>PVIA01001924.1:0-240180 GCA_004024845.1 Tonatia bakeri
CCTCAATCTGCTGTCCTTTCCAGCTTTTCTGGTCACCATCATGGGTCTGGGCAAGTGTCACCCCATGTCCTGGAACCAATCTCCTCCGAGCTCCCACCCAAGCGCTGAAACTCAGGGGACCTGCTCCTAGTCACGTCTCAGGGAGGAGTTCCTTTCCATCCCCCTAGCCCAGAGCATGGCCATAGCTATTTAGCATATTTAAGCAACCAGCCCAAGGCTATAGGTATGTTAAATGACCATGCCATGGATTAGCTGCAAAGCTGCCCTGCATGTTCTTGCTCTGTGTGCCCCTTCCCCCAACTCACACCTGTGGTGGGGGAGAAGAGGTAAAAAAACATCTTAGAAATCTCTGGACACCTTGAGTTCTGGGCCCCATTTCAAATGTCCATTTGGGGTCCTCCCCCCTTGACTGCACCCTGTAACACAATTAAACTCTAATTCTGATTTCTGATCTAGACCATTTGTGAAGATAATCTATGTTCTGTTGAGGGCCGCCCTGCCTGGTCTCAGGAAGCTGTGAACCCCTGTGACTTAGGCTGAGTGAGAGACCTCCAGATCAGGAGCCACTAAGGAGACAAAACTTATTCCCCTGGCATGAACGCTGCCTGTTCTGTGCCTGGCCTTTAAATGCTAGATCAGTTACTAGTGATGGGTAAGACTCCTCAGGGAGGAGGAGTGACCTAAGCCAGGGGTTGGTCTCATTTAGACCTGTGGAATAAGACTCACGAGACTGTGGAAATAAATGAAGGGGCTGTGGAAAGGAAGGGGTGATCATCAACCCCTGTCCCCTCTTAGCCTGAGTCTTTGTACTTAGATATGAGAATTCCAAGTCTCCTGGCTGCCTCTGTCTCCTGCCCTTCTCAGGGCTTAGCAAATGGCCAAAGGGGCAGCTCAGACTGGAGATGGCAGACCCCAAGGGTGATCAGGCCTGGGACAAAGAATATGCAAAGATCCTGTGAGATCTGCTTGCTGGAGGATGCTCTTTAATTAGAATATGAAGTCACAGGCAGGAAACAAATCTAAGCTTTAAGTCCTGTAGTCTTTTTAAATGATAAAATCCCAAAATCTCTGGCTTAGCATCCCAGTAGGAAATCTGCTAGCACCTTTCAAAAGCTAACTATTTGTAATTTGCAAACTGTATTGGTATTCAAGAATAAAACCCACTGGGACAAGGGAACAGGGCTCTCCCCACTAGGGGGTTAGCCAGGCACTCACCGACTTGGAGAGTGGCCACTCCCTTCCTTACTTCCCTACAGAAAACTGTTTCTGTGCATGATTATTTCTTGGGTTTCAATGAGCCGTTCGAAGTGTGTTTAAGCGTGTCCATAGCCGGCCAGGAGAGGCAGGTTCTGCACGCTTCAGTGTTTATGTGTGTCCATAGCCGGCCGGGAGAGAGCTGGGCGCAGCGTGCTTTCAATGTTCCTACATTATGATGTTTTAATTGGGGTCCCTTAGAATAACAGAGTGACCTATAGAAAAAAAGATACCAGTTCATCCTCCAGGAAAGTGAACAGACTTCCAGATCTTATGATGTCCATTAACAGTATAAGATTACGTGTGATGTCCCTGGGCTGCTGCAACTTTACAAAGGATTTTGTACATGTTCCCTCTCTTTGTTCCCTTCCGCCTCGTTTCCGTCACTTAGCCATTTCCATTCTGCAACCAACCACCATGGAGAGAGATGGGAAAAGGAAGTCTTTTGCTCCCATTTTAGAGACGTTTGCTATTGGTACTGTGTGAATTTTTAGTTTTCTCTGGAGCTGTTTGAATTTTATTATTACTGTACTGCCACATTTTGGCATCTATATATTCTGCCTCTGCCATTTGTATATTTCCCTTCTATGCCCAATATTTCTCCAACTGGCATCTATAGATGTCTGGATCTTTGAGAACTTACTTTTTGTTATCCATGAGTACAATGAGAATGTTTAGATTTTCTGTTTGATGATAAAAGTAAGTGGCATAAAATATTCTTAATTACCTGGATCCCCTCTTTCTGTTGAGTTTACATTTACATTGGAACAAACTGAAGGCCAATTGACTTCACAATAATTATACAGAATTTTTGCCTTAGTTTGAATTGAGAGTTGGGAGAATTGAATCATCATACACTGGTACAGGGATATCAGATATAAAAGGAGATGTATCTTACATATGAATGTCCTGGGCTGTGGGACAGATTATATCTCGCAAATTGTGACATTGCTTTCTTTTTCTTTTTCTCTTTTTTTTTCTTGCAATGCAATGAATATTTTCATAAGCAATATTTTAAAAGCATTGGCATTATTGCATTTTGGATTACTAATATGTTATTTGTCCCATAAAATGACAAACTGGTCATCAAAAAATGAGTTTCCTTTTGAAAAGGGAAAATAATAATTAGTGGTCAAATATTCTGGAAACAATAATAATTGTGCCAGTAATAACTGGCATGAATAAGTAATGCAGCAGCTTCAACCTGAGTCTCAGCTTTTCACCTTCCTCCCTGAACAACTTGAACCTCAGCACATGCTCCAGCTTCTCCACGAGTTACAGGACACCTGGCTCCATGCAGTCATCCAACTACTGGGTTCAGCAGACCAGCAGCTCGGACAGCATCTATGCAGGCACTGGGGGACTCTGGCTCCTGGATTTCTGTGTCCCACTCCACCAGCGTACAGGGCAGCTGGGGATCTGGGGGCCTGGCAGCCTGGCTGCAGGGATAGGTGGGGGTCTGGTGGGCACAGGGGGCATCCAGAGTGAGAAGGAGACTAGGCAATGCCTGGCCTCCTACCTGGAGAGGGTAAGAAGCCTGGAGGCTGATAATCAGAGACTGGAGATCAAAATCCGCGAACACTTAGAGAAGAAGGGACCCTAGGTTGGAGACTGCGGGCATTATTTCAAGACCATCAAGGACCTGAGGGCTCAGATCTTTGTGAATTCTGTGAACAATGCCTGCATCATTCTGCAGATTGACAATGCCTATCTTGCTGGTGATGACTTCAGAGTCAAGTATGAGAAGGAGCTGGCCATGTGCCAGTCTATGGAGAATGACATCAATGGGCTCCAAAAGGTCATTGATGACACCAGTATCACTCAGCTGCAGCTGAAGACAGAGATTGAGGCTCTCAAGGAGGAGCTGCTCTTCATGAAGTAGAAGCACGAGGAGGAAGTAAATGGCCTACACAACCAGATTGCCAGTTCTGAATTGACTGTAGAGTTGGATGCCCCCAAATCTCAGAATCTCAGCAAAATCATGGCACACATCTGGGCCCAGTATGATGAGCTGGCTCAGAAGAATCAAGAAGAGCTGGAAAAGTACTGGTCCCATCAGACTGAAGAGAGTACCACAGTGGTCACCTCGCAGACCACTCAGATAGGCGCTGCTGAGACTACACTCACGGAGCTGAGATGTATGGTGCAGCTGTTGGACATTGACCTGGACTCAAAGAGGAATCTGAAGGTCAGTTTAGAGAACAGCCTGAGAGAGGTGGAGATGTACTATGCCATGCAGATGGGACAGTTCAATGGGATCCTGCTACACCTGCAGTCAGAGCTGGCCCAGACCCAGGCAGAGGGGCCGTGCCCCTCTGGACCCAGGAGTATGAGACCCTGCTGAACATCAAGGTCAAGCTGGAGGCTGAGACTGCCACCTACCACAGCCTACTGGAAGAAGGGGAGGACTTCAATCTTGTTGACTTCTTGGGCAAGAGCCACTACTTGCAAACCATTCAAAAGACCACGACTCGCAGGATTGTGGATGGCAGAGTGGTGTCTGAGGTCAATGACACCAAAGTTTTGAGGCATTAAAGACAGCAGAAGTGGGGCGCTCCTTGGCAGGGCAGGAGGCCAGTAAAAAGTTCATTGAAAGATTTAAAAATAAATAAATAAATAAATAAAGCACATAAATGCAACTTTCTTCCAGTCTATTCAATGTAGACAGCTTAGTTTTAGAAAAACATTACATATCACATTAAGTTAATGTAGTCAAATTGATTGGTAATTGTTTTATAATTTTGGTGAGAGGAAAGTCTTCCACTCTTCTTATTTCCATGTAGACAGATAATCTTTAGGGAAACACTCCTGACATGTCCCTCCAGTTCTCATCACTGTCGATGCAGGAGAAGTAAACTACCCAAATGGAGGGTGATAACCATTGACTGGTTATAGACTATGGCTATTAGGCAGGTATAAACTTTCTATGAGTGATTAGGTTGTCCCAAGACCTGGACAAGAAAAGGTTAGGGCAGGGAATGGAAAAAAATTATAATAAAAATTTTGAAACTCCCTAACATTTGGAGAGGTAAAATAAAACTTTTGCTAGTAAAATAAGATAATGTCTAGAATCAAGCAACTAAAATTAGATATAAATGGAAAAAGATCAGTTATGAGTTAAATTTTTTAAACTGGGTGGTTGAGGTTCATTATTGTATTCTTTCTCTACTGTGGGATATGCTTGAAACATCCTTTAATAAACACTTTTTAAAAATTGATTAAGGGGAAAAAAAGATGTTTAAATGAGAGTATAAGAACCAGAGGATGGGCTATAAGACTGTCAAAGAAGTGTTCTTCATAGTACAAGGTGAAGGAAGGCCAAAGCAGATTTTAAAATCCTGAATATCTAATAAAAATTATTATTACAGTTCTGTTCAAATATATGGCTCCCTAGCAATCTACAATAGCAGATAAGTGCAAAGTTCTTTCTTTTTTAACTTTGTAACATATTTGTGTCTTAGGCTGAAAAAAGGTCTGTCTGACAGATTGACAACTTCCCCAACTCTGTACCAAACCAAAGCTTCCATGTGTTTAATGAGAATGGATTATAAGCTTGTTATAGCCCTTGGGTAGCTGGGACACCTCATCCCCTGGACTAGAACTTTCAACTTCCACTTGTAAGCATCCTTGTCTTTTCACCTTCGTATATTACATAGAGATTATAATTTCTTTTACATGTCATGCCCTACGAGTGCTTGGGAAGCACTAAACTAGAGCATAAATTAGACTTGTTATCCCCTCTAGTTAGGAGTTGTTCTCTGTGCCCCATGTCATTGTTCAGAGTGGTCAGCGTCTTTTTCACACAGAGAGACATGCATCAAAAGGAGCAGTTGTCAATCTGTCGACCAGCACACATTTATTGATTTTTCAGGCATAGTGGGGAGTAAGAATAGATACTTGGCCTCACCATCTGTTTCTTGTAGGAATCCTTTAATTTCTGCTCTGATTCTGATACTGCAAATTCCACTGACATTGGTACTACAAAAGTCATCAGTTCACTCACTTGGTTGTCATTTAATAAATGTTTGGTGTGTGGCTAACAAATGTCTGATTCGGAGTTGGGTCCTGGAGACAAAGAGGCAAATATATGAAACATGGTTCTGCTTTCCTGTTCTTCTCGTAGTACTCAGTTTCTTTGTCCTCTGTGCTAAATTTGACATTGATAACCTCTGCTTTATAGAAAATTTTAGTTCTAAACATTCCAGATGGCTGCCTATATTCTCTCTGGCCTAAACTTATTCCACTTCTCAGACATTTCATTGATTGCTGCTGCCTTTGATGAAGTGTAAGCATTTCTATTATCCAGTCCCATTCATTGAATAGTGGAGCATCCCCCACCATCCCAGGCTCTGGGAGCCCTGCTCTCTGGTGGGAGACAGAGATTGTTAAACATTGTGATGGTATAAGGATGTACAAGGAACAGAGCAAGTTTTGAACAGCATTGCCTAGTGGCTAAGGGAGGGCTTCACAAAGTGTGAAAATTAGGCTGGGTTTAAAGGATGACATACACAGTTGGGTTAACATTCCCCTTCCATTGCTACTCCCTCTTCCAAGTGGCTAGGGTTAGCCACAGAACATTCATTTATTTGTTTAGTGATTGAACAAATGTTTATCAAGCATCTGGTATGTGACAGGACTGTCTTAGGCACTGATTCAGCAGGTGAATGGACGCCAATCTGTCAAAGAGACAATGTGTGAAATACAGATAATCTGGACCAGAGATGGGGAATGGAATAGGGTCAGATGTTTAAAGAACAAGTCCAGGTTTGGGAATGGGAAACCCAGTCTGATTCTTGGCAGATGCTCTAGTCTCAGAAATTTGGGATAAAAAAAGTAATTATTTTGAACTAATGTTAGTTATAACATTTCTGAAAAGGTAAAAGGGCAAGTTGGGGTGTGTGTGCATGTGTGTGTGTGTGCGTGCATGTGTGTGTGTGTGTGTATGCATTGTAGGTACACCGGGTATGGGAGCTTATGGATGTCACAGAAAGAATTTGTAATCCACTTGTAGTAACCAATCATCATTATGGCATTTAGTGTCAGTCAGTTTCCAATGAGAAGAAATTGCATCAAAGAGTGTCGAAACTCCACCTTGTTTTTCTGAGAGGGAGCCGCACTGTTTGAACACATTTCTCAATAGCTGAATGAAACCCACTGTTTATAGTCTCTGAGGCGATATTTGTGTTAATTTATTTAAGCTCCAGTCACCAGAGTTCTGGAACAGAGCCACACTATTACCTACCTTAATCACATTTTTGAAAAATGTAGATTTTTATCTTTCAGTATGAAAGATAAATTTTAGTTATATTTTAACTTATAACCAGTTATTTTTTCCTCATCTCATGGAAATGCTCTCATAAAGGCAATCAGAGCCTTTAGTTATCTCTTTAATTTTGCTTTCATCAGAAATGTTGAAAATATGAGTATGGTTGTGGGAAGGATTTGAGAACTAAGACAGCTCACATATGTCATAAGATTAATTTTAGACTAGATATTTTCCATTCAACACTACTTTACCCATTTTTTACCGTATCATGCAAAGGTTTAAAATATCCAAGAAGTTTTTGACTAGAGAGACAGAGAAAATTGTTTCCCAAGTGGGTTGATTCATTATGCATTTATATTCTGCTTCAAGCTGAATAAATTTCAGAGCGAGGCTGAGAAGTCTGAAGAGCATTGCTCAACCTCATCATTTCTCCACAGCCAACAGACTCATGCTCTTAGCTGTTACATTTGTCTCCCAATCATGTTCTGAAATGCTCACACAGCACATTCTATTGCTTATTGAGCTGACATCTTCACAATAACATTTCTATTGTTTATTGAGCTCAAAGTTATTTTATCAAAGGATATTATTTTTCAGTTATCTTCCACTAACCCACTCACTCTGTTGCCACTGGTCAAAAAAACAAAACTAAACTAAAATTTAAGAATAGAAGTGTTAAATTTTTACTTCTTACTTAAAAATCATGCAGAGGATATTTGGGGTATAATTAAAAAGAAATCAATAAATGTCCATTTGAGTGCTTAGCACTACTTAGGAAAAGTCTTTGAGACTAAATGAATCAGCAAAATAATTACAATATGCTAATTCATCTTTCAAATCACCAATAGATAAAAGTCTTTAGTACATCAGATCATTTACATAAATTACCAGCAATAATGTCTTAATGCCACCCTAAGGGTGTTGCCAAGCCTACCCTTGTTTAGGGTAGGCTTTCATGATTTAGAATCATGAAAGATTATTAGGGAGCACAGTGACAGATAGCAATATGTTACAACTTAGGTAGGCCTGTATGGGTACTTTTAATGGTCTGAAAGCCAGGTAGGTAAGAAAGATCATGTCTGGGTCAAGAGGGCTGGACCTATCAAATTAGAGATGCCAAAGGTAGAGGGAGGACCATTCTGTGAGCCTCATGTCCAAGGCCAGCACTGCAGCTCTGGACATGGTCAACACTGACATCCTGGGTGGAACATTTAGACCCAGGAAGAGAGGGTGATAATAGGCACCTAGTGCCAGAATTGGAATTCAAAGCAGAGATTTGCTGCCTAGGAGAAGATAGAAGCTTGGCTATTAAGGTGAGACTTAGAGTCAAAACTGTTCAAATGGCAGACTAATTAGATCTTTTCTTTTATGTTTCAAATTTCCTTATAATTAAAGTCAGAACTGGTCCTGGACCTGGAGTACTGGATCAGTGCTTGTAGAATTAAGATATAAAATTTGTTCAGTTATGACTCTCTCTCTCTCTCTCTCTCTCTCTCTCTTTCCCCCTCCCTCCCTCCTTCCCTTCCTCCATACCCCTCCCTCCGTCCCTCTCTGTAATCTGAACTGGTCTGCTAGTTTAACTGCAAACTAGTGTGTAGCATGGTGGTTGAACATAAAAGTTCTAGGATTAGATTCTTTTTTTAGCTTCAAGACTGAAATCAGTTGATTTAACTCTCAAAGCCTCTCTTTCTTGATCTATAAAATAAGAATGGAAAATTATTCCACAGTCTTATTGTTAGGATTGATGTGAAACAGTTAGCATAATGCCTGGTACATAGTTCGTTAGGATTTGTACTTTATTTTTATTTCTACTAGTTGCCAGGTATAGAAAGAGACTTTACTTCTGATTGAAGGGTTGATGCTCAGGCACCAGATGAGACACACAGACTTCCTTCATCCTACCGGACATTCAGAAGGCTACCCTTTCTGCCTCTCATCGTGCCTGTCAGCTGGCTGACTTGTGTGACAGCTCCATAATAAGTATCAATAAAAACTCTGTCATGATGCTTGCCAAGAAATATAATGTCTGAACTTCTATCTCTGGAGGTCTGTTTAGCATATTAATCAACTGTGCCTAAGCTCTGAATATGACTTTTCATTCTTGAATACAACAAAAGATGGAAAGTTCTTCTTTTGTGAATATGATTCTATTGTGAAAATGTGAGTATTGTACTAAGATCAAGATATGAGATGCTTTAAAAAAAGAGTAGGTGAATTTGAAAATTGTTTTCTTCGTGGTTACTGTTGGGCTTCATGATTAATTTAATGGGGAAAACCTATATATATAATGTATAAGTTATTATCCAATTTTTCAATTTTGCTTATTGAATTCATGTTTTTAGATATATAAATGCTAAATTTAGCTATATTTCAGAAAATATAATTTTTAAAAATGCCACCTACAATGCCAAATTATTTAGAACTTTGTCTGGAATCATTTTCATAAAAATTGTTATGAGTGATGAAAAGAATGATTGTGTTTGTGAGTGATTAATTTAAATATACAATTTATTGTATAATTGTTAATAATTAATGACAAATAATAAAACACAGTCAAGGGAAAGAGTCTGGTCTTGAATGATGTGCAGTTCTGAAAATGTAACCATGAGCTGGCACTTCCCCGTCAGGGCAGTATTTCAGCTGGTGCTGGGTTCACCTTGACAATGGAAGGAAATAAAGAACAGTGGCAGTTTAACTGGACCTCTCTTAGTACTTAGATCAAAGGCTTACTAACAATTCTGAACTATAGCAGCCTTGTAATCCTCAGGACTCAATGAATAGATTAGCAAAGTAAATCTCTGTTCACTTAATATCTTGGGAAAGGAAAAAGGCAGCTATTTAGCCACCACAATTTTCAAAGGAGGACAGAATGGAAATGATAATGGATGTAGATTTTTTCCAGATTCAATCAATCGGCATGCTTCATTCAATACTTGTATACAAAGCATGTGCAAAGTATTGTATTTAAGCATTGTGAAGAGATATAAAAATGTATAATAAAAGCATTTGTGTAGTACATGTCACGTAAAAAAATGCTTTCACATACATCATTTCATGTACTGTTGACAACATCCCTGTGAGAAAGGAATACAGATGCTATTTTTTTCACTTTATAGATGAGATGACTTGAGGTCTTTGGCAATTAAATGACTTGCTCAGTCATGTTCAGAGCTGGCATCTGGATCCACATCTTCATATACCAATATTCATTTATTAAAAAATGTTTATTGAGGGCTCCCTATGTGCCAACTACTGGTGATATAAAAAGACCCTGCTCTTCAGGAGCCCTCCTTCTAGAAGGGGACATGGAAAAATAACCATTTAAGTAGAAAATGCTGGGCTCTGGATGGGTGGTGCACACGCAAGTGAAGTGCGCTGCCAGTTCTGAAGAGGAAGTCCTTTTCTCTCTGACCAGGAAGGCAGGGCTTCTGCTGGGCTTTGAGGTGTGTGTGTGTGTGGTATGTGTGTATGTGGGGTTCCCCTTCTAAGGGAGGGGGAGATGGCAGGAGCAACAAGGTAGAACCCAAAACTATAAGGTAGGTAAATCAGCTGGGCTGGAGGTAGCAATGATGACTCAGAGGTAAGGTGGGGGATATATCCAAAAGCCAGGCACAGTCTGAGCTTTATGAAATAGGGATCACTGCGTTTTTCTAAGCATTAGAGTAATCTTTAAAAAAAAGATTAATGTGGTAGAATATGATGTATGAGTTATACAGTGTGAGATAAAAGGCAAGAAACCAGGTTTTTAAGACATTTGTCTTTTAATTGTTATATTTTTATCCTCACTTGAAGATATTTTGTCATTGCTTCTAGAGACAGAAAAAGGAAGGGAGGAAAGAAGGGAGGGTGGGTGAGAGAGAGAGAGAGAGAGAAACATCAGTTGATTGCCTTCTTGCACGTGCCCCCACTGGGGATTGAACCCACAACCTTTTGATCCATGGGACAACACATTAACCTACTGAGCCACATTGGCCAGGGCAAGGCATTTGTCTTTTAAAACTATGTTTTATGAAGGAATTGCCATAATAGCCATCACAAAACTCTCCTAAGTTGTTCTTTTGAAACATGTAAAAGACATGAAAAATATTTTGGAAATTAATTAGTAATTTAATATAAAAGAACCTTCAATTGAATATATGAACATGAACACTTTTTTTGTTATCAAGGTTTTTTTTTCATCCATCAGACATATATTTTATAGAAACATTGAGTTCAACATATATGTCTGGGGTTTGACATGATACGTTATAAGAAGAGCTAAAGATTTGTGCCAAATTCTTATTATTTTTCTTTTTCACAGTTTATTCAAGGATATTTTTTTAAATTTTATTTATTTATTTTTAGAGAGGGAAGGGAGGGAGAAAGAGAGAGAGAAACATCAATGTGCGGTTGCTGGGGGACATGGCCTGCAACCTAGGCATGTGCCCTGACTGGGAATCGAACTTGCGATGCCTGGTTCGCAGCCCGTGCTCAATTCAAGGATATTTTTTATAATTTTATTTATATTATATTCTGATCTTCATCCTATTGCAATTTATTTATCATCACTTACAAAGTAGTTAAAAAATTGAAATGAGGTGCAGGGGCAGGGTGAATTTCTCAGGATTTAAACAACAATGTAGACGAAAAGTTTTATTACATATCCTAAAGTTCTACCTGCAACCTGAATCATTTACAATTAATTTATTTTTATTTTTATTCTAGATTTCTTCACTATTAAACACTGTGTAAGTTTTTATCATAAATATATTTTACATACTTTAATGCTATCAATATTTACAAAAACTTAACTGACTAAAACATGGTCTTTAAAAAGTTGCCAGTATCTATGGTTTAGGGTCATAAAGCTTATGAATATCGTAGCACACAACAGTAAAAATACTTTGCATTTTGTCAAATGATTAAAATAAATATTAACAGTTATGTACATCTTACATGTACAGACATACATACACATGTGTATAAAATTAATTGTTGGATTGAGATTTATTAACTTAGAAAGATAAAGTGGACATTTTTTTGTTTATGAAATTGTTTTAGTGTCAGTGTCAGTGTCTAGGCCAGATTCTTTAGGGTCTATGTTAGTAAATTATTGAAATTATTGATAGTCAAGACTCCAGAAATATGTGCTCTTAAATCTGTTGATTAAATACATTTTTAAAATTTATGACATATTGTACATATACAAAATATTTAATCACTATTGTTTGTATTCATACAATTTGAAATATTTTTATGGTTGGAAATGATATAGTCTGAAAGTATGTTTCTGTGTAACATTTTCAAATTAATGCAATTAGCAAAGCAGTTTTAAAAATTAAGTCAATGTGTGCCCTGGCTGGCGTAGCTCAGTGGATTGAGCGCGGGCTGAGAACCAGGCATCGCAGGTTCGATTCCCAGTCAGGGCACATGCCTAGGTTACAGGCCACATCCCCCAGCAACCGCACGTTGATGTTTCTCTCTCTTTCTCTCCCTCTCCCTTCCCTCTCTAAAAAATAAATAAATAAAATCTTAAAAAAAAAAAAGAACTGGCTTGCTTGAAAAAAAAAATTAAGTCAATGTGAAAATTTTTAGGAAATACTTAAATAATGAGAATACCTAATTTATTCAGGAATTATTGTGTACAAAGTATCATCTGAACTCTTTACACAATTACTCTACCAAACCAGGGAGGGGCGAACAAAGAGTGGGTCCCAGGACACACAGGCCCAGAACTAGCACACTTGCTGTGTGGCAGGCACAGGTGTATGCTGATTCCACCCCCACCCAGGTATTTCATATGAATTTTTACTTGGTTACTTATTTGCTTAATTAAGTACCTGCTAGATGAATGAGATTCAAAGATACATAAAATAAACATCTTAGTGGGGGAGGAGATAAATTCAATAATAATTACATATGCAAAACATAAATAATATAAAGTTAACATGTATAAAGAATATGATAGAAGAACACTGAGAAAAGATTTAATTCAGACCAGAGGAAGCAGAAGTGTGAAAAGCTACAAATAATGTGATTTGAGACGGATTTTGAAAGAAGTAGGAGGTTGTCTGGAATCTGGTTAGGTGGGCCTTTGGGCTCAAGAAAAGCGTGAATAAAAGTATTGAAAGATTTAAAGGGAGTTATTTTTCAGGTTTAATGACTAGGCCTTTGTAGCTAGAGTATAAGGGATATGAAAAAAAATGGAAAGAGAATGACCAATTGCCCTTTAGCTCAAGATGACTTATACATTGAAGAGTATCAATTCCTAAATAGATTTAAGAACTATTTACCCCTAGATTATTAAAGATTGGTTGCATCTGTCTTCTTTCTGTTCTCATTGCTTGCATAGACCAGCATAATGTTAATGCTCTTCTTGGTCTGAGTATCTTTCTTGCCTTATGTAAGGACTCTGAAAAAAAAATTACAAAAGGGAAAATGCAGTTGGCTTGCCTTCCCCAAGTCATTAGTATTTCTGCTTCTCCAAATATGCATATGCATCACAATCACTACAAGACACAGGAGGATGATGTGGACATGTCTGGGTCTTTACTCCTTGTACCCTCACTGGCTACATTTGACGTCTGGCCAGGGAAGAAATAACGTGAACAACAGCTCTGACTATGCTGCTCGGCTTCCCTTTAATACCTGGACAAAGGAGTCTACAGTGATGTTGGCCACCGGGCACAGCTCTGCTGACTTTTGACTAATGAGGATTTAGAATTTAGACAAAAGGGAATCTGGCCAGGCTGAAGCAGGAGGCCATCTTTTGAGTAGGAAAACATTTCCCTGCTGGTCCTGGCTATTCTCTGTGCCTTTGGATCCATTTTCTGTTTTTCTCTCTGCTGTAGGAGGCTGACATCGGGGACTTTTGCTCTGGGGATTCCCATTAATTTTGGCTATGGGAGGCAAGAGAAGCAGAGAGGGAAGGTGAGGAGAGTTGAAGTATTTGTCTCCCCTCTCCCCACCCCAGACCATAGTTTTAGCAGAGGCTGTGTTCCTTTAACGACTGTCAAGTAGCCCCTCGTTCTTGACTCCAGCTCTCCTTTAGTCTCAGTGGTTCAGTTCCCTTCCCTTGTTCCTTCAGGCTTAAGGGTGATAATGATTTCCCACTGTAGCTAGTTCTTGGATGATTCACCAGTTTTTTTTGCCAGTCTTCTTAACCCTGCCTATTCCTCTGTACAATGTCCTTTCATCAAATGCTCTTAAACTAAACCCTCTGAGTATGTTCCCTCTTTGTGCTCTAGATGCAGGGCTGTACCATTCATACTCCTTCAAGACTGATGAATGGCTGTCAGCTTTCAGGAATTGCCCTCAGTCAGTTGCCTTCACCAAGGTCCTGGTCCCTTCCTGGAGCAGTCCGTACCCAATGGCTGGCCAATGTTGGGGTATAAAGGGCTTGGTCCTTTGGACTCAACAGGGGAGAGCCATAGGATTGTTCGAGGCCTTTGTTGGAGTTGCACTGAAGCTCAGCTTCTCTCCTTGCCAGACCTGCTTCCTTGTCCTCATTTCTACAAATGAGAATCCCGAAGGGCTTCCTAATAATTAACTGGAATGTTGATCCAAGCCTCAGCATCTGCTTCTCAGGGAGCCCTATTTACAACATTCATTATTAGAAAGTATGTGAGCTGGCTAATTCTTGTAAAGGGTAATTGTTTTTCTTGCTTATAATTTTCAACAGGACCCACAATGGGCATAGCTTTGTTGTTGTATCTTCCTAGTTTCTTTTTCTGGGACCCATTCTTGTCTTCTCATACTCTTATGTCAATATGTGATCTTGAAAAATGGCTTAAAATACTAATTAAAGCAACCTTAAACTACCAATTTATGCCTACCAAGTCAGCAAACATTTAAAAATATAATAGCTTTGGTATTGTTGAGATTCAAAGGTGTATAAAATAAAGTTCTCAGTGGGGGAAGAGATAAATTCACTAATAATTATCTTATACAAAACATAAATAATATAAAGTTAGTATGTGTAAACATTATGAGAGAAGAACAGATGAGAAAAGACTTAATTCAGACCAGAGGAGGCAGAAGCATGAAAAGCTACAGAGAAAGAATGTGATTTGAGTTGGAGTTTGAAAGAAGTAGGGAGATATATTTATACCCTGCTGCTGACATTGCTAGTCAAAATAAGTCTTGAGAAAAGCATAGCATGGCATAAAGTATGTATTGCTATGCTCTTTGGTCTAATAACCACTTTAGTGAGAATTTATTCTTTTTTATTAATTTTTAATTTTTAAATAATTTTTATTAAGTTTACCTCAAAGGCAAGGGAAATAAAGGAAAAATAGATGAATGGGACTATATCAAACTGAAAAGCTTCTGCACAGCAAAAGAAACTGATAGCAAAACAAAGAGATGTCTAACCAAATGGGAGATGACACTTGCAAACAGTAGTTCTGATAAAGGTTTAATATCAAAATATGTAGAGAGCTCATATAACTCAACACCAAACAAACAGTGCAATTAAAAAATAGGCAGAGGACCTGAACGGACACCTCTCCCAAGAAGACATACAAATAGGCAACAGATATGTGAAAAGATGTTCAGTCTCACTAGTTATTAAGGAAAAGCCCAAGACTACCTCAAACCTCTTAGAATGGCTATTATCAACAAGACAAGTAATAACAAGTGTTGGAGAGGTTGTGGAGAAAAGGGAACCTTAATTCACTGCTGGTGGGAATGTAAACTGGTACAGCCTCTGTGGAAAACAGTATGGCAGTTCCTCCAAAAATTAATAGAGTTACCATATGATCCAGCAATTCCTCTTCTGGCTATCCTCCTGAAAAACTTGAGAGCACGTATTTGTAAAATGTATGCACCCTAATGTTCATTGCAGCATTATTTATGGTGGCCAAAATGTGGAGACAAGCAAAGTGTCCTTTGATAGAGGACTAGATAAAGACATGGTAAACATATATGATGGGCTATTACTCAGCCATAAGAAAAGACCAAATACTGCCATTTGTGAAAACATGGATGGACCCTGAGAATATTATGATAAGTGAAATAAGTCAGTCAGAAAAAGCTGTGAACCATATGATTTCACTCGTATGTGGGATATAAAACTGAAACAGGGAATTTGTTCTTAAACAATTAAAAGAAAGAATAAATCTATGCAAAAATTATGATCTTTGTCAACGGGAAGATCTTTGTTCTTCCATTCAAAATATGAACCAAAATACTGAATTTTTCAGTTTTTTAAGCAAGGGAGAACCTTGCTTTTTAGGCATGGACCTTTCTGAGCAAACCATTATTCTGATTTTGTAAGATTTTGAGATGCAAGGAGTTTCTTGTTCAACAGCCTAAAACAGTATGTCAGTGTGTAGTGATTGGTGACCCTTGGTTGTAGACACATGGTTACCAGTGTGTGCCTGTTGATGTTTGGCTGACTTTCAAAAGTATGGTTACTGAAGTGTGGCTGTTTCCAACTGGCTGACTTTCAGAATCTTGGTGTGTCATTGACTGGCTGTCTTTCAGAAGGTTGGTCATTGAAGTGAGTTTTCATTGACCAATTAAAGCAAGTTTAAACCCACCTGAGTAGCTACTTATTACCTTGGCTACTGAAAAACCAGTCTTTTCCTAGCAGTGTAGAGATATTTTTTTTCTTTCAGCAGTGTAGTCTCTAATAGAAACCTGGATATAATCTTAATATCCAATAATGTGCAAATGGTCAAATAAATTATGGTGAAGATGCAATGGATGATATTCTCTCAATTACCATTATTAATGTTGAATAACTATATAGTGTAGGGTTTATATTGTAAGGATAGGTTAAGCAAAGGGTTTTAAATTATATTGATATTTTCTTCTTCATGGTAGCTATCTCAAAAACAACATGTATGTAAAATTATCAGCCTACAGAAGAATAAAGGACATTTTAAAGGTTTTATATATGCTTTTATGGTACATATAATATATACATACATATAATATTTTTCAAAAAGATTTTACAAGAAAAGTAATCTAATAATGCCTCAGATAATAGGAGTGTTTTAATTTTAAAGAGGAGTACTGAAGATAAAAATGCCTTGAAGATACAAATAAAGTAATTTCATCTCAGGGCATAATAGTGGGAAGAATACTGAACTTGGAGTTGAGGTCTTAATTTGAGTCCTTAATTCATATCACATTATTGCTTATCTGACCTTGGGTAAACTGTTTGTCCTTTCTGAGCCTCATTTGCTCATCTGCAAAAGGGACTAGTAATTATGTACCTTCTGGGGATAAGAGAATTAGATGAGACTCTTATGTGAAAGTGCATTGTAAACCACTGTGAACTGTTATGCATATTCTGTTATTAATTCCATGCTTTTCATACTTCACTGTTTATTCTACAGGTAACTAGAAGCTAATTTATATAAAAATATATGCTAAAATATAGGCTATGTATGCTAAAAAATAAAATAAATTGATATCATAATTTTTTTTCCAAAACATAAAATGCTGTGTAATATCAAGTGTGTTTAGAATTGAAGCCAAGGAAGGCGCCTGCTGCTGCTGAAAATATTTGTTCTTTTAATGAGGTGCCAGATAACTCAGCATTTGACTGAGAGCTGGCAGAGGAGGGACAGGGACAACCTTCCTGGTACATTCTGGCAGGCCTCACAGTGTGTGGCTGCTCCTTTAGGGAGGGCACCCTAGGACGGACACATTGATTAGCACTGTGGACTACAGTGTTCATTTCTTTAGAGGTTTCCTTTCATTTGGGGTCATGGTGTTCAGTGGACATCCTCACAGAAAAGCTACAATTCTGTGCTACAGAGTCCTTGTCCATAACTACTGTTATGAACAGTAAATGTAGTATAAATTCCTTCCTATTGTAAGCTTCCCCTGGATTCATAATCTTACCAAAGGTTAATCATACCCCAGACTGAATCATGCCAAGGTTGAATAGCTGTTAATTTGGTGAGTTCAATAGTTTTAAAGGTTAGCTTTCTCCAACTTAAACATCTAATCCATAAATTTTTAAAAATTCTATTTGTACCATTGAGAATATGAAGAATTTAGGGTTTCCTGGAAATGTAAATCTTATAATAACTTGGGGAATTATGTAATTTAAAATTTAATAAATTTGTTTTCTTATTGTCTGGCAAAATCCAGTATCATCTTTGTTTATTTTTCAAATTCAGGTTCAATTATTCTACTTCAACAAATCTAAAAAATTTAAAGATAATTCATTTGCCTTATACTGGTTTGCATTTTTGTGGAAAGAGTATCTGTGTCTGTTCATATATGACTGCATGTGTGAATATATGTGTGTTGCTACATCAAGTTGTGTGTTTATTTTAATACAGTTAAAATCTAAAATTGGAAGTTTAATCAGTAGATAAATTAGATACCATAGCAAATGTAAGTATACTTGGTCTCAGTATTGCTTTTCTTACTGTGGTAACTTGATTATCCAAACCAAATGAATCAATTATCAAGCTAGGCATTGTGATAGATTGAAATATACATGTTTTCAGTCTCAAAGGTAGTTTCACTCTAGTTTTGGAAACAAGATAAGATCAACCAACTAAAGAATAATTGAAGACTGCTGTAATCAGAGTTGAGAGATGTAGAATCCCATGAGACAGATGGGGTTTAAGCTGATTTTGAAGAATCTGGATGCACGGAGCAGAATGGACAAGCAAGGAAAGAAGTCAATGCAAACATCTTGAGGGGGGCGTGGCATAGAATACTTGCATATGTTTTGCAAGTGAAGGCTGCAGTTGAAACACATCTTCAACTGAAACACATGCACACAAACACACACTGCAGATTTAACAACAACCAAGGGACTGTGGTGCAGCAGCTTACGTGGTGGTGAGCAGCCTACACTCTGGAGTCAGACAGCCAGGGTTTGTGTTCCAACCTTTATTAGCTCTGTGATCTGTGACAACTGACCTGTAAAAATAGGAGTGATTACAGTACTACTTGATGGAAGTATGAAAATTGAAAGAGATAAGTTGAAAGCGCACAGAACCCGGCTCTCCCGGCCGGCTGTGAACACGCTTAGCACTGCGGATGGCTCGTGGAAACGCGAGAAATAATCATGCACAGAAACAGTTTTCTGTGGGGAAGTAAAGAACGGAGTGGCCACTCTCCAAGTCAGTGAGTGCCCCTTCCTTTACTCCAGTGGGTTTTTATTGAGAAAGTAGACACAGTTTGTGTATTCACAGTCTGGCAGAAGGGATCAAAAGGAACAGGTAATTTACAAAGATGCTAATAGAGTCCTTGTTGTGATTCCGGGCAGAGATTGGAGTTTATCATATGAAAGGACTACAGGTTCCAAAGGTTTCCTGTCTGTGCTTTCAAATTCTAAGTTAATAACATCCTCCAGCAAACAGATCTCACAGGATCTTTGCATATTCTTTGTCCCAGGCCTGATTACCCCAGGGGTTTGCTGTCTCCTGTCTGAGCTGCCCCTTTGGCTGTTTGCTAAGCCCTGAGAAGGGCTGGAGACAGAGGCAGCAAGGAGACTTGGATTTCTCACATCTAAGTACAAAGACTCAGGCTAAGAGGGGGCAGGGGTAGATGATCACCCCTTCCTTTCCACAGCCCCTTCATTTATTTTCACAGTCTCGTGAGTTTTATTCCACAGGCCTAATGAGACCAGAACCTGTCTTAGGTCACCCCTCCCTTGAGGAGTCTTACCCATCATTGGTAACTGATCTAGCATTTAAAGGCTAGGCACAGAACAGGTAGCGTTCATGCCAGGGGAATAAATTTTGTCTCCTTAGTGGCTCCTGATCCATAGGTCTCTCACTCAGCCTAAGTCACAGGGGGTCACAGCTTCCTGAGACCAGGCAGGGCAGTCCCCAACAATAAGTTCTTAGAATAATAGAGCCAGCATGTAGTTAGATATCGGTAAATGTTTATTATTATTATTTGACACTATTTGTGAAAGATTTTTATAATTTTGTTACCTTTAATGCTAAAGGCTTCTTGAGACTAGAACACGTCTTTCATTTTTAATTCATTCATTCAACTTTGAAGTTTTGAGCATCCATTTACTTATACCATGTGCTAAAGATGAGAGGTTATCTAATGAATATCCAATCTTTTCACATTTTGAATAATCAATAATTGTTAAATTCAGGTAAATAATTATCAGCTGATGAAAGTATATATTGTCTTAAGGGTTAGCCACTCTTTCTTCCCTGGTAGTTTTATACATTACAGACCTTGTAAGGATGTAGAATAATCCTACTTTTCTGATGTGTCATCTTCTGTGTGTCTGTTCCAGGAGAGGAACTATTCTGTCATATCTGGTCAATGTCATT
Source organism: Tonatia bakeri (assembly GCA_004024845.1). NCBI lineage: Eukaryota > Metazoa > Chordata > Mammalia > Chiroptera > Phyllostomidae > Tonatia > Tonatia bakeri. The sequence continues at coordinate 19,774 of PVIA01001924.1, forward strand.
GTCGCAATACATGCCTTTCTTGTTTCAGTAACAAGTGTGGATCACATATGAAAATCTTGACTATATTTACTTCGATTCAATTAATCTTAGTTATTTCATTTGTTTGATATTTCAGTGTTTTAATGGATTTAAGACTGAAATGCTCTTTCACTTAATGAAAATCATGGCTGAATTTCTAGGGTGAAGTGCACTAATGGTAGCTGCCATCTATGTAAATTATTTTGATGTATTGCATGATTAATATTAAAAAGAACATATTATTTTCACTTGTCATTGTAGACAAATGAAATGTGCCTTTGGAAGTCAAACAGTGGTTCGAGAAGCCACTAGTATAATTGGATACAGCCTCCAATGATCCATGATGTCATCTGTGGTCTGATCATCTTCATAACTGTCATTTTTGGAAGTCAAGCAGTATTGTTAAATCTAATCTGTAGGTGTGTTGTTTTTAATTTCAGTTCATCAATTTATTCTTTGACACAGAGAAACTTTTATAATAGCAATTCCCCAACTTTTGCTTTATTTCCTTTTAAAACCTAGTGAATCCATAGAATCATAGAATTCCAGAGCTGGGAAGAAACTAGAAGTTGTCTTCCATAATCCTTTCATTTTATTGGTGAGGAAACTGAGGTTTGTGGAATCATCTTACTTGCTTAAGACCACAGTAATTAAAACAGACTGGAACTAAGGTCTTCTGTTTGCAACTTTTTACAAAACAGAGACACTCATAATATTGACAGTACATAATTTAAGAGTTTATGACTTAAATATTTTGACAGGGGCATCCATAAATGGGTTACTATTTTTAGTTGAGTGACCTTGATTAGGATCTCATTTTACTGTTGAAGGGAATCACCAAACAGAACATCTCCCAAAGCCTTTTTATGCCTTTTAATCAGCTAGTAAGTCTGAAAGGTCATTAGGCCCCCAGCTCCCTAAAATCAGCTTTTAAAAGAAAATTGTGGATATACATGTAAACTCTGTTCACTTAAACTCTCTCTCCACTTAGAACTGTGTCTGCATCCGCACCCACACTTGTCCCGGCCCATGCTTCCGTCGAACGCTAGTTGTCTGTCCATGCTATAGATCTTAGCCCCTTGAAGTCCATCACTTATCTTTTTGCCTCCAGCCTTTCTCTCTATACCAGCTCTTTTCTCTGAACAGACTTATTCAAGTCCACTTTTACCCAAAACAACAACCAAATCTTTTGTTTGTTGTCTGTTGCTTTTTCTTCTCTGGTATATTCCATTGTTTCTTTTTCATAGAGCTAAATTTCTTGATGACATTGCCAACCTAGGCCACCTCTTTTTCATTAGTTCAAATGTAGCCCGCAGATGGTACCATGGAGTGAATTGTAGTTAGTGGAGTAAATAGTATAGTGTAGTAACAGTAAATCATATTTCCTGCAACAAACTGCAATGAGTAAAAAACAACTCCTCGCAATAAGTATATAAAATTAGTACCTTAGACTAGGAGTTAAGTATCACACATTTAAAAAAAAAACATTGTATTTAAAATAGACATGTAGGGAGCCACTGTACAAATAAATTAGTTAATATCATACTGACAATATACAGAATATACTGGTTCCTTGTTTAAGTAGTTTAATTCATTCTGTAAAATCCTGCTGATTAATAAAAAGGCACTAAATGAAAAGAAATATTTTCATTAATTTCCATGGAGAAAATGTGATTTGTGTCATCCTATCCCATGATACTAAAACAACTTTCATATGCTAAAATGTATCCATTGAGGACAAGCTTAGAAGTAGTAAAGGATAACCTAATAGTTTGTGTGTAACATATAATGTAATAAAGGCTTATTGTACCCCCTCACAGAGGAAGAGATGAATTAATGGTGGGCCGTGGTTGTGGAAGGGGTGTGTGTGGGAGTAATTCTTTGGGAGGAGTATTCTTTCTGTATCATTTCACCACCACCAGTCTTTGACCTTTCAGAATTTCATGGCTACCTTCTACTCAAACTGTTCTTGAACATAAAGCTGCAGTAAGCTTTTAAGATATTTTTGAAATTTATATTGAAATAAAGGTCTTAGAAGTGCTAAACGATTTTGGAAAAGAAAAATAGGGTTAGAGGACTTACACTAACAGATTTCAAGACAGTGTGGTGTAGGGAAGGTCACTAAAAGCCAATGAAATATATTAGAATCCAAAGATAGTTCATGTATATATGATCAAGTAATTTTTTTCAGTATGTATTTTTCTATTATAGAAGTTACCATTTTAATAATTTATTTTTATATTCTTTTTAATTACTTACCTTCAAGTACTCATTCTTTTTATTACTTATATTCTTTTAAAAATTATTTTATTGTTGTTCAATTACAGTTATCTGCATTTTTCTCCCCACCACTCCCTGCAACCCCAGCCAAACACACCTCCCTCATTTTGCTTCCACCCTCCCCCTTGGTTTTGTCCCTGTGTCCTTTATAGTAGTTCCTGAAAACCCTATGATCAAATAATTTTTAAATTACACCACCTGAGTAATTCAGTGAGGGTAAAGATAGCATTTTCAACTATTAGTGCTGGACATTTTAACATACACATGGAAAAAATAAATGGATTACAACTATTGTCATATATTTAAATAAAATCAATATCTTCCTCTTAAAAGTAAGTTTGCTTTCCCAACTTCTTTTTGATTGCTAATGATAGGAACGGGCTCAAACTCGAGATGTCTTTTCAAACTCCTTTCATGCTCTTGTCTGTGCTATCAAATAGGATTTTGTGTCCAGAAAGTCCCTGAGTCATAGCCCTTAAAATCATCATCATTGGCGGCAGCAGCAGCAAAGTGCTGGGGCTCTCCTCACCTGCCTCCGAATATGTCAAAGGAGGTGCCTAAACCCTACTGCCATGATCTGGGGCTCAAAGAAAGTGCCAGTGCCACTATGGAGACTGAGTGTAAGAAGGAACACACGGCTACGAGTGAAACTAGAGGTACAATCCAACTAACTCACTCACTCACTCACTCACTCACTCATTCACTAAAACTTCACAATACCAAATGGTGGTGGGAATTGCAACTACTGGAATTCTCATATATTGCTGGTTGGCATATAAAACATTAAAACTGCTATGAAAGACTGCTTGGCAGTTTTTTAAAAATTTAAACATACTCTTTGAGTGTACTCAGGTATTTTACTCTTAGGTAATCCCTGAGAGAAATAAGTATACGTGAACACACAAAACCTTGTACAAAACATATTTAGCAGTTATATTCATAATGCCCCAAATGTTAACAACTTAATTGTTTAGCACTAGGAGAAAGGATAAACAAATTATGATACATTTAAAAAATGGAAGCTATCAGCAAGATAGAAAAGAATGAACTGCTGATAGATGTGACAAAACAGTTGTAACTCAGTGACCTTAACCAGAACAAAAGAAACTAGACACAAGAGAACATACTGCACAATTACATATGTATGAAGTTCAAAAATACATGTAGTGATAGAATAGAATCTGAGGCACAGAAACGAGGAACAGACTGACAGCTGTAAGAGCAGAGCGTGGCACTGGCTGAAAGAAGGTGAAGGGACTAGTCAAAGAACATATATGCACCACCCATAGACATGAACAACGGTGTCTTGACTGTGGGAATAGGGGTACTGGGGGGGCAAAGGAGGAGAATTAGGACAACTGTAGTAGTATAAACAATTAGAATTTAAATTCTTTTAAAGATTTTATTTATTTATTTTAGAGAGAGGAAGGGAAGGAGAAAGAGAGGGAGAGAAACATCATTGTGTGGTTGCCTCTCAAACGCCCCCTTCTGGGGACCTGGCCCACAACCCAGGCATGTGTCCTGACTGAGAATCTAACCAGCGACCCTTGGGTTCACAGGCCTGTGCTGAATCTACTGAGCTACACCAGCCAAGACAGAATTTAAATTCTTTTAAAAAAATGATTCTTTATTGATTTGAGAGAGGGAAAGAGAGAGAAACATCGATTTGTTGTTCCACTTATTGATGCACTCATTGGTTGATTCTTGTATGTGTCCTGACCAAGGATTGAGCCTGCAACCTTGGTGTATCAAGATGATGCTGTAACCAACTGAGCTACCCAGTCAGGGTAGAATTTCTTATTAAAATATTTTTAATTAGAGGCTTAATTTATTTACTGGAATCTAGAATGATTTTTTTTCATTTTTGAATCTATTAACTTTACTTAGATATCATTGTTATACCCATTGTTATGGGTCGCTTTTCTAGACTATACTATGTCTTCATAGTATACATTCTTCAGCATTCTTTTATTTCTGGAAAATTATCTTAAATTATACCTTTAGATATCTGCCTTTTAATATTAACACCTTTTCCCTTTTTTGGTTTCTTTTTCCAATTCTGTAAAAATCCTATTCCTTTCCAATTTACTTTGCTTGCACTATGCAAGTCTATGCCCTGATGTCTTCAGCATTGCCATGTGTCTTTTTTTTTTTTTTTTTTTTTGCTGCTTTCAACTTGGTCTTTATTTCTGTGTTGATTTTACTATGTGCTTTGACTTCTTCACTAAGCTCTGCCAATTCTGTATTCATGTTTAACCTTCTTTTGTTGTTTTACGATAGTAATTCATTTAACAGGTATTTCTTATGTCTACTACCATGTGTTAGGCACTATTCTCTCCATTGTTGTATCTCTTTTATGATCTTATTTTACAAAGTCATCTCTGTATCTTTCCTCTACACACACATACACACAAAGTTTAACAGCAATGTGCTTGACTGAAATTATCTGGTCTCAAAATAATATGTTTTTAGTAGTGTTCTTTGTTTTTCATTGATTTACCCCTCCCTTTCTGCCTTTCTCTTGCCCTCTCTGTCTCCCTTCCTTCCTTTGACAGATCTTGTGTTCCTTTGTTTTTGATTCTCATTCATCTGTGAGTGAAATGAGCTCTTCTAGGCCAGTTATTGGTTGGATGTTTGTATGAGGGTGGGATCAAAACTTTCTTCCAGGAACAAACAAAATTCTCCATTTGTCATTGGGTTGGTCATAAGGATGACTTATTTTAGACTTTATTTCTCCCCATCTAACGTAAATTGGCTCTGTAGCGTTGTCTTTATTTCGAATCCCCCATGGGATACACTCTAACCTTTTTAGTACTTAAAGCCTCTGAAGATGGTGATATTATCCTGTAGTCCCCCAAATCATTTCTACTGCTAATGCTCTTCTTTTCAAAGCTGGTGAATGACCACCTAATTTCTCTTTCTAATAATCACTTCTCAGTCCTTAGCTTGCTTGACCTTTTTGTGTTGTATGACCCTGTTTATTATACCTCCTCCTTAAAGCTTCTTACACCCTTGGTTTTTATCACTATTGTCTCTTTATTTTCTTCCTATTTTTTTTACAAATCATTTTAGTCTTCTTATTATCCTCCTTTCAAGATTCCAGTTTCTTCAAATCACTTTATTATTGCCACAAGAACATATTTTCTGGATTGCAGAGCTATACATTTTGATCCCCTGTTTATGGTTCTGCAAAAACACCTCCCATTTCCATTATATATGAAATAAAGTTTGTATCACTTAGCATTACATTTCAGTGTCAACACATTCTGTCTTATACATCTAATTGTGTTTTCTACTACTATTCACCCTGAAGATACTATTCTTTAGAGCCATACAAACTAGATGTAATTCACGAAACAGAATGTTGAATGTCTGTGATATTTCTTTCAACTGGATTATTCTTCCAATTATTTTTCTGTGATGAAATTCATTCATCCTTCAAAACCATGCTCTGGTGTTAATCTATGACCCTCTTATTCATGCAAATCAATCCCTTTGATGTGTCTCTCCTCTACATAATGCATGCTGCTCATTACTGCCCATTCAACATTGAATGTCCTATACTGTGAGCCCTTTGGCAGGCAAACTGGGCATCTTCTCTTGGTAGTGGTACCTGTCAAATAGTAGATCTGTGCTATTTATTTTCTTTGAGTAAATGAATGAATGTCTCATAATAGCCTTTAGTCCGTTGCCTCATTTTCTGTCTAGCTTAAAAACACTACCACATGATAATGAAACAGAGCTCATTCGCTGATAAAAATTGTGGACTATGAAGGTAATTTTCTTTCTATCCAGTATTAGTTAATATAGTCTTAAACTTAACATTTTAAACAAAGATAAGGGTAATTGTTATATTATCATCTAGGCAAAGATAAAAATAAAATTTTATATATATATATATATATAGCCAGTACTTTGTATCTGAATTGGCTATTATTAGGACAATTATTAGACTGTTAATAGTGACAGTCTGTATGGCACAGGTGAGGCCAAAAGTCTCTTTGTGACTCAGATGATATTATTTAGCTTTGTGGTAAAAGAGACAAATCAGTATTACTTTCTTTTTCATTCATTACTGTTCTATAGTATACTTATGGTTGGATAATAATTAAGCAGTAATTGTTGTTTCCTGTACTTATTCATGGATAGACTGTAGTCTAAAGGGTCTGGGATTAATGCCATGTCCGACATTGTGTTATTTCCTCATCTCGTGATCTGTGCTTTCGGGATTGTTGCAGTGTTTACCTTGTCGGACTCATTTGATGCCCTGCTCAGATCCCTGGGACTGTCTTTCCCCAAGAAAGTAGTCGTTATATGCTCTCGGTAATAAGAAAGTTCAGTCATAAATAGCTCTAAGGCGGAGTTATATAAGGTCATGTTATTTCTGTTGTTTTTTAAAAGGAAAGCGGTTGAAAGGGCATCTTTGTGTTGAGGTAAAGAGATAAAACTTAACTGAAATGTTTTCATGGGATTGTGATTAACAAATCATTTAATAAGATCCTATTGCATACATATGAGACCCTGCCAGACACCGTTCACTGTTTTATTTCATTCTCAAAATAACTCTGCGAGATAAAAGGCACTGCGCCTGTTTAAATAAATAACTGCACAGTCTCAGAGAGGTTAAGTAAATTGCTAATGTACCACAATTAGTATGTGACAGAGTTGGAATTCCAACCAAGAGTTTTCTGAATCCTTTTTTGGAAAGCTGTCCTTTATATAACAATGGGTTTGCCCTGAATATAGTTTACACCAGAGAATCTGCAAATGCCTATGATTAATACCAGAAATATTCTGCTACCTTCATCCTAAAAGCATGAAATGTTTTAACATTTTAAAAATATTTTGTTTATTTTATTTTTAAGTATATTTTATTGATTATGCTATTACGGTTGTCCATTTCCCCCCCTTTATTCCCTTCTGCCTTGCACCCAAGCCTCTTCCCTTTTGCCTTGTACTCTTTCCAGCAAAGCATCATCTAGACTGGAAGGGCAAATAAAGTGCTTCCCAGATAAGGTCAAGTTAAAGGAGTTCATCATCACCAATCCCTTATTATATGAAATGTTAAAGGGACTTATTTAAGAAAAAGAAGATAAAAAATACAAACAGTAAAATGAGAACAAACTTATAACTATCAAAAACTGAACCTAAAAAACAAAAACAAACTAAGTAAACAACTACAACAGGAACAGAATCACAAAAATAGAGATCACATGGAGGGTTAGCAGCAGGGAGGGGAGGGGGGTGAATGGGGGGAAAGCTACAGTGAATAAGAAGCATAATTGGTAGGCACAAAATAGACAGGGAGAGGTTAAGAATAGTATATGAAATGGAGAAGCCACCTTATATGTGTGACCCATGGACATGAGGTAGGGGGCGAATGCTGGAGGAAGGGGGGTACAGGGTGGAGAGGAATAAAGGGGAAAAATGGGACAACTTTAATAGCATAATCAATAAAATATACTTTACAAAAAGGGAAGCCAGTCCAAAAGAGTACAGAAAAAAGGAAAGAAAAGAAGGGAGGAAATTAGTTTATAAAGAACGAGAAAAAAAGAATTGCATAAACAAGAAAAGAGAATGATAGTGAGAGGGGGAGAGGGGAAAAGAAAAGAAGGGAGGAGGTGAGGCAGAGAATGGAGGGATGAGAGAGGGAAGACTAACTTTAAGTAGAAGTCAGTAAAATATGCAGACACAAAAGAAAGGGAGAGTTATAAGAGAGAGAGAAAAAAGAAAACTTTCAAAACAGAGCCAGTAAAAAAAAAGTGTAAAAGAAGGAGGAAAGGAAAGACAGAAGAAAGAGGCAGAGACAAAAGAGAAGTTTAAAAGGGATGAGGCTGGAAAAAGTACTAAAATGTCAAAGAAGAGACAATGAGTGAGTGAGAAACAGAGGAGCTTGAAAGGAGGAAAGTAAGAAAATTAAATCCAGTGTAGAAGGCAGGAAGCTTAAGAGCAATGTAGAAAGCCAGTTTAAAAATTCATTAGCCCTTCCCAGTGTGGTTCATTTGGTTGGGTGTTGTCCTGCAAACCAAAAGATCACAGGTTTGATTCCTCATCAGGGCACATGCCTGGGTTGTGGGTTTGGTCCCTGATCATGGCATATAGGAGAGGCAACCCATGGATTTTTCTCTGACACATCAATGTTTCTCTTTCTGTCTTTCTTCCTCCCTTCCCCTCCCTCTAAAAATAAATAAATAAAATCATTAAAAAAATACTTACAAATCACTTAAACCTATTATATATTAACTAATTATATATTAAACCTGTTATATATTAACATAAATATCATTTTTAATGCAAAGTACTTATATGTTCCAAAACAAAAACAGTAGAACATTTAGAAAGAGAGAGAGAAAACAAAGATTGGTGAAAGAAAGCCTTGTGCCTTTTTTTTTTTTAATTAACTACTCTTCCTCACCTTCCTGATAAAATTTTACTTATCTTATAAGCGCATGGTTCAGATTTGCCTTCTCTGTGAATCCTTTCCTACTCTCCCCTGGAAGACTTATATTACCTTCCTGTGTGCCAGAGCTGCACCTTGTAAGAGCCTTCTGTAATGTAACTCATATCAACTGTCAATTCCCATTCTACTCCTTAGCTGTAAAATTCTTGGGCTAGAAGAAGTCATGTCTTTTCATCTGTGTATTCCTGGTGCTTCTACACTACATAGCCCTCAGCAGCACTCAGTAAATTGTGGTACAAATGGATGCACAAATAAATGCCTGAGAACATGAGTACGTGAATTCATATACTCAGTTGCTTGGCATTAAAGTCTTTTTTTATGTTTTATCATGCTCTCTAATTTATAAATAAGCTTTACAAAAAAAAACAGCAACAAACAAAAGTAGAAAAAGCAAAACAAAGCAAAACCCTTTAATCTAGAGGCAACAAACACAGGCACTGAAGTGGAACACACTGGACCAAATACAGGTTCCTGGGGGGTTAGCCCTGGTTATGCCCCTTATTCAATGAATGACCAGTCCACCTTTGTAGGGCTCTTTACAGCCTCTGTGAAACAAGGGACTCACATATGGCAAATGTTACAAAGCTGGTAGTTAAATAAGTAAAGTTAGAAAAACACTGCTCTTTGACATTTTGTGGGGGTATTATAGGCAGTATTAGAGCAGTTCTCAAGCTTTTCTTTTAAAGCGGTAGCACCTCTTGTTAAATAAAATCTTTCACAGAGCCTCAGAATATAAAATAGATAAAAATTTAGTTTTCATGGCTCCCAAGCCCACTTTTCCTCTAATACTTGTTTTTTTCTGTTCTCTTACCGCTTATATACCCAGTATTTTAGGTGCTTGTTAAATTCATGTGTGAGTCCATTCTTAGGGTGAGGCCTAATTTTGCATCTTCAAAAAATAAGCAAAGAAATTATAGTTTCTGACATGGGTATTTCCATGTCAATATAAATCCCTGACCTTGTAGTATGTTGGGGACAGACTGGCCCAAAATTGAGTATATGCTTCTAAACAGACAGTAATCATTGGCAGATTTAATTCTCTTAAACCAGTAAATGTCATGGTAATTCATTTGAAGTCCTGGGAAGATTCCTCACATCTTTGGGACCTTCATCATAGAAAGGCTGTAATGATGTAGTATTATCGGTTGGCCAAAAATTTGTTTAGTTTTTTCCGGCTCTAGTAGTGTTTAACTTCATTCAAAACAATTTTGTTACATTATATTGTGACAGTTGTCATATTAGTGTGTATTAAAAAAAAGTATCAGAATTGGTGAATTTTTGTACAGCCATTTTAATATTGAAGATGGAAGAAAATGTGCAACATTTTCAGTGTATTATGTTTTATAATTTAAAAAAGGTAAACTGAAACTGAAACACACACAAAAAACTTGTTCAGTGTGTGGAGAAGGCGCTGTGACTGATCCAATGTATCAAAAGAGGTTTGTGAAGTTTCTTGGTACTATTAACATTTTGGCCAAGTAATTCTTTGCTGTGGGCTGTATTATGCATTGGAAGATGTTTAGCAGCACCCCTGGCCTCTACCCGCTGGAAGCCAATAGCAGGAGATAGCCAACATACTCAAAATACCCAAATCAATAAAGTTACTGGTGAAAATGAAAAAATGTGTCTTTTATTTTTTGGAAAAACTTAATGGACTTTTTGGCCAAGCCAATATTTATATTTCTGAGAAAGGAACATGCAGATGTTTTGTGTGCTTGCTTGCTTAAAACAATAATGAACTGTTGCACTTCATTCTTTCTTTTTTTTTTTTAACACAGGAAATAGTTGAAGTTGATGAGCATCTGGGGTCTTCAAGCCTAAAAAAAAGACTTCAACCAATGTTTCCTCTAACTCCTACATATCCCATGAAATGGGATTGAAAAGCTAGATTAGTGACAATTTTTAAGAACCTAGCAATGTTGCACTTATAAATGAATATCAAGGGTCTTTCATATTAACTTAAAGTAATTTTAGGTATTGAATCAAAGATCTTATTCAGAAGAAGAAAATACTTGTGAATTTTTGCTAGAGCATAAGAAGCAGTAGAGGCAAATTATTATGCCTTTTAAGTTACCTTTTAAATCTAGTTTTATACACATAGTCTAAGTTTCCAATTAAATGAACATAAGACAGTAGCTTTTCATAGGCTCTATATGTTCTGTAAACAATAGAATCTTATCTTTTTTGTTTTATTCATTTTATTTTAAAGAATCAGACTATTTTCTTGTCTTGAAATCTCACTTTTCCTCCCAGTTTTCCTCAGTATCTTAGTTCTAACCCATCTTCGTTTGCTGCTTGTTCTTTGATAAGTAATACTTGTTTGCTGCTTCCAAGAGGCAATGGAGGATAATGGTTAATTGCATGAGCTCTGCAGGCACATTGCCTAGGTGTGAATCCTGTTGTTGCCCTTTCCTAGATAGGTGAGCTTGGATGAATGATCCTTTCCATGCATGAAAATTATCACCTGTAAAATGGAGACAAACATAGTTTTGAGGATTACATGAGATTTTATATATATATACACACACACATACATATGTATATATACACACTATAGTATAGTATAGTATCCATATGTGTGTGGGCATATATGTGTGTGTGTGTGTGTGTGTGTATACAGAATATTTCCTACCCCAAAGCAATTATATCCTTCTATATATATCCTGTCCATAATGTTATTTGTGAGCTGATATATGTAGTTTACCTGGCATTTTTGTTCTATCTCTTTCCCCCTGCTATCTTCTGCCTTTGGACTATCATGTTTTTAAATCATCCAGACAGGGGCATAGAACATATCTATTTCATTCGCATCTACATTATTATTCAAACACTTTTCAATAAATATTTATTACTTGGCACAGGGAATAAGTAATTTAATAATATTCATTTTGATCTTCTGAGAGGTTCAAAACTGCATTCTTAAAAATAAATACAGCATTATGATGAATACTGTGAATAAGAAAAAATAATGATGTGATAAGTCCTTGTGACAAATGGGGGAAGTCAGCAAAGGCTTTTCTGAAGAAGTGAAATGTAAGCTGAAGGCTATGGAATGATTTAGCTAGGCAAAAGTGAGAAAGTATTACAGTGCAAGAAAAGTCCTGGGGCTAGAAGGCTGTGGGATAAATCCTAAATGCAGTTTGGCTTAAATGAGTTAAAGGGGGCAATGATGTGGGATAAGGTATAGGAAGTTGAAGCTGAAAGGTATGCAAGGACCAGACCTGTAGGGACCTGCATGTCATATTAGGGTTGGGGATTATCCTAAATGTAAGAGTATACCATAAAAATGAAAATGAGGGAAGTAATATGAGGAATTTTGTTCATTTTTAAAAAAAGATCACTCTGGAAAATAGATAGGGGGAGCAGAGAAGGGTTTTATCCTTCATTCCTTAGTTATGGCACCCATAAAAGGACTGAAACCTCTTCTGTGAAGCTCTTCTTGATCATTTTCATTCATAGAGGTGGCCTTCACTCATCTAGTAACTAAATAAAGTCATTGTCTATTCCTGTCAGAACACTTATCACACTGCACTGTGAGCCTGACACATGCCAAGAGCACATTAAATATTGTTGAAAGAATAATCATTGATTCATCCATACAAACACTAGACATGGGCTTTTTAAGATCAATAATTCTATTATATTCATCTTGTATTACCCACAGCATTCCCTGTCACCCAGTGGGTTCTCTGTAGTTTTTGTTGCTCTTGTTGAGGATCCAAAGGAAGAAGTGGGCAATATCCATAATGGACAGAAATGGGGATTTTGGATCATGGATGCAATTTTTTAGTGATATTTATTGGGGTGACATTAGTTAGTAAGATTATATAGGTCCAAGTGTACTTTTCTATGATACATGTTCTATATATTGCATTGTGTGCCCACTACTTAAAGTCAAATTATCTTCTGTCATCATATATTTGATCTCTTTTACCCTTTACTATCCTCCTACCTGCTTCCCTCTGGTAACCACCATACTGTTGTCTGTGTCCATAAGTTTCTGTTTGTTTTCTTGTTTGTTCATTTGTTGCTTTCCATTTTATATCCCACTTATGAGTAAAATTATATGGTTCTTGAATTTTTCTGTCTGACTTGTTTTGTTTAGCAAGATATTCTCAGGGTCAGTCCATGTTGTTGCAAATAGCAGTATTTCATCTGCCTATGTTCACTCCAACATAATTCACGGTGGCCAAGACATAGGAACCACTGAAGTATCCTTTGATAAATGATTGGATAAAGGAGATATGTTATGTATATAAAATGGGATACCACTCCTCCATAAGCAATGATAAAATAATTTTTATACTTTCATGGAAAGTTAGTGATGTGAATTGAAATCCCAGAACACCTGCTAATAGGTCTGTAAAAGTTCCTAATAGCTCTGAGGGTGGAATTAGACCATCCCAATTTGAGCATGAGCAGGTGCCCATAAAATACATAAGTGAATTGACTATCCTTCATCCATGCAGATGCTTTATGTTTTTAGATCTTCTGTGGTTCATTTTAGGAGATAGTGAAAATTCCCTAATACTTTCTAGATCTTCTGTGATCACATCGCTTTTTTGGTACAATGGTAACTCAAAGATGGAAACCCTCAGAATTTGAAAGAGCTTATAATATCAGATTGTTCATTGATTTGAATATAGGGCTTGAATATGCCATTGAATATAGGGCTTTTTTTGTCCTTTCCCAATACTTATAATGGAGCCAAAAATGGCTGAACATAAAATTGTCTCCTCATGGCACTTTAAACTATAAAAGATTAATCAATAGTACCAGTAATATTTTTAAATGTTTTATTTATTTTTAGAGAGAGGGGAAGAGAAGGAGAAAGAGAAAGAGAGAAATATCAATGTATAAGACCACTGTTGGTTGCCTCTCACAGGCACACTCTGACCAGGTACCCAGCCCACAACCCAGGCATGTGCTCTGACCAGAAATCGAACAGATGACCTTTGGCTCTGCAGGGCGATGCCCAACCAACTGAGCCATACTGGTCAGGGCACCAATAACATTTTTAATAATAGAAATAATTACTTGTTTCTTTAAGACTTTCTGATTTAGACAGTTTTTCCTGGAGAGAAACTCACTAATAAACTCATTAAGGCATTATTTACTCAAGTAGAAACATGGGAATAGTTTGTCACTTTCTATTCTGTTAGTGTCAGAAATTAACACTCATCTAAATAAATTGCATGCTAAGAATTTTTTTCTTGTCAACATGTGAATTGATTTTAAGATTGTACCATATTAGTAATTTAGAGAGAACACATTTTATGGTAGAAATTGGTTTTAAGTGGTTGTTCAGGAGACATACTTTACTCAGAGCAGCCTTTAGCTTAGCTACTTTGCAGTCTGATGACTATTAAAAGAATGCCATTATCTCTTTGTTACTATCATTCTTTCAGGCTATTGGCAGTGATGTTGTCTCTTGATTCTTCAGTTCAGCAATGAAAGAATTCAGAGACAAGAACTCTAGCACAGGAGGAAGTTTATTTAACATGCAAAGTGAAAGTACACTCAAGGAGAAGATTTGAGCAGGCAACTCAGAGAGCTGCCTTGGCTTTTTAGAAAGTCACAGAGGCAGAAGAAGTGGGCCAGCTGGGCTACATGGACTCAGGATCAAGTTACAGAGGCAAAAGAAAGGCCTTTGGGACAGTTCAGGGGGTTATTCTAGGATGAGCTGCCATTGCCTGCTGCTCCCCTGGTTACAAGTCTTGTGGGGACCCTTAGCACTTACGAGAAAGAAAAAAAAGGTACACACCCAAAGAAAGTGTGGTATGCTCTAGAGAGAGAGCACATGTGCAGGTTGGGTTCTTTGTCTTCGTCTGTTTTCTATAGGTAGGAATTTTAGGAAGGGTCTTAGGGGAGAATCTCAATGGGATGTTCATTCACTTTCCAGATGTGTCCTTTAATATGCTGATTCATCAAAATGAGCATATGAAGTCAGAGTTGTGGTGTCCACTGATTGATTGGTGGTAGGGTAGGGGTCATTGGTCATTGTAGCTGGTCCTGATGCAGCCATGGTGTTGCTTTGTATGGTTTTGCTGCTTTTATGGAGCTGAAACACAACTGAGGCCTAGATATTATCTGTAATTTGACCAAAATTCTGTTTCTGTGGCCAACACGTTCAAGGCTTTTGTCCTAGGATTACTTGATGCTGATTAGAACCTCATTGTCCTGAGGGCTTAATGCTTAAGGTAGTGGTTGTGTAAGGGAGAAGGAGGCAGGTTTTTCAGGGTGCTGCATAAAGCCAGTTTCAGTTAGCTACCTGTCTCAGCTTCCCCATTCCACTTGCCAAGGAATTTTTGTAGCTTCTTACTATCCTGCCTCAGGATTAAGCCCATGGTTTAAGTTCATATTAATTCTTAATGCTTTTTCATTTTTATTGATATAGTCTTCATGCTTATGGCCTAATAAAACAAACTGATTTTTCTCTCCTAGAAATGCTTACATCTAAATGTTGGGTGCTTATAGTCTTAAGAAATTTTACACAGAAAATATCTTTTCATATTACATACATATTTTTAATTAAATTTGTTTGCTGTCCATTATTTGTGTCCTACTACAATAACTTTTAGAGGAAGCACATTGTTCTCCTGTTTATCTCTCCAACAGTTCAGTAATCTGGAGTTTTTGAAAGTGTCATGAGACCAGTCGATATAAACTCATGGGAGGACTTTTATATTTTTGTATATCAAATTCTGGACATGCTTACATGTGTGTTGAGTCTAGAGAGTTGGTCTATACCATTTTTGTTTACTTCTGTTAGTTTCCTAGAATTTCATTAGACTCTAAAGTTTATGGATAATTATAACCCAGCCCCTTGACATTGAGGACACCGGAAATACAGAGCTAGGTGCATAGCTGTGGGGAGCAGTTGTGTGGCTGCAAATGGGGACAACAATTCAGACTCCACTTTGTCCAACATTTTCCCCCAGTTCTTACTACATAAGATGCTAGCCCAAACCAGAAGAGCTTCCTTTTCTTCAATTAGACTTTATGCTAGTTATTTTGTAAATTTAAAACCCACTGGTCTAGTTTACAGGTTCTTAGACATTTGTACTTTATGAATCAATAAAATTTCCAAAGAATTAGAGGTCTGACATGTTGTCAATGTTTAATTTCTCAGTGGAGGCCATTAAGAAACAAAGAAAGAAATGTTAATGTCCTGTTACATTTTTATCATTTTATAAATGAACATTTTAACATCTGAAAGATTGTTGAATAGGACTTTTCCTGTTAAGCAAGAAATGGGGATTATTCTATTTAACCCAAAGCAGAGAGCTAAAGGCCATAAAAATATCCCATGTTCTCTAAGGAAAGAATTACAGTGGAGCCTTGGTTCTCAAACATAATTTGTTCTAGAAAACTGAGAAATGATTTGTTCAAAAACCAAATCTCCTTTGAATGTCACCTAAGAGGCACATGACTGACTGATCACAGGTATCAGCATAAAAGGGTTGTTGGGTCAAGAATTAAGACCCAAACTTTTGTGAGACAACCAAGACATTTTTTCCAGGAATAACGTGGTTGAGAACTTTGGAGAACTAAAGTTTGACTGTATAAAAAAGTGCTCAGACTACTCCCTCTGGGAGGGTGCCAGGTTGGTTCTGATACAACTCATCACCCCAGCAGCCTCCCAGTGCTCATATAAACTGACTCTGGGCAGAAGGGATAGAATGTGAAGAAGTTTTATAGAAGGGAATTATTGGCCTACTGAAGATGTAGAGCCACTTCTAGAGATGAGGGTTGCCTTGAACAAAAGGAAGATTAGCTTCTGGTTAGGAAAACAAAAGGGATTGAATACAAGAAACTGATTACATAAGTACTGAATGACGAAAATGAAAGGGGCCAGCCAGGTGATCCAAAGATTAATGAAGTGGCTACCATTTCTAATGCTGAGGGGATAAAGGGAATGATGGTGTTACCAGAGTCTAGGAATGAGGGGTCACCACCAGTAGGAGCTGGAATAACCAAGTGGTCACCATGAATCTAGTGAGCAGACATCTGATGAGGATATCATGTGGTTGGTTCTGGGTCTGTCAGAAGGGAGTGCCCAATTTGTCTATACTCCTGAAAGAAGGAAGAGAGTCCCTTTTCTGCAAATCTCTTCTACCAGTTTCCTACTAATCATTCCCATGGGCAGTACTACAGGAAGCCAGCTGAAAGAGGATCTGTGAAATGCAGTTTGCAATGTTCCAACCCTAGCATCACAGAGCAGAGTTTAGAGTGGTTGGCTTGGGTCTGAAAGATGTTGATAAAAAAACTGACACAGTATCTCATTTCTCCATTGGTCACTTAAGCAAAAGATTTTAAGATCTCCTCTTTGTGCCTTTCTGAGGAAGGGGGAAATAGAGTGGGATAACTGGGTGGAGAGAAATGGAGTAAGTTAGCAGGGTGGAGACAGAGAAATGGAGCGAAGAGAGAGCACCAAAAGGGCCTACATTTTCACCACTTGGTGTGACAAAGATGCTTGAGCTTATTCTGGATCAAGTGCACTGGGATTTGAGCCATTTTGTCATTACTTTAATCAAGAAAGTAGACCATTGCTCAAGGGGACCCTATCAGCACATTCAATGTATACCAATGGGGATGGAGTTGTGGAGATGAGAAAAGTTATTTTTTCCCAATAATAATGTTCCTACTGACCCTTAAGAAGAGAGCCAGCATTTAAACACTTGTCTTAGAGAGGTCATGAGTATACAGACTCTTTTTGCCAGAGTAGTGGCACTCAAGAGAACTATAATTAAATGTCCCATTAGTTAAGAAGGTTTTTACTTCCTTTAATTAACTTTTCCACTCTGCTTCAATGTGGAAGGAGTTAGAACCTGAAAATGAAAGGAGGAAGGGAGAAGGAAAAGTAGACCATTTTCCCTTCCCATGCCAGGTTCTATACACTGGCCACTGAGGGGTGCCACACACCCTGGTCACTGAACCCAGAAAATTGTACATGTGATTTAAAGCAGTTATAAATTGGTTCCATTGATCTATGTATCTGTTCTTATGTCAGTACCAGACTGTTTTGATTATAGTGGCCTTGTAATATAGTTTGTATCAGGTATTGTGATCCCTCCTACTTCATTCTTTCTCAAGATTATCGAGGCTATTTGGGGTCATTTTTGGTTCCAGATAAATTTTTGAAATATTTGTTCTAGATCTGTGAAATATACCACTGGTATTTTCATAAAGATTACATTGAATCTATAGATTGCTTTGGGTAGTATGGACATTTTGATGATGTTAATTCTTCCAATCCCTGAACACATTATATACTTCCATTTATTTGTATTTTCCTTAATTTCTTCCTTCAACATTATGTAGTTGTCTGAGTACAGGTCTTTTACCTCCTTGATTAAGTTTATTCTTAGGTAATTTATTTTTCTAGTTGCTATAGTAAGTCCACTAGTTTCTGTTTCTGATATTTCATTGTTGGTGTACAAAAATGCCTTTGTTTCTGAATATTGATTTTGTATTCCACTATTTTGCCAAATAAATCAGTGGAACAGAATAGAGAGCCTAGAAATAAATCCATGTCTCTGGTGAATTAATATTTGACAAAGGGAGCACGCACATAAAATGAAGTAAAAATAACCTCTTCAATAAATGGTGTTGGGAGATCTGGACAGCTACATGCAAAAAAAATTAAACCAGACCCCCACCTTGCACTGTACATCAGCATAAACTCAAGGTGGACAAAAGATATAAATATAAGCCATGACACTATTAAAGTCCTAGAGGAAAGCATAGGCAGTAAAACTCAGATATCCCATGCAGCAATATATTTGCCAATAGATATCCTAGGGTAAGGGAAATAAAGAAAAAATAAACAAATGGCACTACATCAAATTAAAAAGCTTCTGCCCTGCTTAAAAAAAAAAAACAACATCAAAATGAAAAGGGATCCAACTGTATAGGAAAACCTATTTGCCAATGATGCTTCAGACAAGAGTCTGATCTCCAAAATATACAAAGAACTCATATGACTCAACACCAGAAAGACAAACAATCCAATTAAAAACTGGGAAAAGGACCCGAACAGACACTTCCCCAAGAAGGACATACAGAGGGCCCATAGACATATGAAAGGATGTTCAACATCACTAGCCATGTGAGAGATGCAAACTAAAACCATGAGATACCACCTCATTCCTACCAAAATGGCTATCATCAATAAATCAACAAACAACAAGTACTGGTAAGGATGTGGAGAAAAGAGAACCCTAGTGCACTGTTGGTGGAAATGCAGACTGGTGCAGCCACTGTTGAAAACAGTATGGAATTTCCTCAAAAAACTAAAAATGAATCTGACTTTTGATCCAGTGATTCCATTGCTGGGATTATATCCTAAGAATCTTGAAACACCAATTCAAAATAACCTATGCACCCTAGTGTTCTTAGCACCATTATTTACAATAGCCAAGTCCTGGAAATGCCTAATTGCCCATCAGTAAATGAGTTGATCAAAGACTGTTGTACATTGACACAATGGAATGCTATGAAGCAGAAAGAAAGAAGGAGCTCCTACCCTTCACGATGACATGGATGGGACTAGAGAGCAGCATGCTAAAATAAGCCAGGCAGTGCAAGACAAATACCATATTATCTTACCTATAAGAGGAACCTAATGAACAAAATAGAACCAGAGACATGGAAACAAGGAACAGACTGACATTGACCAGAGGGGATGGAGAAGGGGGGGATAAGGTTGGAAAGAAGGGGAAGGGACTAGTCAAGGAACATGTATGGATGACCCATGGACATGAGAAACAGTGTGGGACTGACTGTGGGAGTGGGGGTGGGGTGGGTGGGTGGGGCAGTGGAGAGCAACAGGGGGAAAATTGGGATAACTATAATGGAACAACAATAAAATATTTTAAAAAATAAAAATATAAAGCAGTTATAAATTGGAGTTCTGGACTCAATGTGAACTCTTGTGAAGGAAGATGAAATAGATTTGCAGATGGAAAGCACTTACTGGAGAAAAATGAAAACTAGTACATATCTGTGCCCCACTGAGTTCAGAATTTTCAATAAATCAATTATACACATACAAAAAAAGAAAATGAAACTTTTCTGAACATCATCTCAGAATAAAAGGCAATCTTTAAATTGGAAAAAGTAGCTTTTTTCACCTTTTGACCTTTCTTTTTCTTAATTTTTTTCCTTTTTTTTATTGTTGTTCAAGTACAGTTGCTTCCATTTTCCTGCCACCACTTTCCCCCTACCCCAGCACCTCCCACCCTCAATCCTACCACACTTTGGCTTTGTCCATGGGCCCTTTATACATGTTCCTTGATGACCCTTCCCTTTCTTCTCCCGTTATCTATCCCCTCCCCTCTGGTTATTGGCAGTTTGTTCTTAATTTCAATGGCTATGGTTATATTTTGCTTGCTTGTTTGTTTTGAGTGGGTCAGAAAACTATGGTACATTTACACAATGGAACACTATGCAGCAGAAAGAAAGAAGGAGCTCCTACCCTTCACAACATCATGGATGCAACTGGAAAGCATTATGCTAAGTGAAACAAGTCAGGCAGTGAAAGACAAATACCATATGATCTCACCTATAAGTGGAACCTAGTAAAAAAAGTAGCTCTCTTAAAACCTCAAAATATTACTCTTATTTTTCTAATTTCTTCAAGGTTTGGTCTAGCATGTACCCATGATGTACATAATATTTTTTAAATGATTATCATAATTTGTTGGAATTTCTATCAGCCAGGGATTACTACAACTGATAACTTGAACCCCGTTGAAGGAGGAATTCACAAGGTTGCTGTAGCACTCAGTATCCTTTCCCTTATTTCAGCTTTTACTTCTCTGTGGAGGAGGGAGACATTAAAAAGGCAAAATTATATGAGGAATACTGTAGTCTTTGAGTGTAACAGGATGTATAAAGAAATAATGTAACTTTAAAAGCATCTTTAAGGTGAAGAAATATAAAACCACAGGAAAACCATTACAATGTGCCAGAAATGGAATTTATAGTCATCAATTTACTCATTAGCTTAGAAACTCACAGAAATAATTAGTTTTAATGTAGCATATGGTGTTCTATTTATTGAGAAGCAAATTTTGCTAAAACCAGAATATCTCAAATTAAAAGAACCTGACCTCTTCTCTCATCTACATTTGCCTTACATTTGAGGCACTTAAAAACTTCAGTATCTCTTAAAAATTACTCTTGTTTATCCTTGCCTGATTGAAGAGCATGTTTCCAGAAAACTGATCCATTTAACTTATATTTCTGATGTCAGACAATGAAATAAAAATCATGTAATTCACTTCTACCTTGAAAATACATGAATAAAATTGAATTAGCTGCAACATGATAGGTTGAGTCTTGGCTTTAGAACCCAAATGCTCTAGTCTTAACCAGCTGAGTGTGTGACTTTGGGCATATTTCATCACTCTTCCAAGACTTGATTTTCTCACTTGTTATAATTTTTGTGCCCACCTTACTTGTTTGGATGATTATTATGACACATATTTGAAATTGTGTACATGCAGTACTTAAACTGGCATAAGATAAATCTCAATCTACAGCAGACTAAACAAAAGACAGGTGGCACTAAAAATCAGCAATGATATGGCATAAACAACTCCTATTCTCCCATATTAAACATAGTATAAAATAATATATACTACATTATGTTGTATGCTATTCTATAATATTGTAGCATAATATTATAACATAAGATGCTATTAAATATAACATTTCTGAGAACTCACCAACAGAATCATCATTGCCACCAGAGTGATGATGTGAAGCCATTTCTTCCTCACAAAAACAACTTGATATAATGTCTGCTGACCTGCTTTCCTAAAAGCCATAAAATCACTCTAGAACTCCAACTATATTTCACTCATTCATTCTTTGAACAATTATTTATTAAGACTGTTTTTTGTCAGTCACTGTCCTAGACACTGAGGGAAGATATTTTGAAATTGCCCTGTGGTTTGTAAAGTTTTTGGAACAAATCTCTTATCAGTCAGGGTCCCAGCTGGAGACAGATTGCACTTCCAAAAGAGGGTAAAACAAAGATTAATGGAGGTGCTATTTATAAGAGGTATGGGCAGGTCTGAGGCTAAGCCTGAAGGGATGATGAGGCCCCGTAAGGCTAGCAACAGTGGAAAAAGCTACCAGCCCTATCTCTGAAGGGTCACATGGAGACGTTAGTTAATGGAACCCAGGGAAACTTGTCATCTTAGAAGAGGGGTGCTCTCAGGGCTGTAACTTAAAGTAGAGGACTTTAGTCACTGCTACACCATGGCCAGCAGAGAGGGACCCTGCTTTCCTCCTGCCCTCTATCCTGTTGCCTTTGTTTCGCATGGCCTGAACACAGCCAGGAGCCAGAGGGCTGGAGAGCCATGGTGCAGTCCCTGGACCAGCCTCCCAGGACACAGGCAGGATGGGGAAGGTAGAGATGTGGATCTTGAGGGGCAAGCGAGGCATATCCAGAAAACGAGCTCTCTCTTTTTTGTTTTATATAACAGACATTAAGTTTTACTTCTGAATATAGAATAATATATTTTTAAATGTAGAACATTTGAAAAATTGCCTTGTTACTTGAGATCCTGCTTTCCCTAGTCAGGACATGCTCCCAGTTGAAGACACATGAATTTGTCCAATAAGCTCTCACATGCAAAGTTTTATGACTAAAACTTAAGTTTATTTCTATGGCTAAGACCTCACAAAAATACTGTAGCTTGCCAAAAGACCTCTTGATGTTACTCTGGAACATTTTATCTTTCTGCTTGTCATTAATTTCCTTAGCTTGGGAGCTTCCTACATGTGGCACACCCTTCGTCTATTAAATTTCTTTCCATATTTTTGCACATCATATTGTTCTGTGTTCGCTCCACTAAACAAATTATACTTACTATTTAAGTCTATCTTTTTTCTTTCTTATTGAATTTATTGGACTGACATTGGTTAATAAAATTATATTGGTTTCTGGTGTACAATTCTATATAATACATCATCTGTATATTGTATCGTGTGTTCACCCTCTAAAGATTGACTGTAACTCTGTGATAAAATATCTGTTATTTGTCTACTTTTGTTAGGTTTCAAGCAGCCTTTGAATAAAAGCCCTAAAATTCTGCCTACTCCTGTTAGGACATCTTTTGAAGAGCTCAGTAATTATAAATATATTGTATGCGGAGGAAATTATTTTCCTTGGCCTATGGAATAAAACCCCTGCAAACCCTGTAGGGTTTTCTCTGTGGAACACTTAAAAAGCAAAGTTTCTCCTTCCCCCTACTCTCTTATCTACTCTAAGTTTTACTGCCAACTGCTGCATAATATAGTCAAATTATGTGGTAGAAATTCAACCCTGGTTTCCTGGGTGATGGTACAATGCCACTACTTAGTATTCCTAGTCACATAGCTACCATTTCATTATGCTCTTTATCTATATATATCTTCATGTTACAGAAGCAGGCTTTTCAAATCAGGGAAGTGTTAAGAGTTTAAACATACAGGGTGAGAAAACAGGAGCTTCTTGAGCTCAGCAACAATGCAGGGCATTTCTATACCAAATTCTTGAGAATCCACCATATGGATGAATGCTTCTTGGATTTGATGATTACATAGTATAGCTTTTCCAGTTCAATTCTGCAAACTCAGAATTCTTCATATTCTCTTGTATACAATCATATGCCAGATACGATGGGCCTTTTATGAAAAGGGCCTGTTTTTATAGCCAGAGTTCTGGTAAACCAGTGACTAGTTTTCCTTTGGAGCTTCCACACCCAGGATATACCCTTAAATTTTGGTAATATTATAGGGGTTGTTCCTGAAGTGACTTCCAATGATCTACACAGAACAAATGCCATGAACTGCAGTGTCTGTACCTCAAAATGACCAGGTCTCTGTGATTTAAACTAGAGATTTCTAGCTTTTTCTAACTACTCATTGCTAAAATTCTCTGTGATGAATACTTACCTAAATACTTATTCATGTGTGAGGTTTAAATTAACAGTAAAATTGAAGTTAAGCATTTTTGATTGTGTATATTTTTTATTGCTTTACTTTTCTTTTTTTTTTTTGATAATAGTATCAAGGGGTCATATCTCTTAAATTCTAGATCTGCCATGTTTTAGTTGTTACATTGGCCAAATTATTTTTCTGACCCTGTGTTCTCTCATTAGGAAAAAAAAAAACATGAAAATGATCTCACAGACTGTTAAGGGAATCAAATGAAACATTTTATGGAGTAGCACTTTTTAAGTATAAAACCCTTTAGAAATACATATTATATCTATATTCTTAGTGATAATTGATTATTTGGGAACCCAATTGTTATAATTTTCTCTCCCAAATAGCTTTGCATTTAATTTCTTGGATTTTTGTACTTTGTTAACCTCTTTTCTCACAGTCAGATTGAACTGGCTTAGAAAACTATGATGTTTACTTACCCATGTACACTGTATATATTCAAATACTAGTTTGGAGAATACTAATTTGTATTTAACTAAGCATACCAAACTGTTCATTTTATGTGTCTCTTTTTTCCTTTATAGATCTTAACAATTGCCAACAAAGCTGCACTGAATCACAGACACCCTAAAAGAGCATATTCTTCATCTCTATAATGAAGAAAAGCAGGAGCGTGATGGCAGTGACAGCGGATGATGTAAGTTCCAAAAGGCAGAGATTCCACCCACTTTTTCTCTACTCAGTAAAGAAGTCACTCCACAGTTCTATGCACAGGACAGGCAAGGATGACACCACTGCTTTTCACAAGGTGTTTCTATTACCCAGACATTGCCAGCACCAGGACCCAGCATTCTGTGAGGTAGCATGAACGCTGCCCTCTCTGCAGCTGGGAGATGTGCTCAGTTTGAGTTTTATGGTTTTCATACACAAAGTCACCAGTCTCTGGCACATGCACAAATCTGAAATCAGAAACTCCTCTTTCTACACTGCCCATGTTATTAGTTCCCTGATGACTTGTTTTCATACTGTTTCCCAGTACAACTAAACTTTGAGAGTCACCTCCTATGTTTGGGTCTTTGACAACTGCTCATAAGAAGTTTGTGATGTAACATCTTTTAGGTCTTGCCTATTCAAGTGTGGTCCTCAGAGCAGCATCATTAGCATTACTTGGGTGTTTATTAGAGATGGAGAGCTTCAGCCATGCCTGATCAGACTGTGTTAACTGTAGGATCAGCCAGGGTGACTAGGAATACACATTATGTTTGAGAAGCCCTGCTCCAGGTCATCTGAAGAAGTCTTTCAACTCACCGTCTTCAGAGCCTTGCATCTTGGACAGCTAAGGTTAAGTGTCTCCTTTGCTTCCCATTGATTAGTCCCTCATTATTATATCTTTAATTGTCTAGTCTTTACTCAGTTAATGTTTGTAATTGAGATAAAAATCATATGCCAGTAAGATTTACAGAAGGAAGGAGTGGGATGGAGAAAAATGAAATAATTTTGTTTGTTCATTCTCTGTAATAGCTCATATATTTTTGTTAAGCTCCTCCTTCACAGATGTGGGAAGGGCTGAGATGAACTTCAACTTGCAAGTTGATATAAAATGATGCCTTTTGAGTAAAGGTCCAGTCTTTCAGGATTTCTCCCAGTTCTTACTCCTTTTCTTTAACCACGTGGCTTTGGGCAAGGGGGCAAACTTTACACTAATTAACATTATAGTAACAGATGTGTGGTATTGTCCTTGTCTTATATTATCCTTTTCCACTAGTGCTTACCATTGTCCAGTTGAAGAACAGCTCATTTCCCCAGACCTTTGCTTGTCCATTTTCTGCCCTTGATCCAGCACTGCTTATGCACGTGACAGGTGCACCAGGTGATGACTGCTCGTGGCACAAGCAGCGCACCATCTCAGTGCGCTTTGAATTTGACCTTCTCCTCCAGTGCCTGGGCCCTTTACTTAACCACTCAGTGGGGGATCTGGTTGTTTAGAAGTCTTGTATCCACTTTCTCTTAGCCCTTATCTTTGGGTTGTGCACCCCATGGACTTCTGGACCCTTTGCCTCATACTGCAGCAAGCCCCTTGGCAGGCAAGCTGAGGCTACTTCTTAACTTCCTTCTGTTTTCCTATATGGCTGTGGGAACTTCTAGGACATGCAAGTGCAGAGGGAGACTTAGGCATGCTAGAGACTCAAATCCAATCAAACACACTGCTTTGCTATTGCCATCTCTACTCTTTTGTGTTGAGGGAATTTGTTAGTGTTCTATTCTCACTACCTTTCATTACTTCCCCTTTTTCTGCTCCTTGACCACAGGCACACTTCCCATAATTCATATTCTATATTCTCAGTTACAGATAGAAACAGCTGTGTTCAGATATCCATGCTCTGTTCAGGATATCTAAAGGGAAGCTTCTGAATGTTAGAAATCCTTTTTCTTTTTTAAAAAAAAAGCTTGGAATTATTCTTGAGTACTATTTGCACATGTGTGCTCCAAGACTCTATTTTCTGGAGAACAAAAAGAAACAATGCATTCTGTCTAAAAGCTGGACACCCATTCTTTCTTTTCCATTGCATACTCTGGTAATAATCCTGATCCTCCCAGAGGTGCTTCAAGATGGGAGGGTTGTATACAAGCACATGCAGAAAAGGGAAGCACATTCAAAGACTGTTTGCCCCACCAGATAGTTATTACTGAGATTTCCATTGCCCAACACAATAGCCAATAGCCACACATGGGGCTTAAGCACTAGTCTCATTAGAGATTTGCTATAACCATAAAACAGATCTTGGATATTGAATGCATAGTAGTACAAATTTACAAAAGTAAAATATTTTATTATAATTTCTGATATAGAGTACATGGCAAAGTGATAATATTTTGGACATTCTACAATAAATAAAATCTATTGTTAAAAGTAATTTCAATGGTTTCTTTTCTAATGTGCCTACTAGAAAGTTTAAAATGACATATTTAACTCCCATTTGTGGCTTTCACTTTGTTTCCAGTGGACAGTTATGGCCTAGAATGTTTCACTGTGCACTTCAGTCTCTTGTCTACAGTGCCCAAGGTCATACTAAATGTTACAGGTGTCTGTTACCTCAGAATGAGAGCAACTTAGCAGACTTTACATTTTACAGACCACACTCTTAAAGGAGGTTTTATCCCATGTAAGAGATATTTTATTATATTCTCATTTATTTTACCTCAGCAAACATTTGTTTAGTGATTTAAATATTCATCTGATATTAATTTAGCACCTACTATGTGCCAAACACTGGTTAGGTTCTAGAGATTCAGCAAGAAATACCATAGAGTTCCTGTTCCTTTAGAACTTATATTCCAGAGGTAAGGGAAGAAGTAAATAAATAAGTTATAAAACACTCCCAGCTATGATAAGAACTGTACAGAAAAAATAAACTCGGTCAGGAGCAAAGAATGATTACATGGTGAGAATAGAGTGTTTATGAGAGGGTAACATGAGAAGATGACATACAGACAGAGAAGGCGAAGAGTCCTGTGAATACATGGAAGAACATTTCTGGGAAAGGGAACAGCATATGCAAAGGCCTTCACTGCATGCAGGACATTGTGTTTGACTCGGTGGGAACACACAAATTAATACTCATGACTACTGCCTTCATATACTTATAGTACACAAGTGATTTTAATAGGAGACTTAATATGATGAATGATAGAAATAGTATACATTCAATAATTTGCATTCGAGAACTAAGTTCCAGAGGTGAGGGGTAAATTAAGTGTTATTCAAGTACTAAACATAACAATTAACTATGACTAGAGGGATTACAGAATTATTTAGAGAGGGGGAGCAGCTGGTTTAGAAGGAGTTGAAAAGGGGAAAATGAGTGAAGAGACCAGAGATATGTGTATAAATTGACAAAGAGACAGGGAGGGAGAGAGGGAGCGCCTAAATTACTCTTGTAATTGGTGGTGATTGCCTATGATAAAACCACATTTTTCAAAGACAAAATTACTTTTATTATTGTCTCATGGAGCATGATGACATTTAGACTTGATGAGGGCCTTAAGTGTCATTTAATGCTTCCAATAATTTCCATTTCTAGTTTCAATAAGGCTTGAACAACCCTGGCCTATTATCCAAATTGAATGGGCACATAAGCACACTAGAAGCCCCTGGAAATACCTGATCTCACTTTTTCACCACGAGTGTAATCACAAGAAATCAAAACTTAGAGCAAGCTCCAAAAATAAACTTAAATCCACTCTAAAAAGGACAACACAAAACAACAAAGCTGTGACTGCTTAGGCACCAATGTGCCTCACCTGGACACTCCAATGGTCCTAACATTAAGGTAAGTTTTGATCTAAGGAGAGGACAAAGAATCCCTATGGTGTTCCCTTCCTTCCCCCCCACCCTCCAAAAATTTTTCTTATTGAATCGCAGGGTTTCACACTAGCTCCTCTTTTGTGATAATCTTTTGTTATGACATTGGCAAAGATATTGATTTTTAAACAAGGATTATCCAAGAACACAAAGATAATCCAAAGCTGGACATTTCTCTTGGAATCATAAAGACATAAGTTCATTCTGGGCAGTGTATGCATTTTAAAAATTGTGGTTTTCAAAGGTACCATTCAAATTAATATTGCTTTGCCTCAAATCTTTGATCTGACGAGTGGTGTAGAGACAGCCAGAGTTGTGCTGTTCGCAGTAAGAAAATAAGTCCTAGTTTACAGGTTCAGCAATGGAGAACTGATGGAACTAAATTTCGCCTTTGAGAATGTTAGTACTGTATACATTGTGAGTATGAATTAGAGAGCTTTAGGTAATTATGAATAACTCTACGTGGGTTAATTAGTGTTTGCAAAACATGTTAATATTTCTGGTATTTAACTTGATTACTAAAAAGCTTTCTTTCTACTATGTTCTTTTGTGGTAATGCATTTTCACACTAACTGAGGGCTTTTGAAACACATTCCTTTAACTCAAAGAATGACTTTAAGCCTGTAAATTCAAGCTTGTTATCAAGTCAGTGTGGAGATATTTTATGGTAGGTGTGACTTTGTTGCTTGTCAAATAGCATATAACAAATAAGTACCCAGTTGGT
This sequence comes from Tonatia bakeri, assembly GCA_004024845.1. Taxonomy (NCBI): domain Eukaryota; kingdom Metazoa; phylum Chordata; class Mammalia; order Chiroptera; family Phyllostomidae; genus Tonatia; species Tonatia bakeri. Next base: position 48,565 of record PVIA01001924.1, read on the forward strand.
TTATTTATTACTATTAAGCCTAGTTGATATTTCCATTTTCTAAAAGGGAAAAATATTCAATATGCTAGGAGACCATGGTTGTTAGTGTTTAACTTAATGACATACCTATTGCTGCTCTCTGGTGCAGAATTTCTTGCACAGGAGGTAAAGTGTATTCTTAAGAGTTTGCTTTCCAACTAAGCAGTACTTTCTTTACGGGCATATTTGGAGCTAGAGTGATTTGTAGTTATAGTTTTGAATTTTAATTTGTTCTTGAATCTCTCTGGGGAGACTTTGAATATGCTGTCTTTTTAACTGGTTAGTAAATGTTTTGAAAAAGAAACATTCAAGTTTTCATCTTATGAGCACCCACACTGGTTACAGTACATGCTAAGCCTCTGGTGCATTTAATGTAATGTCCAGCTCCTGAACAGTGAAACATCGAATGCATTTCAAACTCTGGAAAATTCTAGATTGTTTTGTTTTCTTCCTGTTACTGAAATGTGTTTTCACAGAATCTCAAATAAATAGTATTTCAAAACATTAAGTAAAACACAAGAAAATACAATTATATCCCATTTTAGGTAGGGAGAGTAGGGCCCTTGAAAATTGTCAGGCCTACTGATGCCCAGATTTCCATCATCAAAATGTCCTGTGTGGATCTGATGAAAATAAACTGCTAGAATACCAGTTTTATGAGAACATTTACTATGCCTTTTTTTTTTTTTTGCTGTTGTATCTTTCTTAAATAGCACAGTGCAAAACTGTAATAGGTGTACAACATGTGCTTGTTAAATGGACGTAGTTAAACCCTTAAACTTGAGTTAATTACTCTTTACAAACCAGGATAGGTATGGATGGAGGAGGGGGGCAGAGAAGGTTTGTTTAAACTGAGGATGTCTAGTGCCATATTCTCTTGTCTATTTTGAAGGGCTAGTAGAAAGTACCTGTTTTTTTTATAAGCACAGAATGACTTTCAGATGAAAGATCTTGGCCTAATGGTAGGACTTCCATGATTCCCTGTTAAGATAAAAGTGGAGAATGACAATTATATCTTTTAAACTCCAACTTGCTATCAGTGGCCATCTGCAGCGCTGTGACATTTTCTGCCTTTGAGATGGTGTGAATGGGACAATAGGCAGTAGCTTATCTGGGACCCCCACTCCCAGGAGTACCAGGAACCACAGTCACCAAGAGATGTATAGGAAGAATAAATAACTCTTATCACTGGGTATAGTACAATGCTTTCTATCTTCTCACAAAAATTTCATTTATGTCAGCATCAGAAAAAGTATTGGACATTGTAGTTCGGCCTAGGACTGAATTAATTATAGTCTTCTTTTCCTGATCTCTTATATAATGTGAGTAATAGGGAAAGAAATCTCAATCTTGAGAAGAACTTTTATTGGAACAAGAATAGCAGTCACCCATAATTTCATAATTATTCCATCTTGCTGCTCTATGATAAAAAATATTTTTTATTTTAAAACACTAAACTAGAAACTTTATACTTCAGCCAGTGAAGATTGTTCCCATGTTATAGAATATCATTGATTTCCTAAATATTTTTAATTATAAGCTTTCATTTTAGCAAATAAAAAAGGGAAAAAAGAAAGAGAAGTGTTAAAAAGAGAAAGGAGATAAGCCCTTCAATCCACATACCATAAATGGGAAACATTATCTACAGCCTTAAAGATCACCATGAATATGCAACTGATGTTTGTTCTAAAAGTTGTGAATTTTCCTCCCCCATTCCTTGATTTCTATTAAGCTGTTGACACCATTGTTAGATTCTGCTCCTGAGATAATGATTCAGGACTGCGTGAGTGACAACTTGCTCATTTAGTTTCTTATTTTACTCTTCTGTGCCTCATTTTTAACATTTGAATTTTCTCTCTCTTTTTTTTTTCCTTTCTTCTTTCCCTGTTATTCCTCCAGAATGTTAAAGATTATTTTGAATGTAGCTTGAGTAAATCCTACAGTTCTAGTAACACACTTGGGATCGACCTCTGGAGAGGGAGGCAGTGCTGCTCAGGAAACCTGCAGTTACCGCCGCTGTCCCAAAGACAGAGTGAGCGGGCCAGGACGCCTGATGCTGATGGCATTTCCAGGCCGACCACACTCCCCTTGACGACACTCCCAAGCATTGCTATTACAGCTGTAAGCCAGGAGGGGTGAGTAGCCTCAAAATTAAATGTCAGTGCTAAGTTTTATTTTCTAATTATTCTAAATATGATTTCCTGTTATTAAAATATTAGCTATCTGTGGGATGACTAAGGCTATTGACATTTTCATAACTTGTTTCCCTTTGGGTAGAAGATGGGGCCTTTTGAACAGTGGAGGTGTTTTCTACCTCTTTAATTAGAAGGAGAATATTGAGGAAGAAGTGAGATACATTTTCATTAATGTCAAGGGAAAGCAAAATTACTGCCTATGACCTTTTTAAAAACAAAACAACTATTCAGTGTGTGTCAATCTGTTTTAATTTGTAAATAAATATTCTATCAGTTCCAGCCAAGATGGGGTTGTATGTAAATGTGGTACTTGCATCCTCCCACAACTACATCAAAATTACAACTAAACTACAGAACAACCATCATTCAGAATCACCTGAAATCTAGCTGAACGGAAGTCCTACAACTAAGAACATAAAGAAGAAGCCACATTGACACTGCTAGGGGATGGGAAACACAAAACACTCTGGTCCCACACCCACATGTGGCTGTAAAAATTGGGTGGTATATCTTGGCTGTGGAGGTCCCCTCTGAGGAGTGATGGGCCCCTGCCCTACATTAGGTCCCCCAGTTCAGGGGTTCCAGTGACACGAAGAGAAGTTCCCAGAACTTCTGGCTGTAAAAAACCAGTGGGGGTTGTGGCTGAGTGAGACAGAGGGTTTCTGGAATCCCAGGGATTTCTCTTAAAGGGCTTCTGCACAGACTTACTTGGACATAATTCTTCTGAGTTCCAGCACTGGGGCAGCAGCTTGAAAGGCTCTAGGAACTTGTGAGACAAATTGAACTGTGTAACATTAGAGCAAAAGCTGGAAGGACAGCTTTCTTACAGACAGAAGTGCTGGAAGAGGCCTGTGTCACTTTTCTGAGCCCTCCCCCCATTGAGCCCACAGGTAGGCACCATATCTGAGTCTCCATCAACCTGGTTCACACTGTTTGCCCAGCCCTAGTGATTCTCTGAAACCCGCCCCTCAACTTGTGGACCCACCCAAGTTGTTTCCAGTGCCTCTTCCAAAAAAATGGCCTACCTTGGTTCAGGCTTTAGACTTTCCCAAAATCTCTCAAACAAGAGCATCTGGCTTTGGTGTGCCCTGTCCCTCTTGCTAAATGGCCCCAGGCCTGGCACTAGTGGTAGCTGGTCTTGATTTGAAATTGACCTCTCCTGAGTACCTGCAAGCCCTGCACAAGTAGCAGCTATTTGCAGATAGTCTTGTAGCTCATGCCACGTGACCATGGGCAGAAAACAGTGGCTTGCATCTCCTGAGAGGCTCCAGAGCTAGTAAACCTGGTGGAGAGCTTCAAACTATATCAAAGTACCACCCAACCACCTCTAAAAGTGACACACTGCAGGGGCAGACTCAATTGGCACCAGAGCCCTGCTGAAGTAAGGCCTGTTCTGTGAGGTGAGCCCTGCATAGCTGATCTTTTAAGGTGTCTGCAGGCAGTATTTGCAACTAATCAGGCTGGGGGTAATGCTCTCACATTGCTGTGCCAACAGCAATCGAGGCTCAACTATCACAGGAGTGTGTATACAGCATATGGTTGGGGGGTGCTCACCTGGAGTGGGAGAAGGGGGAGGCTGTACCACTGGACCCTACAGAACACCTATATTAGGCCACTCTACTATGCCACTCTCTCTCCTTAGACACAGCAGGTCTACCTAATACAGAGAAACAAACACAGAGAGGCTGCTGAAATGAGGGGACAAAGAAGTATGTCACAAATGAATGAACAGAATAAAACTCCAGAAAAAAAACTAAGCAAAATGGAGACAAACAATCTACTAGGTGCAGAATTTAAAATACTGGTTGAAAGGAAGTTTGGTAAACTTAGGCAGGGACTAGATGAACCTAAAGAGAACTTCAGCAGAATAAAAAAGGACATGGAAACCATAAAAAAGAAGCATTCAGAAATGAAGAATACACTTACTGAAATGAAGAATACACTTACTGAAATAATTTATAGGGAACCAACAATATAGTAGATGAAGTTGAGAATCGAAGCAGCAATTTGGAATATAACAAAGCAAATAAAAACAATTAGAACAGGAAGAAGAAAAAAAGAATACAAAAATATGAGGATAATATAAGGAGCCTCTAGGACAACTTTAAGCATACCAATAATTGCATCATGTGGGTACTGCAAGAAGAAGAGAGAGAGTAAGAAATTGAAAACCTATTTGAAAAAATAATGACAGAAAACTTCTCTAACCTGGTAAAGGAGATAGACATACAAGACCAGGAAGTACAGAGTCCCAAACAAAATGAACCCAAAGAGGCCCACTCCAAGACATATCATAATTAAAGTGCAAAAGGGTTAAGACAAAGAGAGGATCTTAAAGCAGCAAGAGAAAAATTAGTTACCTACAAGGGAGCTCCCAGAAAACTGTCAGCTGATTTTTCAACAAAAGCTTTGCAGGTCAGAAGGGATTGGTCAGACATATTCAAAGTAATGAAAAGCAAGAACCTACAACCAAGATTACTCTGCCCAGCAAAGCTATCCTTTATAATTGAAGGGCAGATAAAGAGCTTCCCAGACAAGACAAAGCTAAAGGAGTTCATCACCACCAAACCAGTATTATATGAAATGTTAAAGGGTCTTCTTTAAGAAGGAGGAGGTGATGATGAAAAATATGAACAATAAAATGTCAATAAATACATATCTATCAATGATTGAATCCAAAAACAAAATAATCAAACAAACAGAACAGTAACAGGCTCATAGGTACAGAGAACATTTTGACATTTTTCAGAATGGAGGAGGATTAGAGGGATGGATGAAAAATTTGCAGGAATTAAGAAATACAAATTGGTAGTAATAGAATAATCATGAGGATGTAAGTACAGCATAGGGAATATAGTCAATAATATTCAAATAACTATATATGGTGTCAGATGGGTGTGAAATTTATCAGGATGATCACCTAGTAAGTTATATGATATCTAATCACTTGGGCAGCTGAAACCTCCAACATCTGCAGCTATAACAAACATTTAACAAAGCCAAAGCCTCCTCAGATTAAGATGAAACTTCACACTAACAGCCAGTTTGTCTTAATTTCTCTTATTTGATATATTATATTGGGCTTAAAAAATATGGAATACTTTATGAATTTGCATGTCATCCTTGCATAGGGGCCATGCTAGTATTCTCTGTATCATTCTAATTTTTAGTATATGTGCTGCCAAAGTGAGCGCTGTGTTGGGCTTTTAACAAGAAAATGATAAAGCATGCTAAAAGGCAAGAAAAAACACAGTCTGGAAGAATAAACCAAGCATCAGAATTAGACCCAGATATGGCAGAGATATTGGAATTATCAGAAAAGGGATTTAAAATAACTAGTGTATGTAATGAGGGCTCTAATGGAAAAAGTAAACAACAATCAAGAAGAGATGAGTGGTGTAAAGCAGAGAGATGGACACTCTAAGTCAAAATTAAAAGGGAATTCTAGAAATCAAAACTCTGTAGCAGAAATGTAGAATACCTTTGATGAGCTCATTAGTAGACTGGGTAAGGCTGAGGAAAGAATTGCGGAGATTAAAATTAGGTGAATAGGAAATTCCCAAACTGAAATGTAAAGAGAAAAGAAACCCCCAAACCTAAAACAAACAGATGAAGAAATGTACAAGAATCACATGACAATTACAAAAGGTGAAACATGCATATTTAGAATAACAGAAGTAAACAGACAATGGAGCAGAAGTAAATACGAAGTAATAGCTAAGAATTTTCCAAAATTGATGACAGAGACTAAACCACAGATTTTGAAGCTTAGAGAATACCAATAAAGATAAATACTAAAACATCTATACTTAGGCATTTCATATTCAAACTACAGAAACCCAGAAAACAAAGTTAAAATCACAAAGAAGACAAAGAGTAAAAATCATATATAGAAAGGAGCAAGGATAAGAGTTATAGCAAAGTTCTTGTTAGAAATTATGAAAGCAAGAAGAGAGTGGAATCAATTATTTAATGTGTTGAAAGCAGTGCCCCCACCCCAATCAACCCATAAATAATCAGCAAAATTATTCTTCAAAGGTAAAGGGAGAATAAACACTTTTTAAAAAATATTTTATTTATTTATTTTCAGAGAGGGAAAAGGAAGGAGAAAGAGAGGGAGAGAAACATCAATGTGTGGTTGCCTCTCACGTGTCTCCCAATGGGGACGTAGTCCACAACCCAGGCATGTGCCCTGACTGGGAATTGAACTAGTGACCCTTTGGTTCCCAGGCCAGTGCTGAATCCACTGAGCCACACCAGTCAAGGCAGAATAAACACTTTTTCATACAAATGAAACTTAAAGGGAATTCATTATCAACACTCCTGCCCTGAAAAAAATGATAATAGAAGTTTTTTGGTTAGAAGGAAAATTATATAGGGCATACTTACATCTATATAAAGAAAAAAGAGTAAGAAAAGAAATAAATGAGGATAAAATAACATTAGTCTTCTTAAGTAATCTTCCTTTACTATATAAAATGTAACTTGATAAAGTACTTATAGAAACAACATACTATACTGTGGGCAAGTGAACATACTATACTGTACTTATAGTTACAACATACTGTGGACAAGTGAAATGAATAACAGCAATGCCATAGTAACAATAGAATATATAAAGTGAAACAAACAACAGTAATGCCATAATGGACAGGAGGGAGCAATAGGAGCTGTTCTGATTTAAAGCACCATTGCTATGCAACAAGGCAGATTTAGATTTTAGATTAACTAGTAATATGTATTGAAAAGTCTAGAGAAACCATTAATTTTTTAAAAAGTATAATTAATGTGCTCAGAGAGGAGAAAAATGGAATTATATAAAATGCTCAATTAAAACCAGAAAGGTCAGAAAAAGAGGGGAGGACAAAGAATAAAAGCAATTAATATATCATAGATATTAACCCAACTATATCAATAACTACTTTAAATATGAATGCCAGTGATTATAATACACTAATTATAAGACAGAGATTGTCAGAATGAATAAACAAAAGAAGACCCAACTATTGATACATGTCATTCACAAGAAGTCACTTTAAATATAAAGATTTAGATTTGTTAAAAGCAAAGCAATGGAGAAAGATACACTATGCTGATATTAATAAAAAATAAAGCTAGTGTAGCTATATTAAGTTTAGTTAAAGTAGAATTCAAGGCAAATAGAATAATCAGGAATATAGAGAGCCGTTACTTTAGAAGATGATGCAATCATTAATGTATATGTACCTAAAAATGGGGCATCAAAATACATGCAGCAAACCTAATAGGTTTTCAAGCAGAAATAGACAAATACACCATTATAGTTGTAGATTTCAACACTGCCCTTTCAGTAATTGTTAGAAAATTATTACAGATATATTTGACCTGAACAGCACTACCTATCAATTTCATTTAACTAATTTTTTAAAAAACACCCCATTTAACAATAGAAGAATGTACTTTCTCCTCAAGTTTGCATTGAATGTTCACCAAGATACAACTATTCTGGGCTATAACACACACCTTAACAAATTTAAAAGAATAAAAATCACACAAAGTGTGTTCTCAGACCACAGAACAATTAAGCAAGAAATCAATAACAGGAAGATAGCTGGAAAATCCTAAATGTATAACACTATAATTTATTATAATTTTTGGGATATAGCAAAATTAGTGCACAGAGGGAACTTTACAGCATTATAATATATATTTGACAAGAATGCAGAAGCTAAAATCAGTAAGGCTTCTATCTTAGGAAACTAGAAAGTAAAGGAACAATTTAAGACTAAAGTATGCAGAAGGAAATTAATAATAAAAATTACAGCAGAAGTCAGTGCAATTAAAAACAGAGAAAAGAAAAAACAATGGAATCAATATATGGTTCTTTGGAAGGGTCGACACATCGATGAACTCTGGTAGGTCTATCCAATAAAAAGAAACAAAACACAATACCACCTTCAGAAGCAAAAGAGAGATCATCACCATTGATCTCATGGAGATTAAAAGAATAATAAAAGATTACTGTAAACAACTTTATGAGCATATATTTGAAAATTTACAAAAAAATAACTAATCCCTTGAAAGATGCAAAGTACCAAAAGTCACAGAGGGGAAATATATAGCACAAATATGCCTATTTCTATTAGAGACATTGATGAAAAAATTAATAACTTACTAAAAAAGACAGGTCCAGGCTTAGATGGTTTCACTGATGAAATTCACCAAATATTTTAGGAAGAAATGATACTGATTCTTCAAAATCTATTCCAGAAAATTGAAGTAGACAGAATGTATCATTGAAGAAATGATACCAATTCTCCACACTGTATTCCAGAATATTAAAGTAGACAGAAATGAGACCATCATTACCATAACACACATGTCAGACAAAGGCATTACAAGAAAAGAAAACTCCAGACCAATATCTCTGATAAACATAGATACAAAAATCCTCCAAAGAGTCAGCAATGTATTCAAAAATATATTAAAGGATTATATACCCTGACAAAGTGGGATTTATTCCAGATGTGCTAAGCTGGTTCAACACTTGAAAGTCAGTCACTGCATTCTGTTATACCAACAGACTAAAGAACAATTATCTAATCCTATCAATTGATGCAGAAAAAGATTTTGGCAGTATCTGATACCCATTATATAAAAACTCTCATCTGGCTAGGAATAAAGGCGAACTTCCTCAACTTAAAGACCTCTATAAAAAACTTATAGCTAGCATCTTAATAAACAGAAACTAGATACATTCTGTGTAAGAGTGGGACCAAAGTAAGGATGTCTGGTCTGACTAAACTGATTCAATTTTATACTGGAAATCCTCATGAGTGCAGTAAGATAAGTAAATAAAAGGTATACAGTCTAGAAAGGAAGAAATAAAATACTCTATGCAGATGACATGATTGTCTATGCAGAAAATCCCGAGGAATTGTAAAAAAAAAAAAAATGCCTCTGGAACTAATAAATGAGTTTAGCAAGGTTGCAGATTACAACATTAATACATAAAATTGATTGCTTCCCTATACACTAGAAATGAACAATTGCAATTTGAAATAGTAATAATACAAGTACCATTTACAGTAGCACAAAAACAAAAATATTTAGATATATCTAAAAACATACAAGACATACATGCAGAAAATTATAAAACTCTGATAAGAAATCAAAGAAGGTCTAAATAAATAGGTATATTATGATTATATGTTAAAATATTAAAAAAACTAGGCTGCATTTTTCCTACCTTCATTTATAGATTTAATGCAATGTCAATAAAATTTCCAGTAAACTATTTTGTGCATATGAACAAACTGATCCTAAACTTTATATGAAAGGCAAAAGATCTGGAATTGCTAACATAATACTGAAGAAGAAAAAAGTTACTAGACTCACACTATGTGACTTCAAGACATTATAAAGCTATAGTAACCAACATAGGATTATATTGGCAAAAAATAGATGCATAGATTAATGGAATAGAATAGAAAGGCCATTGCTATATTGCTATAGTAATCAATGTAGCATTATCTTGGCAAAGAATAGATGTATAGATCAATGGAACAGAATAGAGAGCCCATTGAAATATAGTCAATGTTCTTTGACAATGGAGCAAAAGAAATTCAGTCAAGAAAGGACAGTCTTTTCAATAAATTGTGCTGGAACAATTAGCCATCCATATGCAAAAACAAACAAAATAAAACACACCCCCGCCAAAAGAAACCTAGACATGGTGTTACACCTTTCATAAAAATTAACTCAAAATAAATCAGAGACCAGGATGTAAAATGTAAAACTATACAACTCTTAGAAGATGAATATAGTAGAAAAACTAGGTGACTTTGGATTAGGCCACAAGTTTTTTTAATATAACATCAAAACATGGTCTTTGAAAGAAAAAAGTTGTAAGTGGCACTTATGTAAATTGAAAACGTCTGCTCTGCTGCTCTGTGAAAGACAATGAAGATAATGAGAACACAAGGCTAAGAGAAAATATTTGCAAAACATGTATTTGATAATGAACTTGTATCCAAAAATCCAAGAAACTTAAAAAACTTAATAATAAGAAAACAAATAATCCAATTAGAAAATGGGCCTATGATTTGAAGAGATGACTAACCAAAGGAACTATGCAGATGGTCAACAAGCGTTTAAAAAGATGTTCAAAATTAATCACCATTACAAAATTTCCAATTAAAATAATAATGAGATACCACTACATACTTATTAAAATGGCTAAAATAGAAAAAAACTGATAGTACCAATTGCTGACAAGAATGTAGATCACCAAGAACTCTCATTCATTGCTGGTGGGAATGCAAAATGGCACAGCCACTTTGGAAGTTTGGCGTCTAAATATAGTGTTACAGTATGATCTGGCCATCATGTTCCTAGGTATTTATTTACTCAACTGATATTGACACTTATATTCATACAACAACCTGCAAAAAAATGTTTATATAGGTTTATTCAAAAAATCACTAAAACTGAAAGCAACCAAGATTCCTTTAATATGTGAATCAATAAATTATGGTATATCCATACAATGAAATATTATTGAGTGATAAAAAGAAATAAGTAATTTTAAATTAATGTTGCTAAGTGAAAGAATTCAGTATGAAAATGCAATGTACTATATGATTCCAATTATGTAGTATTCTAGAAAAAAAATATACATCACTAGGGAGATACATTAAAGATAAATGGTTTCCAAAGGCTCAAGGGAGAGTTTTGACAAAAAAAAAGGGAATGAATCATCAACACTCTAAGACTTTACTGGGAAAAGTAGACGAAGCAAATTAATATCATTCAATATGGGTAGCTTTAGAATAAGAATACAGGTGAGGAGCATTTAATTCTTCCTTGGAGGGAGAAGCAACAGTTAAAGCTATTACTTGTCCTTGACCTTGAAGCTGAAGTGTCTCTCTGCTCAACAGAAATGGGGATGACATTTCAGGCAGAGCAAAAAAGTATGAACAGCACCATGACTACTTGAGACAAAGTGAAATATTGAAAAAATACAAGTTTTCATAGGGTATGAAGGTCGTGGGAGAAGGTAAGGGTGGAGATATGGCTTTAAAAAAAAAGGTAGGGCTGGGATGGGAGTAAAAGGCAGAAGACTATACTTGAACAACAATTAAAATTAAAAATTAAAAAAAAGGTAGGAAATCTGAATTTTAAAAAGTGGGCAGGGGTTAGAACATGAAGGGTATTGAAGTTTTAGCTTTATCCAAATTACTATATGGAAGCCATTGAAGTTTTCTATATATATCTGTGTTTTGGTAAGGTAATGAGGTAATAAGAGACAATGCAGAGATTGTTTGAAAAAAGCATGAAGGTTGGAAATCTAGAGAGGAGACTTTCAGAGTGAGGTAGATGGTAAATGCTGAGGGATTTGGGCAGGGAAGTAGGCATGGAAATGAAAAGGAGGAGGAACGTATGAGCACCATTAAGGCTGAATGGATGGGAATTGGTGCTCAGTTGACGTGAATTAAGATCAAGGAGAAGAAACCAGGAATACACAGGTGTTTCTAGCATGATCTACTGGATAAATAGTAATGCCCCCAAATGGGGTGGGAGTTGGGGATAAGGTATGAAGTAAAAGATGGTGGGTTTAGTTTTGAAAAGGGTGAGGTTAAAGTACTAAGTGAACATTGGAAGCAGTTAAAAACGTGTTTCTGTATCATACTTTGGAAATCATAGATATACAAGTGGCAACGAAGCAAAGAAATATGATTGCCCAGACCAAGTGTACAGAGATTAATTAATATAAATTTTATCTTGAACTAAGGATATGACCCTAAGGAATAATAAGATGATGGCACAAAATGAGGGAGAAGGAGATAGGGAGAAGGCAGAAAATAAAGAGTCTGAGAAATAGCAGAACTAGAATAGAGAATTAGGGTATTATGAAAGGAGAAACTGGCCATATGGAAGGTTTGGTGATGACCAATAGATGTTGCACAGAGTATAAGTAAGATGAGGACTGAGAAAAGGCCTTTGGATAATTCAGTTTAGTGGTTGCTGGTAATGCTGGTGAAAGTCTTAGTAGAGTTATGGAGTGGGAATGCACTGGATTTAAAAATGAACTGGGAGGCAGAGGGAGGGGAGGAATGTACAGCAATGCATAGGTGATAAATACTCTAGTTCTGTTGGGGAAGCACATGTGTTCTTTTGTGTACGGAATGTTATATTACAACTAATCCGACAAGACAAAATAAAACCTTTAGAGAGCATAAATTAGAGCCTAGGAAGACAGGATAGCAATAAAATAGTGCTTTTTCAGATGTTTGTGAAAGGAAAGAGTGAGAATGGAAGTCCGTTGGGGTGAACAAGATTAAGAGGTGCTCCATTGTGGAGACTCACGTCCCACACTGAACAGGAGGAACCGGTAGGTGGCAGGAGACTGACAATAAGATGGTCAGTAATTGATGTAGAATACAGTAGTGGGAGCACATGGGAAAAGTTGAACTTCAGACAAGATTAGAAATATCTCCTTTTGAGATATGTAAATCCAAGTAAAAATGAACATATAGAATTGACAAAAGGAGAAATAGGAGAACCTCATCTCCACAGGTGGAAATTGGTAGCAATCAAATAGTCTAGTGCATGGAATCACCTGTAGGACTTATTGAAAAACAGATCTCTGGACCTCAACCCTGGAGCTGAGAGTCTGGGATAGGGCATGAAAATATGTAGTTCTCATAGGTTTTAGGTGATACTTATGGAACTGACCAGGGGACTACATTTTGAGAATGCCAGCCTAGATCTTCTCTATGAAGCAGGAGGTCAGGTCAGCTGCTGAGACCCAGGGGAAGCGGACCCTCAGCTCTCCTTTCAGCCAAAGGCATATCTTGTCCAGATCCCCAAGCATGAGTTTTTGTCTAGGGCATTTTTTCTATGCCAAGCCAACAGACCTGTTGTGGGATCAAACTTCCCCAGGTTAAAGGCACGGCTTTGAGAGTGCTCGCATCCTAATGACACAATAGAACTATTGTTAGCTGCATCTTCAGTTTAAGAAGAAGCACAGAGATAAAGGAGGCAGAGAGTCTTGTTTCAGAGTTTTCCTAATAGTGCACTTTTTCATAAGAAGCAGTTCTGGCTTCCCCTTTGTTATTTCCTTGGAGAAAATTATATCAGTTTGCTTGTCTCCCACTTCCATCTGCCTGAAGGCTGCACTTTGCTTCTTTAAATGTGTCAGTTGTGAACATGATGATTCTATTTAGGCATCTATTAGCGTAGGTGTGATGTCCTTAGTGTTCACTGTCCCAGCTCTCACCTCTGCTGGGGACAGTGGTGCCAGTTTTCCTGATGCTTTCTGCAAGGCTGGAAGCAATTTCAGCTGTTCTCATTAGCCCAAAGGGGGGAAGCGGTCAGTCTGCTGAGGTGGTGGTTCAGACACACGGGGTGTACTTTATTGCTCCCACAGTCTGTCACAAGTTTAAAATCTGATGAGGTTTTCAGTACAAATATTTTATACTTTTGGGCTGCCTCTCAACTACAGATCCTAAAGCCCGGTTTTAAAGATCAAAATACCCGCAGATGCTGTACACAAATGCCATCAATTCAACAAAAGCTTGTGTTAGGATGGGAAACTGATAACACACACACCTGCTCAGCATTTACCAGGCTTTTTCACCACCCACTGAAATCTTCTGACTACAGACACTGCGTTTCTGACTTGTGCATCAAGCACTGCAACCTACAATCAGCAATTCACAAAGCTCTCCCCTACCTCACCTCTCCTCTGGCCCCCCATCTCCGGTATGTGAAACAATAGACAATGGACATTTAAAATCATGCAGCATTCCCTCCACACCTCATTGCTTATAAATGCTGGGATCAATCAGGTCAAAATTACATTAGAATTTTAGAAGTACATGTTTTATATAGAAAATGCTTAAGAGAGGATCTAGCCTATATGATTCTAATAATAGTTGAAATACTTTACAATATAGATGGTACTGTCACTATAATACTCTATAGTATATAATGTCTTTTCTATCCTCTATTTTATCTAAATTAAACTCTATAACAACCTTGTGAGGCAGGCATTATTCCTTAAGGTGACTCAAAAAACAAAGATAGCTTTCACCAAAGTATAATCACTGGTGTATAGGGTTTCATAATAGAGAAAGACTCCATTTTTTAAAACTGAGGTATAATTGACACATTGTGTTTGTTTTGAGTGTTCAATGTAATGACTCAATATTTGTGTACACTGTAAAATGATCAGCACAATAAGTCTAGTTAACATCCATCACCACACATACAGAATTTTCCTTTGTGTAATGTGAGCATTTAAGATTTAACTCTTTAAGAAACTTTCAAATATGTGCTACCGTGCTATTAACTGGAGTCATCATGCTGTACATTGTACCCCTTAGCCTTATTTTTTCTCAACTGCAAGTTTTTCCCTCTTGACTCTCTTCACCAATTTGCCTACTCCCCCACACATTTTCTTTATCCATTCATCCCTTGGTGGACACTTAGGTTGTTCTATACCTTGGCTATTGTAAAGAATTTGCAGTGAACATGGGTGCATACATCTTTCTGAGTTAGTGTTTTCCTCTTTTTGGTTAAATCCCCAGAAGTGGAATTGTATCATATGGTTGTTCTAGTTTTAAATTAAAAAAAAAAATGAGGAAACTCAACACCATCATGCACAAGGGTTCCCTTTGTTTCACATCCTCACCAACACTTGTTATTTCTTGTCTTTTTGATAATAGCTGTTCAACCAGGTGTGAGGTGATACCTCACTGTAGTTTTGATTTTCACTTCTCTGATGGTGAGTACTGTCGAGCACCTTTTCATTTGCCTGTTGGCTATCTGGATATGCTCTTTGGAAAAATGTCTGTTCACATCCTCTGCCTATTTTTAAATTGGCTTGTTTGATGTCTTTGCTATTGGATTGTATGAGTTCTTTGTATATTTTAAATATTAACCCCTTATCAGACGTGTGATTTGCAAGTATTTTCTCTTATTCAGTAGGTTGCAGCTCTCTTTTTCTTCCTTATCCATAGGTCATAGGGACCCTATCATGAGTTCATAGGTGGGAAACGACGGAGAAGCATTGCTGTAACAGTGACAGATAACATGAGGGTTTGGGACACATATTTGTGCAGCTTCCTGGACCCACTTGTATTTAACCCCAGATGTATCACATCTGTGCTATGGTGGATTGTTGCTGAGGTCACCTAACTTTACGATTCCTTGGATATTTTAACATCCATGGTATGCTGGTAATCACCTCTGAAAAATGTCACCTTGGGTTTGTAGCATTTGCCAAGTTCTGTGGTGTTACTGTTTCCATCATGGCTGAATACAAGCTGCCAGAGTGATGTCACAGAATATGGACTTGGGAAGAAATGTGCTCATATGGACTGTTTTTTGCATATCACTGTACTCAGCTAGTTTTGGCTATAGGGTCACTTGACATTATTGAAGGTCCCATGGTTTGATGCCGTTTCTATTAGAGCCCAAAGGCATGCCAGGAGTTGTTTATCAACAGTTTATTCTTCTCCACTGCAGATGTCATAACATCTCTCTAGCACCCGAGGACTGTGCACTGCACATAATGTATTTTGCCAGTACAAAGAACTCCAGTATCATTGATGATGTGGATCAAGCCACAGCTCTGGACCTTGTGCAGAAACTTCCCTAGTCCTGGGCTCCACTCCACAGCTTTCTACATATTCTGAAAAATGGGTCATAACAGTATTTTCCAGTGTGTTACATGTTGTCTCTAAAGCCAAAGAGACCTATAAAGCATGATGGTTCCTTTTTAAGTGCTAGAGACGCAAGGTAATAATTTATCCTTTACTTTGGAGTGAATATCCCAGTATGCCCAGAACCTTGGACCCCTAGAAATTTTACCCATGTGCCAGGCTCCTAAATCTTTCTGGGTTTTCTCTCCCTTTGGAGTACATGTGACTTCCTAAGGCATCCAGAATTTCTGCCACTTCCCACTCATCAGGTGTGATTAACAGAACATCATCAATACAGTGGACCATGTGATATCCTGGATCTGCAGAACATCCAGGTGACTGAAGGCTCTTCTGACAATATATGACAGAGAACAGGAGAGTTAACTCACCCCTGGGGCAAGACTATGAATGTGGACTTTTATCCATCTTTGTGAATAGAAACTGCTCATTCTTCTTTCTGATAAGAATGAGAAAGAAAACATTTGTGAGTTCAACAATAACATACCAGGTAGCCAAGACTGTATTAACATGCTCTGGTAAATATACCACATCTGGTGCAGTAGCAGCAATTGAATGACTGCTGGGTGAACTTGTGCAGTTTGTTGTAATCTTCCATGATCCCTAGTTTTTTCAGGGGCCAGGCTACTACATTAAAAAGCGTCCTAGTTGGGGACCACCACTCCTTTACCTTTCAAGGTTTTGAGAGCGGCACTGATTTCTGCCATCTCTTTGAGATGCTATTATGTGTTGAATTGTATCCCCACAAATATATATATTGAAGCCCTAATCTCTAATACCTGTAACATGTGACCTTATTTGGAAATAGGGTCGTTGCAGATGTAATTAATTAAGTTGTACTCACACTGAAGTAAGGTGGTCCCTTACAGAGAGAGGGAAATTTAGACATAGATGAGACATAGAGGGAAGACAGCTAGAGTTACAATAAAGTGCAGATATTGGAATTGTCCTGCCACAAGCCACGGACTTCCTGGGAGTTACTAGGGCTGGAGGAGGCAAGGAAGGAGCCTTTCTTAGAGGTTCTGGAGGAAGTATGGCCCTGTTAAGATGTTGGTTTCAGACTTGTAGCTTTCTGAAATGTGAGAGAATAAATTTCCATTGTTTACAGCCACACAGTCTGTGGTATTTTTTACAACAGCCCTAGGAAATGAATACACATGTGATAAAAGTATTTTTAAAAATTATTATCTTCTGGAGGGTAGGAGGAGCACTTTCAGGCTCTTCTTATCTCTCCTACAAGAGCTCTAATTTGACAATTTAAGAAATAAAGTTAGGATTATGCCAATTGCTCAGTATATTCATTTCAGTTGTACATATGGAAACCAGAGAAATGACCATGAACATGGTTAGGACTCAGTTTCTTAGCTGACTTCTGCATACCTCCACTCCTAATGAGAAGGTTGTGATGGGATCTTTGGCTTCCAGCATCAATCTGGATTCAATAGTTCTGAAAGATCTGAGAAATCCACGGAGCTCTCTGTGGTGTTTCAGGGTCTTGCTTCAGTTGATGTGTTCTGGGTCGGAGGACTGGGCCCATGGACATAGCTGTTCTTTGGGGGTGGCTAATTCCACACTTTTGCTCCTCAGTTCTGATCTCCATTGTGTGTGTGTGTGTGTGTGTCCTTTTGGGCTACCATCTATCTTGCCCCTGGGAATACAATGTCCTAGGAGCCACTTCCATAATTTTTGTGGGTCAGGCCTTGCTAACTCATTTGGAACTTGCTACAGATTATAATAATTCTGTCCTCCCACTTCTAATGGCAGTCGTGCCCACTCCATTTCTAATGTGCTGCCACCTGGTCACTGCTATTCTCAGATCCCATTGTTCCTCTTGCTTTTAGCAAACACAGTGCTGGAGCAATATGTTCCATCATTATTCCCAGCCTATTTAGTAATGCAGGTGTCTTTCTGACCTATTGTCTTTATAAAGAGAGTATCTTCCAGGCTTTCCAGAGGAGCAGGATCAGCCACAGATGTTTTCTGTCTTATAAAGTGGACCTTATTCTTGCTTTTCTGAGCTTTGTAAAACTATTCCTCCATACTTTGCTGCAGCAATTCTGGCACCTCTCTTTTGGTTAATAAAGGCCTTTCCTTTTTTTTTTTTTTAACATTTTAAGGACCATTCCAACAGCCATGAGGGACCTTGCCAGGGGTGAAATCCTGTACCACCAGAAAGTACCACTGTCCTGTCCCCTCTTGATCTAGCCCCATTAGAAACCCCTCATTTCTCAGGTACCGTGTTACCATTTTCTTATTCTAAGAAAGCTTCAGAACACTCTTCTTTTTTGCTTTAGCTGGTCCAGCACTTCTGAATAAGATTATGCTGAAATTTGAGCCTAGAGAGGAGATGGGACAAATCCTGAGAAGGTCAAGAAAAGTCTTCTAAGGCACTTGCCTCATTTGAGGCCTGTGTAGAACTTTGCTGTGTGTGTGTGTAGCCCTATTTTCTAATAAGGAGGACTTGGTCGTTTCTTTAGGCCCATAAAATTCATGATAACCTCAGGATTTAAGGTTCTTAACTGTGTAAGAGATTTGCCTAGGCTGAAGTTCTGCTAACAGTTAAGTCCTGTCCCTGTTTTACTGTGACCACCATCCAGCCGCAGGAGCGGAAGTTCTCTTTGAATTCTGCCAAGGAGTCCCTCCTACTCTCACACTTTGCTTTCAGTTGTTAATTCACAGCCTGAGCATGCCGCTTTCTTTCTTTAGTGAATGATGCCCAGCAACAGCTAACCAGTTCCACAGTTCTTATAGTTATTTTTTTCTTCATACCTCTACATACCCAGTATGTCGTTCTGGCTATTTCATCTTCATTGACCTGTATCTTATCATAAATCACCTTAGGTGGAAGCTAGAAAAATGCTCTAGCCTTCCAAAGACTATCCATACTTGGTCTGTTACCAGGGATGGGGTTCTTATTGTCACCCAGCCAGAAAATTAGCTAGCTCCAGAATTCCCATTTTTAGCATCTGCTTCCCAGGAACGCTTTGATATCAACTGTCTTAGATTGGGTTCCTCAGAAGAAAACCTCGTTAGAAATCCTTGTTAGGGATATATGTGCTCTCAGGAGAAGGGAAGTCAGAAAAATAGAACAGGGCAGGGGAAAATGCCAAGTAAGAATGTGGTCTCAGTAGAGACAAGCTTCAGTCTTGTTCCACGAGAAACTCTAGAGCAGGGGTCCCCAACTTCCAGGCTGTGGACTGGTACTGGTCCGTGACCTGTTAGGAACTGGGCCACACAGCAGGAGGTGAGTGGTGGGCCAGTGAGTGAAGCTTCCCTGGCATTCCCATCTGAACTCTGCCTCTTGTGCCCCCCACCCCTGTCTGTGGAAAAATCGTCTTTCACGAAACCAGTCCCAGGTTCCAAAAAAGGTTGGGGACCGCTGCTCTAGAGCACAAATGACAAGACAGAGCTTGAGGCAAGAGGGCTGATGTTTTGTTTTCCATGCTAGCAGGTCATTGGCTGAGTTAATCCTGGTGGGGGCTGGGGGTGAGGACAGGTGTAGCCTCCCAAGCAAGGTGCTCACATTGGGTTCAGGGCAATTCTCTGCATTGTTATCTTCAACAATCACAGCAAATGAGTGGGGGTACAGCAGCCAGAGGAGGGGATCTGGGTGGACGCCAACAGCATCCAGTACAGTGCTGTAGAGCTATTATGAACTGTAATGATCAGCAAACTCTGAGTTATTCTCTATCTTAAATAAAAATATGTTTTTAAAAATTGTTTGGAAATCTACTTTAGTCTCAGGTAGCAGGGTTATATTTATCTTCCTTTTTTATTAGTGGAATCACATTCAGTCCCACTGGCCATAAATCCCAAATGCCCAATTCACTGTTTTTGACAAAGGACCCTGTTGTGAATGAGGTCTCTCCTCTGGTCTGCTGCTAGTGCTTAGAGCCCTGAAATTGAGAAGGTATTTCCTACTGTGACTTCTGGTTAATTCCATCTATTTTTATCCCTGTTTCTTACCTTTACTTTTGCTCTATAATGTTTGGGGTGAGAGATTATGAGAACAAGTCCTTTCAGACACTTTGTCCCATTCAGAATGGGTGACATAATGTGAAAATACTGTATCTTTTTGCTTTCTATGTGCAAATGGAAATGTCCCTATACTAATGTACACTATTCCTGAGAAGGGAACAGAAAGCAAAAAAAAAAAGAAAGATGGAAAGGAAGACCCAAGAGTAATGTACAAATGGTTAAGAGTGAGATTTTTATTTTTCAATTGAATTTTGGAATCTGAGTTTGGGAATTTGCCAGCAAAAAATGTGTAACCTCAGCTCAGGTCTTCAGTGCTGTTGAAAGGTCTGGAAATAAGTCATTGTCTCCCAAGTTGAAGAAAAACAATTTACGGTGAGAACTGTCATGTTCTTTACTCCTCAGAGCTCTGAACATACTGCAGAATGAGCCGTCTGTGCCACATAAATCCCTGAAGAAATGGTGAGGCTTGCTCAAGTTCTTTGAAAACTGTGAAAAGCCACATAAAAATAAGATATTATGGTTACTTCCAATGGACCTCTCCAAAGTCTGCACTAAAGTTGTCTTTTGCCTTACATTCCACTTTCCTCATTCACACATACATCCCTTGTCCTCACCCAAGTTTTTTCCTTCCACTTGCTGAAGAATCCCTTTTGCATTTTCACCTTCTCAGGTATTAAAATTTCAGCGGTAATCTTGAGCTTGGTTTGACTCTTCACTGTGAGAAAGCAAATTCTGATACTCTCAGATTTGGCCACAGAGGGTGCATCTCTCTGTGGGGAAAGCCTGGCAGAGCCCTGTGGCTTCACTCTTGTCCACTGAGGCTCTCCTTTCTCAGGGGAACTCCTTTCTTCAGGACAGAGTTCCAAAGTGTGGTCTCTAAGCCAGCATGTTAGCATCATTAGAAAACTTGTTGAAAGGAAAATTACTGACTCCATCCCAGACCTATTAAGTTAGAAATGCTGGGGGGTGGGGGCTGCAATCTGTGTTTTAATAAACCTTCCAGGTGATTCTGAAGTTTGAGAATCATTTTTCCAGGTCTGCTCAAGTTTGAGACCCACTGTCCGAGGGCATTTCTTACTGACCACCTTGATACTATCCTGCTGGCCTCAAGGGAGTGCCCCCATTCACCACTCAAGCCAAATAAACTCTTAATTGTCATGGCACAGGTAGAACACTACCTTTCCTAATGGCTTCTCCATAATAATAGGAAAATAAATTTTTAGATTAATGTGTATCTAGATACAATGATTCAGAAAACATGCGAATATATTTCAGTTTAATAATATATTAAAAACACCAGTTTTACAGTCAGACAAACTAGATTTTGAATCTAGCTTGTCATTTAATCATGTGGATGTTAAGGCTCTGTATCTGTTAAAAGATGATAATAATAATACCTACCTTTTAAAACTATTGCGAAAATTAAGTGAGATGGTGAACATCAAGCAATTAGCAAAGTGCTGGACTCATAGAAGGTATTCAATAAGCAATGTTAAATTGTAGCTTGGTCATCACCCATTCACAGTACCCTGTTTGCAGTGGACCTCAGGGACTGGCTCTCAGGCCACCTCCACAGGGCACGGGACACTTTCAGCCTTGGAATTTAGAAGCATCCTTAAGCATGTCCCGGTCTCTGGAGATTAAGCCAAGGGAGATGCAGGAATTCTCCCTTCCGTGTCTGACTCCCGCCGTCCAGATTCGAGTTCACTATCCAGAGACCCTCCAGCGATCTCGGCTAGTGTTCTTTGGAGAACATCAGGCCCACTCCCAACGCTTACAGGGCTTGGAGCCAGAGTACAAATTGGAGGCCCACACAACATATATTTATATTTATAACTTACAGAACAAGCTAAAAAATGTCTTATCTGCTGTGTAGGCAGAATAATTTAGCCCTCACGATATGTGGGACCTGTGGATATGTTTTCTTATGTGTTAAAGGGACTTTGCTGATGGGATTAAAATAAAGACCTTGAGGTGGGGAGGTTATTCTGCATAATCCAGCCAAAGGAAATCACAAGAATGCCTGTGAGAGGCAGGAAGGTCAGAGAAGGACATGTGGCAACAGGCAAACGTCGGAGTGGTTTGGTGCCATGAATGAGGAATGCTACGAGAAGATGGAAAAAGCAAGGAGATAGACTCTTCCTGAGAACCTTCAGAGAGCGTGCAGCCCTGTTGACCCGTCTGGGACTTTAAGAGCATCGGAATTGTTTGATAATACGTTTGTGTTGTTTTAGGCCACTGAGTTTGTGGTAATTTTTTTTGCCTCCTACCTTCATAATAATAAAACTCCTACCTTCATAATAATAAAAAATTATTAAAATGTGTACATATGCTTTTGTAAAACTGCAAGTTGACAAAATATCAGTGATGTTAAATTTAATGATTATTTGGCATAGTGAATGGTCTGTGAATGATCCAGTGAAATTTTTAAATGAGTAATATAATGAAGGTCTAATTTATTCATTATTTTTTTCTATTCCATTTATTTTTTCTTGCCTTCATTACACCATAATTATGAGTTATATTGTCAGTATAACTAGTTTTAATAAACAGTATTGCCAAATTAGACCATCTGTCTTGAGTTATTATAGTTCCTAGACAATATTTTTTATTAAGTACAATTGGAGAATTTTGGCTCCTCTGAGGCAGTGGCAACTGAATTATTAGAACTCTTAAAGAATACTTAGATTTAGAAATAAATTATTAACATATATATAAGATATATATAAGTTAATGTAGTTAACTTATATTAACACATTTTAAGGGGATCACATGTGATGAATTATCATGATCTCAGGAGAAAACCCAAATATTTATTTTAAGTAAATAGATTACTGTCATATATAGATTTACAGGTGATTTTCCACACCTCTAAAGCAATATCTAGATGCATGAAGTTTTACTTATTTTTAAAAATTTATTTAATGCTCAAATTTGTAAAAGATTTTGTTTATTTATTTTTAGAGAAAGAGAGGGAGAAAGAGAGGGAGAGAAACATTAGTGTGTGGTTGCTTCTCACATCCCCCCAACTGGGGACCTGGTCCACAACCCAGGCATGTGCCCTGACTGGGAATTGAACCATCAATCCTTTGGTTCACAGCCCGGCACTAAATCCACTCTGCCTCACCAGGCAGAGCTCAATGCTCAAATATTAAAAGAAAACTAAAAATAGAAGTTTGATGCTTAGTTTGTTCAAACATCTTACTAGTTGAGACTACATGAAGACCTAGAATGGCCAGAATATAATCTGTTTTGTTTGTACAGAAATTTACTCCTTCATGATCATTCATTTCCTTTCTAATTCCTTTATATTTTATTGGAGGTTATTTTGTTGCACATTTCACATGCTGTTTATTTAACTTCAAAAATTTTTTGCCAAAAATTTAAAAATGCTTTTTATTCTTTAAAAAATGAAGTAGCTAAACCCACATCTGTTTGTGTTTTGTATGTTTCTGCTAAATTATTAATAGCAAGCAACAGTTCATACCAAAATATTACAGATTATTTAAAATTCAAGATTAATTATATTTTATAGCAAACACCATGATTTGATTACAGTAACATGATTTGTTTCTACTTGAGGATATTCTCTTGTTTTGCTTATTCTTCTTATGTATCTCATCATGTTTAAACAGAATTTCATGGCTTGAACAGCATTTAGTTGGCATTCCCATTATGTGATGTTTTAAGGGCAAACTTGGTAATTATCAATATTTTATTAAGTTGTTCCATTTGGGAAGGCCTGTAAAATAGTTCATGTACTATTTAAATCATTTCATATAATAGCATAATTAACAGCCCAGCTGTGACTATATCTTCCAGCAACAAATTCAGACCACGAGCCATACACGCCACAAAGAATGTGAATGGAAATTTGGGCATAATTCTGTCCTGAGAACCTTTCTCTTGTCAACTATGTAGCACCAGTATTTTAGGCGTGTCCTCAATAATACTTTAAATTATTTAATAAAATAGAAACTATTTAATATTTTTGAAAATTTAATTCTCATTCAATATTTTAGACAAATAAAATTATTCAAGTTCTAGTGTCCAATGTGTATCTAGTTACCCATGTAAAGTTTATCTGTATCACACTTCAGGCATTTTACATTTTGATTTGCATAGATACAAACTTATTAGTAATACAGATTGTGTATTATTGCAAAGTATTCCATTGTTTCCATGTGCAGCTGTTGAAAATGCTGCACAGTTTTGTGAATTCCTTTAGAACCATGAGCAAGGGCATACAGAGATGTAAAACAGTGGGAGCTTGACACCACTGGAAAGTGATATATTATTATAAGGACATCTATTGCATTCATTCTATAGGAGAGGATATATTTAAGTAATTTGTGTTTTCTCTTACCACGCAGAAGCCACGTCTGTCTCCATCAGCTGCAGCACATCCCATAAACCTTCGGGTATTAGGACACAATGACCTTTTCTTTTGAGGGCTGGAAAAAGAAATGCAGTGAGTGCTTCCCTGGAATGTGGAGAATTTATAAAATACTCTCTAAAGTCCAGCATGGTAGTGGGGGAATATCCACACTTTTAGGGGATATTTCATTCTCTACTCACAGACACGTGTCTTCTTCCTAGCGCTTGGGAAAAAATGACAACTACGAAGGCATAATCTGTTACTATAACATAATGAGCAAAGAGGCACATGTGTGCACATCAACACACACATATACAGACACACGCACAAATGAAGAATTTAAGTTGTGTGACCTTGTATTCATAGCAGTGAGACTTGGGGTTCAAGACCAGGTCCGCACACATAAAATTCATTCTAGTCTCTAGCCTGTTTCCTTAAAAATAAGGTTTTATACTTCTTTCATCCATGTCATTGTCTAGCATCTTAATCATACCCCTTGTCACTCAAAACCAGCTCATATTTTGCTTCTGTGGGGAAGGCCTCCTGATTCCCTTTTGAACTTTGTAAACATAATTCTGTTACAAGGAACACATCTATTGGTCATCCATTGGATTAGAAGCTAAGTCTCTGACAGATCTCTGAGTTAGTCCCTTGAGGACAGAGACTGTGTCTGACTCATTTCTGTATTTCTGACACCTGATAGAATGCCAGGAATATATTAGGAGCTGAAGAAATCATTTTTAACTGAATTAAAGGGAATAATAAAATGTTACTGATTTTTAAAAAGAGTTCACCAGTCAGCAAATACCACTAGTATGGGTGTGGCATTGAGAAATCACTCAAATGTCTTTAGGTTCCAGACTGAACAGCCACTGTATTTTAAGAGGAATTCTGAGAAGATTCCACATTTTTTCCCAGTACTTTATTTAAATATGGGTTGTTTTATACTGTCAGCAAATTATTCCTGATATTTAAGCCGAAGCAGTACCTTCTAAGCCATAGGCTGCAGTTCTGAGAGAGCTGCTGGAATTGCCACAGTTTTATTCTTTTGACTGGGTATATTTAAGGTTTGAGAACGTCTTAACTCAGCACATTTTAAAGAGCAGTATTTTTAGTGTCTTTGGAAAATCGTCCTGATTTAATTCAGGAAACAAAAGGTGTTGGGTTAACCAACAGTGATAGCGCCTCACTGCTTTCTCTCTGAAGCCTTTCTTCCAACCATTATCCTCTTTAAGCAAAATCGGTTCCTCCTTCCTCCACATCTCAAAGCCTCTTTACTTAAAACACGCACATTCAGGCCTGCAGGCACAGGCACACTCAAAGCATTAAATCACGTATAAACTCTATTTTAGATGGAGATATAGAAAGAGATATGGCGATTGCAATTCCTTGAGTTTCTGAGCATTGCCCTCTTGTGGTTTTCTCCAGTGACCCCCTGATGACGTAGCAGACCCTCCAACAACATTGGTGCGCCACCTGAATCTCAAAGGGGGGAAAATGAGGTGGAGCTCTTTTGTTTCTAAGACTTGAATGTCATTTTTACACATTTGCTGGTACAGGCGCACAAGACTTTCTCTGAGAACCACACACTGGTGACATTGCTGACTTAGAGGGTGTGCACTCTTTGACCTTTACTCAGAAACACCACATTATTTTTCCAGGTGGTTGAAAATGTACACTCCTAACAGCATTGTTTGGAAGTTTCTATTTGTTTATTCACTCTCTGACCCTTCATATCATCGGACTTCTTCATTTTTGCCAGTCTGGTTGGTATGTGTCCGTATCTCATTGAGGTTTTAATTTGTGTTAATGAAGTTGAGCAATTTCTCAAATATTTGTCATTTTTTTAAGAATTCATTTATTTTCTTGCTTGACCTATAAGTAATTGAGAGAGGTATGATGATCTCATTCATTCTGATGGTAATAGTGTTTTCTGTAGTTCTATCAATTTTTGATTAAGAATTAGGAAGTTATTTTATTATCACAATATAATTTTAGAATTTTTATATATATAACTGATGCAATGAACTTTCTATCACTATATTATGACTCACTTTAATGCTAATAATGTTATTGTCTTTAACACTATTTTGTCTATATATATATATAGACATGTGTATACATATATACACATACACACACATACACATATACACACACATACTTTTTTTTGGTCTAGTATGTATTATCTAGGGGACCTTTTTACATGTATTTACTTTCAAAATTTACATGTCCTTATGTTCCAGGAGTGTCTCTTTTAAAGTACATGTAGTTGTGCCTTCTGTCTGCTGGTTTTCATGTTGTTCAGAAGATTGCTCTCTGGTATGACCGCCTACCCTTTGAAGGTGATCTTTTTGTTCCCTCTGCTTTTATTTTTTAATTCACCTTTTTACTCTGAGATAACTACAGATTCATATGTAGTCAAATGCCCACCCTTTACCTAGTGTACTCTACTGAGCTCCCCTCAGTGGTAATGTCTTATAAAACTATTGCACACTATCATTCTCCTTCATAATTTTATTCTTGACTTCTTTAAACATTTCAAACCTAGTCATTCTATATTCTGTACTGGGCAATCCCAACCTCTGTAACTCTTGGAGTTCTCTGACTTTTACACACTGCAGCTTACCTTAATGTGTTTTGTGACATTTTGTGTGCTTATTACTCGATCATATTTATGTGGGAATTCTCCCAGCTTAAACTGGTGTGGCTTTTCTCCAGAGAGTATTTGTTTCTCTGAGAGCTGGGTGTGTATTGGACACAGGACCATTTTAAGACTATAAAGGCTTAATTTAATACAGGAGTCACAGGCTTAATTCCTTCCCCTCCGCTTCCTTTGATAGTGCTGTCATGGTTGTTGGCTCCCTGGGCAGCTCTGCCTCTCCTCAACTCACTGCTCAGTTCAGTGGCTGCCTCCTCCCTGCCAAAGGTTGGTGGGTTGGTTTGTTTTTGGAGGGCAGGCTGGGGTATGCAAGCATAGCAATCCATCTCAAATTGGGTTCTATCAGCAATCCAGCTGCTTTGTAGCACAAAGTCAGTAAAGCCCTTAGTTTATTGCATTGCCAGAGGCAGATGTTCAGAGAGAACGTGACAGTGGTTATTAATCTTGGGGACGAGTAGTGAATTAAATTGAATTGTCTCTGTAGTGTTATGTCTTAGGGTATTGCTACTATTCCCTCTCAGCCCATTTCCAGAGGTGAAGCACTCATTTCCCCAGCTCCTGAGACTGTAGGTGCCACACTGCTATCTTCTCTAACTTGCCCTTGTCCACAGGAGATAGCCATGGTCAAGGGTCATCATGTATCCATCCAATGACTATCGCATCTGCCCATGTGTGCATAACTCAGGACAGTACTGCAGGGCCATCCTAGCTCAGAGCTCTCTGTGTAGTTGGTTGTGACCTTTATTTTGATCATGCAACAGTTTGGATGTTCTGAGAATCGCTTCTACCACTTCCTCACCAATGATCTTACAGGTACCCCTAATAAACTTTCTCATGCAAACCTGTCTCAGACTCTGTTTTTCTGGAGTAACTTGAGTAAGACACTCTCATTTTCAAAAATATTTGAAACCAACATGACCCCATTGAGTACATACTTTAGTCCTGGGAGTCATTTAGAAATAATCTGGTTTCACAACATTCCAAAATGAAAAATTGAAACCCATGATTGAAATCACTCACAAAGTGTCACTACAGGAAGGGGACTGAACTCTGTGACCTTCATACTGTAAGCTCTATTATTTAAGTAATCTATGGTTCCGTGCCTTTGAAACCAAGACACTCAACCAGGCTTCAGCGCTACCTACCCTCTTTACTTCTATGCTATGTCGTTTTGATCTTTTCTTGGATACTCCTGGCAAGTTTCTTCAGATAGTTTCGAGCTGTGGCCATAAAACAGAGTACGGAAAAGATAGCCAAAAATGCTATGACCAAAAAAAAAGGAACATTTGCTTGTTTGTTTTCTGAAACATGTTTTCAACTACTGAATGTGGAGGTAGATGCAGGGCTGGCTTGATGGACATGTGCCTGGTACACAAGATCCCCCATTCAGAAGGCCACAGCTCTTGATTCAATGCTTGGTTGCTGCCTTGAAATTCATAATCATTTTTTAGCGTGGCCCCACATTTTCACTTTCCAATGGATCGCATAAAAAATGTAGCTTGTCCTGCATAGGCAGTTTTGCAAAGAAGGAGGAACATGGCCTTTCGAAATCTGGAAAATGTAGAATTGAATCACGCCTCTGCTGTTTTCTGGCCTCAGACAGGATTCATAAACCCTCGGGACCTTTTTTCTCATTAAGAAAATATTGATGACAGGGCCTATAAGTATTTGAAATTTGCTAGATAAAAGAGCAATTAAGAAATACCACTATAGCCTTGGCTGGTGTGGCTCAGTGGATTGAGCACCAGCCTGTGAACTAAAGGGTTGCTGGTTTGACTCCCAGTCAGGGCACATGCCTGGGTGTAGGCCAGGTCCCTGGTGGGGGGCACGCTAGAAGCAACCACACATTGATATTTCTCTCCCTCTTTTCCTCTGTGTCTAAAAATAAATAAACACAATCTTAAAAAAAGAAAGAAAGAAATACGACTATGGTAGTTACCATGTAACAAAATATCCAATGGATTCTGGATATTTTATGTTACCTCGGTTTGTGTCTGAGCTTTGTAATTTCCCAGGGGCGATACCTTAGATAAGTTTCCTAAGCATGCTTTTTGTGCCATCTGAAAATCATCGTATTAGTGTGAATGTCAAATGAATTCATTGTGATTTCCCAGCATGGTACCCAGTTTTTAGTATTCATTTTAATGTTTACTGTAATTGGTTTTAGGAAATATACCCAAACCTAAATACGTCTGAAACAGGCAGGCTATGGAAGAAAATAATGAAGAAGATTCTTTGTGGAGAAAAGGTTGGGAATACCTGTGAACAACATTGATACTCTTGGCACCTAGTTGGAGTGCAAAGACTCCTTCAGTGAAACTTACCTCATTAGTCATCCCAAAGTGATTAAGCTTTTAGGATAAGCTGTACAAGGGGAGTTCAAATTCTTGCATAATTTCTCAGGATGGCCCCAAGACACAGTGCAGTGGGTAATCAAACGAGAGCAAAACAAGGCCTGTTTTTTAAAAAGGCAAATGAGTAAGATACACAGGTGTGAAGAGCTGTGAAATGAGTCATTCAGTTTTGTGGGGAAGAAAGATGATCTGGAGAAGACTGTGGCGGTGTGTCTGGAATCCAGGCCACAATGCACCTAATGCCCCTTGTAAACAAACCCAACCAACTTCTAAGGACCCAAGTGTACAAGTGTGTTTGATGGTGCATAGACCTTGCAAAGTCGGTGATTTATAAAAGGCCACAGTGCGTTGTTCTCAGGTGTAAATGGAGCTGTATAAACTAGAAAGGACAGTATGCCAATGAGGTAGTTTGTATTACAGGTGCCTTTTACTTATGGACTTGCACTTTATTAAAAATGAACAGGCTCTTTTAAAATTTCTTTTTGAAGTATTAAAATTTGTAGCCACGTATCATAAAGTATTATGAGATATACTTAAATAATTTAAAATGTGAGTTCATTTTATCCCTCCTAGATATGCAGAAAGATATTTTTGTTTTATTTTCTAACACAAGGGGGCAACATTGTCACATTGTTCATTTCCTGTAGTACTAACACCACTATACTTTCTGCCGGTTTAAATACACAGAGCTCCTCTTTCAAATGGATAATCATTTGAGAACTGCACAAAGGTAGACCCAGGCTATTTATCACCCATATGACATTCATTTTAATGCTAGTTTTGAAAACAGTACTCTCTGATCAGCATCCATACAAATTTTATACATTTTTTATTTGCTGCATTGCTGCCGATTCTGTAACAATCACCCGAATGTGGGGAAAAGACTAGTTACTGTCATGTTTTGTAGTGTTCATGTATGGTAATTTTCTAGAAATCTGAATTTATTTAAATGGAATTTCCAGTCATATGGCTGGAAAGTAGATACGGTGCCTGGAGATAGGCCCGTTTGCCATGAAGCGTGAGTAACTCCCAGCGCAGGGCGGCTTCCTGTCGGATGTGACCGAGGGAGACACAAAGTGTAACCGGTGTTCCGGCAGGTCCCTGCACACGTGTGGATGTGGAGACAGGTGCAATAGAAATAGTTACAATAATAAGAAGAACAACCACCATGTTCTGGTTGCTCACTATATCATAGATCCTTTATTTGCTTAACTACATTATTCTTAACATAATACTCTTGTAAAATAGATATTGGTCCTCTCATTTGCATAGGGGAGGATGCAGAAGCTTGGTTTGAGTTAGTGATTCACCCTAAGTTCCTGAAACTCGTCAGTGGGCAGCACTGACTGCTGAATCCAGCCTTTCCCCACGACCTCACAATGCCTCTCACTCCCAGGGAAAGGGACTGAATTCAGTGACTCAACAAAAAAAAAAGTAATTTGACTTGATACTTAAACTTCTTCATTCTTACTGCACCCAGTTCATCTGATTTAATTGAGGCTATTGTGATGATTTATTTTATATGTCAGACTGACTGGGCTAAGGGATGCCCAGGAAGCTGCTAAAACATTATTCCGAGTTTGTCTATGAGAGTGTTTCTGGAGTAAATCAACATTTGAATTAGTAGACTGAGTGAGGAAGCTCATCCTCACTGATGTGGGTGGGCATCATTTAATCCTTCAGAGGCCTGTATTGGCCAACAAGGTGGATTAAGGGCAAATTTGCTATCTGTTGAAGCTGGGACATTTCCTCCTGCCCTTGGACATTGGCACTTTTGGTTCTCAGGCCTTTGAGCTCAGACTGAATTACACCACCAGCTTTCCTGGTTCTCCAGCTTGTATTCAGCAAGTGTGGGATTCTTTGGCCTCCATGATGAAGCAAACCAATATGTGTAATAGATCATCTCTCTCTCTCTCTGTCTGTGTGATGAAACAAACCAATACCTGTAATGGATCATCTGTGTGTGTGTGTGTGTGTGTGTGTGTGTGTGTGCGCGCGCGTTCTATCTCTCCAGAAAAAAAAATCCCTTATACATTACCTTAAGGAAAATACAAAATGCTATATGAAGTCCAAATTCTGTTATTGCATGTATTCATTTTAGCTCTTTACATATGAGTAATCATATAATGTCTTATGACTCAGAGTCTGGATCTCAACAGAACTGTGGGGAGATTCCAGAGGACTTCAGTCCCTTTGAAAGTTGTGTTGCACCACACTAGTGAGTCAGTGACTGAGAAGGGAGGGTGTGCTTTTGTGTGTAGAACAGTGGATTCACATAATACATCTTTTCTCTGAGGAGCCCCAGGCACAGCAAAGGTGGTAGGTAGGCCAGCTTCTTCAGTATCTGCCCCTGGTGGATGTGGAAGACTGTATTTGTCTTAATCTTTGAGAAATAGAAGCTGAGGCAAGAGCAGATTGTCAAAGTATATTTTTTGTGATTGCTAATTGTTGAAATACTTGAACTGGCACTCTTTATTCCTGGCCCCAGACTGTATCTTTTGAGTTTAATTCATTTTAGGAATCAGAAAGGCCTGAGTTTTAGTCCCAGTTTTGCCATTTTCTGGCTCTTGGTTTTGGGCAAACTCCCCAAGTCTCATACTTCTCATCTGTAAAAGAAACATACCAATACTGATTTCTCAGGATTGTGATATATATAATCATTATGCATCCATTACATAAATAATGGCCATTAAAAAAAATCTACCCAGCTTGGTGACAAGGCCACCAATCTCATTTACTGGAGCCATCTGCAGTTCTCAGCAATACCTGCTGAGGCCACTGGGTGTCTCCAGAAAACTTGAAGTGTGAGGGTAAGAAAAAAGATGCTCGTGAACTTGTTTTACAAACTGTCAAGCCTTGTAGAAACACAAGAACATAATGTCTCCCTTCTCTGAAATTAACTTTCACTTGATACATGCTTATCTAGTATACGAGATAAGCATAACTTTTGCACTTATCTAGTTAATTAAAACCGATAAACACTTATTGAGCACCTAATACATACAAGGGAAACATGCAGTTATTTTACAATGTGCACTGTTCTAGGCACTGGATATTTAGCAGTGAACAAAATGGGTGAATCCTTTTCCCTTGGAGCTTGTATATGTCTGTAAAGGTGACAGTAAACACTGCATGCACACGTGTAGAATGTTTGGCAATAAAATCGAGAAGAATAAAACTTGGTAAAGGACTAGAGAACACTGGTGCCTGATATTTTATATAGTGTTTCACGTTCTTCTTTGAGAGGATAAAAACAGAGCAAAGACTTGTATTAAATAAAGGAATGAGCTACTCATCCCTGTAGGAAAAGTGAGTGCTAGGCAGAGAGAACAGAAAGTGGGAGACCTTGAAAGGGGAGAGTGTGCTTGTTGTATTTGAGAAGCAGCAAAGAGACCAGAGTGAACCATGCAAATTGATGAGTTTCCTATACAATTCTTGTCTTTTCTGGGAGACAATATATAGGGTCCGGCACAAATCACGCCCCTTTTTATTACATAAAAGTCTTTTAGTACAAAATCATAAACATGTAATTCCATAATATAACAATATCCCACTCAAGCACACCATATGACATTTTAGGTGAAATGTTGCTGTCCACCTTGTGCAAGATGTTCACATGCCCTACCAACCACACTCAAGCAGGAGTTACTTCTGCAAGATGCTCTATGTTTTAAAATCAATGTTATAATTTTATAACTCCTCTATTATGGAAGTATTCACCTATAATAAGAATAGTGATAATAGTTAGTACTCATTGAGTACTTGTTATTTGCTGGGTTAGTCCTTCAAAGCCTACCAAATGAGTATAATATAATTACCCCTATTATTCACAGGCTCCAAATAGCCTTCCTAAAGTAGCATATCTGGTAAGTTGGTGAGGCGACACCTCATTTTGTTTGAAATTGCAGACTGCAGAGTAACTCAATGAGAAGACAGATGAATGAAACTAGACAATGATGTGAGAGGGGTTATGGAAAGCTACCCAGAGGAGATGACAAGTGACTTGTTCTATGAAGAATGAGGATGAGGTCCTGAATGGGGAAGATGAGCGTGTGAATGGAGACAGAATATCTCTGTAGAAGCAAAAGCATAGAGGTTTGGCAGAGCATGGTTAATGCAGAAAATAGCAAGGGGTTATGTGTGACTGAAGGATTGACAACACTAAGTGTAATGGATATGTTTTTGCACCTATAAGTAAGTGCGAGGGAGGGTCTGCAACTGTGATATAAGACACCCTCCAGCCATGGCTGGTTGGGCAGAGCTGGAGCCCTGGCCCACATGCAGCAGGATCTATTGTCTTCCTAGGAGCATATGAGTTGTGTGGCTTGGCTTAAACAGATGAGTTGGCAAATCAGATTTTTCCTTGCAACATTTGGAAGCAAGGATATCCAGACACTTGCTTATCTATGGCAGGTCCTGGAATAGGAAGGTTAACCAAATTTGATCTCTTGACATTATTTGAGGACATGTACAAACTGACTTAGAAGCTACAGAAAGAGAAAAATGGAACAAGTGCGAAGATGAACAAAGAGGGAAAATCATGAGCTCCCTGAGAAAAAGAAATAGAAATAACAATCTTTCAGTTTCTACCACATTTACATTTCCTAATTCTTTAGGCCTCATGAGGCAGGTCTACTTTTTATCATGAATATGAGACATCTCTGATCATAAATTTAGGGAGACCATATAATTTGTTTTCCAAACTAAACAACTTTTGAGAGTAAAAGTGGGTCCTGTTAATAATTACCAGCATAAGCAGAAGAGCAATGGGAAAAGAGGTGCCTGCAATGGTGAACCAGGCAGTGTTTAACATCTGGCTCTCCAGAAAGCAACAGCAAGAGCAATAGACCACAATTTGATTTGTAGTGTTTGTTGATTTCCAATGTGTAAATACTCCCAATAGGCTGATTCCAAGCTCCCAATATGATATCAACTGGGTTAAGAAATTCCTGAAACTTGAACAAGTCAGTTTTCTCAAGCTGTGATGAGTCAGCTCTAGCACACCACTGGATATATTTTGCCCTACCTAGAATATTCTCTTCCCCAGGTTCCCTCAACTTTATTTTTACATAGGTTTTTTTTTTTTGTATGTTTCAACCTTGAAACCCCAAAGGACTGGTTATAACAGTAGTATGTTTGGACCTGCAACTGTAGGCAGTGGGAAGTCTGCTTCCAAGTCTCCCAACCAGCTCCTTGAAGGGAGAAACAGTTTGTAAGTTCAGTTCCCTCCCCGGCTTGCCCAGCAGAGTGGGGAGTATGCAGGAGCTGTCAGGAAATGCCTGCTGAATTACTGCTGCTGGTGTCACTCATTGGCTCCCCCACAGAAAGGTTGCTCTGCTGTGAATTACAGTTTGCCTGGCAGCCCTGGGAAAGCACCTTTGTGAGACAGCAGCAAATACAGGTCCTCAGGATTTCTGAGACCAGGGCTCTGATGTTCTCACCTAGATCTGATGGTTGTCAACTCACCATCCCCTGTCAAATGCTAGCCTCCCATAAGCAGAAAATGAAGTTTATTAATTCAGTCAGGATGGTCTTCCTGATAGCCGTGTGGGTTTTCACTGCCTGAGTACCTGTCCTTTGCAAGGTCCCACTGGCCTGAGGCAGGTGCTGCCACCCTCACTCTCATTGTTCATTCTTCAAATAACACATTATCTGCCTCCCAAAAAATAGAATCTTTCATCCTGATTTAGAAATAACCGGTTACCCAAGCTTATTAGTCGAACCTGGATTGTGCAATAGCATTCTTACCTGGAATCTAGATTTTTCTTTTCTTTTCCCCATTTTTATTCCTGTTTCTGCCTTTATACATTTTTGAGATTGGTGAAATAGCTGAGTTCAATTTCTAACAGATTTTCTAAAGCAATTGTCCTTGTTTCTAAGAAGCAACAAGACCAGAAGACGTTTCCTTCAAACATCCCAAACGTATTACTGTTAAATCATTGGTATTGCACTTTTGCTGAGTCAAAATTTATTCTCAGACAGATGTGCGCATGCACTCATGTGCGTGACACACATGCACACACGTGTTCTTTTTTAGCAGTTTTCAACTGAAAGGGAGTCATGTGAAATCATTCTATACTGTTACTACAATGGTTCTTTGTAAGAGAATTGTTTAAATCTTTGTTTATTTACAAAAGTCTTCCCAGGTTGTGTGGCAAGCCATAAAATAATTAAATAATTAAAAGTTTTCCAAGTGAATTATTTCAAAGTACTGTAAAAATTAAGGTACAAAACCACACCTGTAACTAAAGACTCTAAGTCTCAGCTTTCGGTAGATATGCATTTGAGTCAAAAAGGTCAGGAGTTGCTGTTGTTGACACTTTGAGTTGTAGCAAGAGTAATTAACTTTCATAAACCACAGTGTGAAAATTAATTCACCAAAACCTCGATGTGCTTACAATGATTTACCTTATTAATGTCATTGATAAGGTAAAATAATGATGACATGATTCCAAATAATAGATGGTTCATAAAAGAGAATATATTAAGCTGTTTGCCAAAGCATTGTTTAAAATTCTAAAGAAGAGTAAAAAATTCTGCATATCTAATAAATTAGCATAATTCAATCTGTAGCCAGATAATGGGTTGCTATTAACCCATTTAAAACCATGTTATGGAAGAACACTTGCTGCTGTGGAAAGATATGCAGAAACCAATGCTGAATGTTGAAAACAAGCCATAATGTGATGCAAAGGGGGTCAAATATTTGGTGTTGGAGGAACATTTGACTATAGGTGGTGGGCACACAATGCAGTGTACAGATGATGTATCAGAGAAGTGCACACTCGAAACCTATGCAATTTAGTTAACCAATGTCACCCTAATACATCTAATTAAAAACACTTTACATTAACATTTTTACCTGTGAGTATGTGTGTGTGTTAGATATAAGACTAGGAAAATACATACCAACATGGTCTTAGCAGTTGATTACGCTTGGGTGGAATGATTATAGTCACATTGCTTTGTCCTGTGTTTATGTTGTCTGCTGTGCTCCGTGTTATTGCTTTGAACATGCTAGGCTATTTTTGTTGAAGGAAAAGTTATTCTCAAGAAGCTTGCTGAATTTTGAAGGGGATAGAGTTATACACAATTAACTATAAAGTGAGGCATCTGCATATGCTAACTTGATGTAGCAGGCCTGTGAGTAATTCATTAAATCCCTGCCTTTTATCCAGGGATAGGTTTTAGCGAGGTGAGCATGGGTAACCCAGCGGAATAAGAACACCTTGAGTAACATGAATTGATGCCTTCTTAAAGAGTTGAGGCATCTCATCCCCCAACGGAGCAAGGAGAACAAAGCTTTTACTGTACTATTAATTAGAATTCAGCTTTGTATAGTCTGTGGTTACACACTTCGGTGAAATTGGTGCAGGATTCTATTCTCAAAGGGTTACAAAGCACATATTGTTGTCAAAGTCAATCCAGTACAGAAAGATGGCATCTTTGGAATAAGAATTGAACACATTTTATATGGAGTAAACCACTCTAGGCACTAGCATAGGTCTAAATGTTAAACGATATTGAACATTTCCAGGAATCTTGTCAGCTTTTTTACTTAAAAATGAAAATCTTTATTTCTCATACATTTAAAGCTTATCTGACAGAAAAAAATTAACTGGAATATAAACATTATTATATAAACATTATATACAAATGTAAACCATATAAACTATTATGGTTCCAAATTAATAAATCAAGGTAACCTTGACTTTATTTCTATAAAGCAAATATCATATCTTATTCACCTTTTCTCTAAATGCTTGGCACAGTGCCTGACACATAATGTGCTCTCACCAAAAGTATGCATACTTGACAGAACTGGGGAATGTGCTTACCTGAAGCCTCCAATCTGCATTTGCTATTGCATAGAAGATAGTGATGGAAAGAATAATGGACAGAGAGACCAGTGACTTGAGTTTTAATCCTATCTCTTCTGTTAACTCAATGTATGAATTCTCTTTGTGGCTTCATTTATCCATTTGTTAAAAAGGGGGTTAGGTTATATTAACTTCAGGAGAAGTTTTTTTCACATGAAAGTACCTAAGATTCTAATAGATCCCTTAGGGTTTTTTTTTCTTCTCTCTTTTCCTCCCTATTGCTGAAGCTCATGTATTTGTGAATGTTTCCCATAGAGGATTACTGAATGTCTTCCCTGGATGTAAGGTATTGTGTATGTCGTACAGAATAGGTCTGCAAACACGGCACACACAATCCCTGGCCTCGGGGCCCTTTCCTCCAATGAGAGAGCTGTATACCCTCCTGCCTGACTGGTTACATTTTTAGTTTACTTATTGCTTGAAGTACAATCTTATACTAATGGGGAGTTTTTTTATTGGGGGGGAATTGTTTGCCACCATAGATTTCTCTTTGATGAGACAAATGAATTCAGAAAGGTTAAAAGAAAAAATTTTATTTTCTTGTTAATTGTTTGAATGGACCAGATGATGACACATTTAGTGTTTTCTAGTTTTTTAGTGACAGAGTTGGTAGACTTCACATTACAGTAGAGATATGTGTTTAAAATATAGTTTATAAATTATATTTTGTAAACTTTCATACTTTTAGTGTACCAGAGTAAGCTGAAGATTAGAAGGAATGTTTCAGTGACACATAGTGAAGGTTTATTGTTATATAATTATAACCTGGCCTATATTTTCCTTTTACTGTAAAATTATTCTTATTGTAAAACATCTCTATACTTTAATAAAATTGGAATAATTATACTAAAATAATCATATTCACATTTTGGTATAGCATAGATATTTTTTACTACTTTGACCTAATAGTGTATGTACTAAAACATTCTATTTAATTTTACCTAAGAAACATCCTACTTTTTCAGGGTAAGTCAGTGTAGGCTGGTTATGCTGCTACAACAAAGAACTCCAAACTTTCGGAGGCTTAAAACACTAGAGATTTTCTTCTTCCTTACATTGTACATTCATCTTGGATATGCATGAGCTAGGTTTATTATAATCCTCTGGACCAGGGCTAATAGCAGCCACTATCTAAAATATTTCTGTTAGAAGTACGAGAGGACAAAAAGAACTTTGGCAATGAATTATTTGGTTACATCCAGTTATAAATCATTGGTCAGAATTAGTCATGTGCTCCACATTCTCACAGGGGGGCCAGGAAGTGCTGTCGTTCCATCTGCCTATGAAGAAGGCAGCTGGGACACTTGGGTACACTAATTACTACCACACACAGCATGATAGACTTGTTTTTAAGCATTAGCTCTCTTCATTTGCTAGGGAATCAATTAACTGTTGGCTATCCTAATCATTTGTTTAGCTGAGGAAACTTTCTCTTTTTTTGTATCAAAATATTATCTTCCTTGAAAAGATCTCCTGCATTGTATCATATATTGCTAAAATTTTATCAAAATCTTCAAATTTTAGATTTATTACATTTGCAGTGATATACATTTCTACCCTCCTGCCCATGGATATTAATCACTTTATTACTGTGATTTTTCAAAAGCATTAAAAAGAAGTAAGTTTGGGTTATAGTAGAGACTTCATTTCTTTAATTTTTTTTCCGTTTCTGTTTTCATTAGACCCTCTTGGAGTTTTGCTTTGAATTGCTATTTTAGTAATATTCTTTGATGGTACCCTATGAGTGCTTACTCATTCTCCCTTCTATGTAGTTCTGAGCCAGAGGAGATGGGAATTAAACAGAGAACCATTTTAGACTCAGAACAGTTCTAAATGTCAATCTCAAAGGTTCATTTTATTATTTAACATTCTTGGGTAAAATAGTAAACAACATATGAATGTTTTTTATTTTTTACTTCACATCTTCCATCAAAAACATCATCTATATATATAAACAATTTTATTTGTTTACTTATTCAACAAATCTTTATTATACTCCTACTGTAGAAGCATTGAAAATGATATAATTATACAGATATTACTAAAAATTTATTAATAGCTACAGGTAATTTTTTTAAGTTCATAAAAATTCTGTTCTTTTATATGAAGCTGGCAATACAAGTCTAACAATGAAACATGCACTTTGAAATGCATGTCTAGTGGCGGGAGCTAGACTATGTTCTTTCCTGTGATGCTTTGCAGAAGAGTGATGTATGCGTTGGAAGATTATTGCCTGAAGGTGCTGGTATATGTTGTTTTAAATATTCTGGCATCCATATCTAATTCACGTAATCAGCCAAAGTGACCCTGTGTTTTACACTTTGACAGAAACTTAAAATATAAACATCATTAAAACATGAGCATATTCTCATGGAGTGTACAGGCAACTGGGGGAAATAGATATGTTAACATGTAATTAACAAGTATATAATGTAATAAGTTTTATGGTAAAGGTACCAATAGAGTACAATGGAAATGCCAAAAGGTTATGGAAAACTAATCTGGAGGTGTCAGTGTGGTCTTCCAAGAGTGGGCGATCAAGTGACATATACTGGGTTCTTAAGTGGATCTCACTGGGGTAGAGGAAGGAGAAGAACGTTGCAAGCATAACAAGCAGCACAGGTGATTAGGTGCATGGAAGTGTGAAAGCTTGCATCTAGAGGACTGTGTACGTGGGTACAGGGGGTGCTTGGAGGGTCTTGGCAGGAGATGAGTCTGAAAGGGAGCCCCGGGCCAGGCTGAACAGGGACTTGGCTTGGATTTGCTTCAGAAGAATGTATTCCTTTCTTAGGATAAAAAAGGAGCAGCATTAACTAAAATGATTGGAATTTATCTTGTATGATTTTGGGATCATTGAAACTTACACAGCAAGAGAGTGACATGGTCAGATGGGCATATTCAGAAATGTAAGCAATCATAGTGAGAGATAGAGATGGAGAAACTAGAAATAGACCTGGAGAACCCAGCACTTAAATCTTGGCTTCCTCTGCTTAATTCTCCAATGACTAGATTCTAGGCAATTGAGATAGGTGACTAATTCTTGTACTGTAATTTATAATATTATGACTGTGTGCTTAGGAAATGGCAGCTGGTCCTTCAATAACTTGATTGCTTTTTCTACATAAAACATCTCCATTAAATTTTCTTTCAAGTATCTATGCATTTGTTAGAAAGCAGCAGACGTGCTAATAGCAGTCATGCGTTCCTAGGTTTGAAAATCTATGTGGTGCTAAGTGCTTATTTAGACATTCTATTAATAGGCATACTGGGGAGAATTGGAAGGAATCATTTCATGAAGAGCCTATGTGACTTACATGCAGAACTCTTCAGTGAGTAAAGGAAAGTAGTGATGGCGCACATAGCCATCGGCAGAGTTGGAACAGCGATACAGAGTTGAAGGGAAATGAAGTGCTGAAAATATTTGTTCCAACTATTTCAAAAGTAGAATATTATAGTCACTGCCACTGTTCAGAGAGCATGCTGTTGTCAGCAGTTTCAGCTGTTTTTGACATATCAAGAATAAAAATGAGGGAGAATGATTAATGCCAAAATTGGCTAACTTGAAATAATAGTCTCAAAAATGCTTAAGCGTGTGCTTTGCTGTATTCCTTAGCTATAACAATATATTATAATTTCAGAAATGTTTGAAATGAGCATCATTGTCTATAATGAAACAAAGTAGGTCATAATCTTTTGTTCTTTTGGACTTGTAAATGTCATATCACATATCTTTTGAATATAAAAGCCATTATCTTTGTTACCAAAAAATATTCCCCATTGTTGCTTCTCTCTGTCATGAAGTCACAATATTCTTTCCGTCCAGACTGGGCAGAGACTCTGGTACAGAAACCTTCATTAAATGTTATCACTGTGCATTTGTTGGACTTTCTGTATTTTTTTTAAACTGATAAATTTGATTTTGAAGTTTCTAAGCATTTAGGATCCTTGCCCTTTTACATACAGGTGTGTTTCGATGTGTACACTTTGCAGTCAGATTGCCAGTCACTTTACAAATCAGTCTGGCATTCACAGATGGTCAGTCTCCCAAGAGGCCAGGAGATTATTTCTTCAAATGGCCTTCTGGGTGTGTATGTATGTGTGCAGTCTCTACAATACATTTGTTGCTATGTTACATGGAGAACTTTTTTGTCATTTGGATTATGCATTGATCAGAGGTCTTGAGTTCTCAAGAAGTCCATGTTTTGAGTCAGGATTATTTTTTTTCTATGATGTTTTATAGGTCTAAATTATTTGAGAAGAGGTGTGGTAAAGCGGAATATTTCCTTGAAGAAAGAACAATTTGTAATCTTCTAGATCAGTCTTTCTGGGATAAAAGTAGCTTCAGCCAAACAATGATGTTCTTTAATTGGTACATGTTGAGTCGAGTGAGATGAAACGCCTGAAGGTCTGTGCTACCTACCAAAGAGTAGTGGGAGTGGAGGAAAAGGAGTCAGGAATTACATCCTATCTGATCTAGTCTGATTTACTTTTTTGCATGGCTATTTGTGGACAGTATTTTTCATTTTTTTCCTGTATGTAGATGCAATTAAACTATAACTAATTAGTCTTCTTACCTTTTTGGTAAAAAGAGGAGAAAACTCATCTGTTGTCTTTTTAAGAGGATTAGGTTCATTATTTATTTATTATTTTTATTTTTTATTGTTCAATTGCAGTCATCCTCATTTTTCACACTTAATTGTGTTTAACTTCACTAGGCTTAAGAGTTTATTGAATGCCTACTTTTCTTATGCTTAGAGTCAAATACGACAAATTGTTGCCTTAGAGAATTTTCAGTCCAGTGAATATTTTGTCTCCTACATCATTTTGATTACATTTAGGTAAAGTTCTAGGAGCAAAGTGTTCCCTTGGCTGAAAATGTATGCCTTCTGTTTTTATCAGGAAAACCCAGGGCCAGCCAGCTTTGAGCATTAGCTAACTGACAACATATGGAGAAAATATCAGCTCCAGAACCAAGCCTCCTTTTTCATTAATTGCAAAGCCACATCAAATTATTCCAGAATACAGTCCCACTTTCACAGAACTAAACTGAAGGTGAATGGGTGACAGAGAAATGCTTCAGTTCGTAGATAATAATGAATGAATGCAGGTTTACTAATGTAGGCATTCAAACTCAATGACTATTTTTATATTTATATGCATATATTTATATATAAGATAATAAATATATACTTTGATTCATAGAGTAATTGATTTTTAGAGAAGTTGTTGTAGTTGTAGAAAGAACTACAGAGTGAGGCAAAGCTGAATTTGAACAAAACACTCGGAAATTACTCATACTCAGCTTTGAACCTTGCCTTTGAGAACACGAGTTTAAGTGCTCAATGGAAAGTGAAAGGCTGCAGTTATTGTAATATTTGCAAAGCTACTAGAACACAGTTGATGTTTAGGAATTGTTAGCTGTTTTCTTTTTGTTGTTAACTTAAACTTATTTGTTAATGAATGTCGAAGCGCTATCATGAACAAAAGATTGCAGGAAGTTATTGTGGGAGGAACACAAAGAGAAACAAAATGAGATCTGTCTTTGAAGGAGCTTGCCACTGTTTAGATGTGTAGAGAGACACGCTCACACATCAGACAAATGGGAAACAACCCTAATATAAAACGTGCAAGATCTTCGTAGCACAGGAAGTGCTGGAATAATTTTTATATCACAAAGATGGAAATTCCAGATCACGATTGCCCTCTTCCTAATCTCTTTAGAGATCTCCTCCCTAGATATATGGCTGTGTTCGAATATTTTTAAAAAATAAAAGACTTTATTTTTTGGAGCAGTTTTGGGTTTACAACAAAATTAAGAGGAGGGGTACAAAGATTTCCCATATGCCCTCTGCCCCTACACATGTATAGCCTTCCCCATCACCAACATCATTCATAAAAATAATACTTTTTCTTTTTCTGTTTTTCTTTCTTTCTTTTTTCTTTTTTTTTTTGCTGAGGATGAATCTATATTGACACATCATAATCCCCCCCTAAAAGTCTATGCTTACCT
Source organism: Tonatia bakeri (assembly GCA_004024845.1). Taxonomy (NCBI): domain Eukaryota; kingdom Metazoa; phylum Chordata; class Mammalia; order Chiroptera; family Phyllostomidae; genus Tonatia; species Tonatia bakeri. The sequence goes on from PVIA01001924.1 coordinate 91,746, forward strand.
TGCAGTTCACTCTTGGTGTTATATATTTTATGGGTTGGGAAAAATGAAAATGATATATATATTCATCATTATAATACCATGCAGAGTATTTCACTGCCCTAAAAATCTTCCGTACTCTGCCTGTTCATCTCTCCCTCTCACCCTACTGTGGCAACTACTGAGCTTTTTGCTATATTCATCATTTTGCCTTTTCCAGAATGTTATCTAGTTGGAATTATAGAGTATGTAGCCTTTTCAGGTTGACTTCTTTCACTTAGTAATATGCATTTAAGATTCTAATAGAATACTTTTAGTAAACTCAAAGATGCTCGTAAGGGACATTGTCACCCTGGCTGGTGTGGCTCAGTGGATTGAGTGCCAGCCTGCAAACCAAAGGGTCCCCAGTTCAATTCCCAGTCAGGGCACATGCATAGGTTGCTGACCAGGTCCCAAGTAGGGGGTGCACAAGACGCAACCACAAATTAATGTTTTTCTCTCCCTCTCTTTCTCCATCCCTTTCCCTCTCTAAAAATAAATAAAAAAGAGAGATGTTGTCAATAACTGGTGTGTCCAATTACAATAAATAGGATTGTGCTTATAATTACCATAAATTGCTTCTACCCAATTCCATATTAAGTTCTCACTGTTATTTCCAATATATCCCTAATCCCTAAAACTGTATCTTTAAGTTGGCTCCTTTTTTTAACTTTTTAAAAATATATTTTATTAATTATGCTATTATAGTTGTCCCATTCCCCCCCACTCTTTATTCCCCTTTGTCCTGCACAACCCTCCCACCCACATTCCCTGCCTTTAGTTCATGTCCATGGGTCATACATATAACTTCTTTGGCTTGTACATTGCTATACTATTCTGAACCTCCCCCTATCTATTTTCTACCTACCATTTATGCTACTTATTCTCTGTACCTTTTTCCCCTCTCTCCCCTTCCACTCCCCCACTGCTAACCCTCTATGTGATCTCAATTTCTGTGCTTCTGTTCCTGTTCTAGTTGTTTGCTTAGTTAGTTATTTTTTCTTTTAGGTTTGGTTGTTAATAGCTGTGAGTTTGTTGTCATTTTACTGTTCACATTTTTTATCTTCTTTTTCTTAGATAAGTCCCTTTAACATTTCATACAATAAGGGCTTGGTGATGATGAACTCCTTTAATTTGATCTTATCTGGGAAGCACTTTATCTGCCCATCCATTCTAAATGATAGCTTTGCTGGATAGAGTAATCTTGGATGTAGGTCCTTGCCTTTCACGACTTGGAATACTTCTTTCCAGTCTATTCTTGCCTGCAAAGTTTTTTTGAGAAATCAGTTGGTATTCTAATGGGAACTCCTTTGTAGGTAACTCTCTCCTTTTCTCTTGCTGCTTCTAAGATTCTCTCCTTATCTTTCATTTTGGGTAGTGTAATTGTGATGTGCCTTGATGTATTCCTCCTTGGGTCCACCTTCTTTGGGACTCTGAGCATCCTGGACTTCCTGGAAGTCTATTTCCTTCACCAGATTGGGGAAGTTCCCCTTCATTATTTGTTAAAATATGTTTTAAATTCCTCAGTCTTCCTCTTCTCCTTCTGGCACCCCTATGATTCAGATATTGGAACATTTAAAGATGTCCTGGAGGTTCCTAAGCCTCTGTCCATTTTTTTGAATTCTTCTTTCTTCATTCTGTTCTGGTTGAATATTTCTTTCTTCCTTCTGCTCCATACCATCAATTTGAGTCCTGGTTTCCTTCCTATCACTGTTGGTTCCCTGTAGATTTTTCTTTATTTCACATAATGCAACCTTCATTTCTGCCTGGGTCTTTTTTATGCTATTGAAGTACTCAGTGAGTTCTTGGAGTATCCTGATAACCAGTGTTTTGAACAGTGCATCTGATAGTTTGGCTATCTTTATGTTGGTTAGTTGAATTTTTTCTGGAGCTTTGATGTATTCTTTCATTTGGGCCCTTTTTTTTTTTTTTTGTCTCAGTGCACCTGTTACTTAGTAAGGGGCAGAGCCTTAGGTGTTCACCAGGGCAGGGCAACCCACATTGCTGTGTTGTAATGCTGTATGTGGAGGAGGGGCCCAAGAGGGAACAATGCTGCTTGCTCCACTCTCTGCTGGTTTTCAGTCACTTTCCCTGCTACCCACAATCAAATAGCTGTGAGTTTGTTGTCATTTTACTGTTCATATTTTTTTATCTTCTTTTTCTTAGATAAGTCCTTCTGGTGCTGATTCCTGGGTGAGTGGGTTTGTGTATGTTCTGGGACCTCGTGGGTCTCTCCAACAGCCTCTTCTGTGAGGCTGGGAGTTTCTCCTGCTGCCGCCTCAACCCCCAGAGGTGTTTTCAGTCAGAGGTTTGAGGCTTTATTTCTGTGTGCTGGAGCCCTGGGTTGCATGGTCTGTCTTGCTCCCCAGTTGTTCCTCCCAGCTTATCTGCATTCAAATGTGGGACCACCCAGTCTGAAAGCCACCACCTCTGCAAGCCACCGCCTTGCCCTCCCCTCCTTGGTCCTCCAGTAGCTGCCTTGCTGCAAGTCCTCTCCACCTGGCTGCTCGTTCTACCAATCTGGATGAATGTTTCTTTAACTCCTGGTTGTCGGACTTCCATACAGTTTGATTTCTGGCAGTTCTGGTTGTTTTTTGTTTTTAAATTTGTTGTTGTCCTTCTGGTTGTGTTAGGAGGCACAGTGTGTCTACTTACACCTCCATCTTGGCCAGAAGTCCTAAGTTGGCTCCTTATATAGGAAGTATTTCAATGTTAGCATAAGTAGAGATGCTCACGGTTGATCACTCTGCACCCTTTGGGTGCTGCCATTTCTTTATCCTTGACCCATGACAGATGTTACTATTTGATCATAGCTTTCTTTCCCACTCAATGCAGTCTTAAAACCTCTTCTTCTCAGTGTTTCAGGTAGTCACAACCAATTGATTTGACTTGACACCTGAGATAACAACTATTTATCATATCAACCTAAAGCATTTCTGAGTATGAGATTGTCCATGCTTCCTGTCTTAACTGAAGGCAAATTCCTATAGCTCAGTATATCTGTATTTAGGAAGTTTGACCTGCTAACTGAATAATTCTGCCCCCCCCCTCTCTTTCTCTCTTTTTTATGGTTTCATTGTGTGTTAGAATTCCATGAGATCAACTCTGAAAACATGGTGGAATGCAACAGTTCACAACATTGGTGTGAATCATAACCACCTGAAGGCTAGAGCATATTGCTGGGTCTCACCCTCAGGGTTCTGGTCCAGTAGGTAACAATCTTTTAAAACAGGTCCAGGATATGCTTTAGGAAGTATACGCACAAGCAATACCGGTGGTGCCAGTTATGGAACCACAGTTAGAGAAGCCCTGGCATAATGAAAAGAACACCAAATTATAGGCAGAGAAATCAAGGAGCATCATTACTGTGACATAAAGTAAGTACATTTCTTAAGGTATCTGGGCTTCAAGTTTTTCTTGATGAAATTTTTAAATAATAAAACCTCAATAAATTACTTGTTATTATAAGAGCTATTTTAAGCATTTAATAAAAACAATTCCTCAACAAATATTTCTCCCCTTTGTATATTTTTTAGATTTTGTAATTGAAAAAAATTTAGCACAACTCTGGGTACTACAAGGAAATGCAGACAGAAATATATTGTTCTTGTTTTTCCTCCAATAAATGTCACATATTCTAATCTTCAGAAACTCACTCTTTGTTATTCTAAAAATATTTTCTCTTTGCTTTGAAAACCTTGCCTCAGGCCCCGAGGAGAAAGTTTTACTTTAAGTTTGGGAAATTGAACAATTGATACATTAGCAGGGTGCTGCATATATAAGCCAAGGAGCCACATTGAGGCTGGGATTTCCCCCTTTACAGGGACTAATTTAAAATGAATGTAATGTCTATTACTCATTTTAGATACTGCAAGGGAGTATGCCATCCAGATATATGTACCAGATTGTATTGCAAATGCAATGCCAATCACATTTTAAATTATAATTTGTCAATTTACATGAATTATCTTGCAAAATACTAGATATGCACATTTATATCTTCTAGGCCAGGGACTGAGAAACAAAGCTTGAAGGAGTTGCCCCATGATGATGAAGAATCTGGCTATCCACAGATTCCTGATAAATAACTCATCCATTTAGGCCATTCTCCTACTTGATTGCTCTTCAATTTGCAAGGGTTTAATTTGTTTCACAGAAGTATTTTTACACACAGATTTTTTTTCAGATTGCTGTATTTTGGTGTTTAGTAGTCATAATGAAAATATCAAAAGTTTTTGTTAGGAAATATAATCATATATATGGCAAAATAGTTCTTAATTATAATGCAGTGTTAATGGACAATATAAATGATAGCTTAGAATTGAAAGGAGAATTACTAGGCTTACCATAAATCTCCTTGACAAGAAGCTTACTGTTTTGAATACTGAATCATTTAGAAGTTTATACAGATTTAAGGGTCTCTCACCTTGGCATTTTATTCATTTATATACATCTGAGGTTTTAATAGGTATTGTTTAAAATCCCATTAAACATTGCCCCTTTAATAAATATTTTTGGCCATGTAACTTGGTTGTGCTTGAATTGTTTCTCTAATTCTTACCATCATCATCACCTTTATTCAGTATTGATTGAGCTGTGAAAAACTGGAAATCAGTTCAAAGAACACTTTAAAAAATTTTATATTGGGTTTTTTCCATTACCACTTATTCCTCTTATACTCCCTCCTCATCACCCAGCAATCACCACACTGTTGTCCATGTCCATGAGTCCTTTTTCCGTTTTGCTTGATCCCGCCACTCCCTAACCGTGACCCCCACATAGCTGTCACCCTGCTTTTGGTCTATGAGTCTGTCTCTATTTTGCTTGTTAGTTCCATTTGTTTGTTAGTTTCTGCATATGAATGTAATCACATGGTATTTGTCTTTCTCTGACTGGCTTATCTCACTTAGCATAATGTTCTCCAGGTCCATCCATACTGTCGAAAAGGATAAAATTTCCTTTTTATGGATGAGTAGTATTCCATGTGTAAATGTCCCCTAGTAGTTTTAACCACTCATCTACTGAAGGATAGTTGAGCTGCTTCCATATCTTGGTGATTTTAAATAATGCTGCAATGAACACAGGGGTGCTTATGTTCTTTCAAATTAGTGTTTTAGGTTTCTTTGGATATATGCCCAGAAGTGGGATCACTGGGTCAAAAAGCAGATCCATTTTGAATTTTTTGAGGTATCTCCATACTGCTTTCCACAGTGCCTGCACCAGTCTGCATTCCCACCAACAGTGCCAAAGGGTTCCCCTTTCTCTACATCCTGGCCAGCACTTGTTGTTTGTGGATTTATTGATGGTAACTATTCTGACCAGTGTGAGGTGATATCTCACTGTGGTTTTAATTTACATTTCTCTGGTGAATAATGACATTGGGCATCTTTTCATATGTCTATTTCCTGATACCTCTGATAAGGGGTTAATATCCAAAATTTATAAAGAACTTATGAAACTCAACACCAAACCAAACAAAACAAACCAACCATCCAGTGAAAAAAATAGGCAAAGAACCTGAATAGACAGTTCTCCAAAGAGGTCAAAAAACATTTTGATTACTTCATACGAAAATGAAGCTCCTTATTGGAGCTTCAGGCTGGGAAAAAAAGAGAAGAAACAATTCACACATCCTGGGTCTTCCCACCTAAGGGACATGTACGAGCACTCGGGCAAGTTACCATCCCCCAAATTGCTTGTTTCTTACTTAGAAATGAAAACAAAGCCTTCTCAGCATATAGTATTCTGTAGACTTTGCCTTCCTGCCCTTGGTGGAGCTCCTGTTTCTCCTGTGAATCATGCTCTGTGCACAGTGTTGCCATTGTGCTATCTAAAAGAGCAAACCCTGCTGCGTGGTGGAGCAGCTACTTCTCGGGAAGGTCACAAGTTCATGTCTGCTTTGCCTTCTGTCTAGCAAGAAGTATTCTGGCTAAGCAATAGAAAATTGCAATGTTCCTCTGCGTATTGAAGGTTAGACTTTCAGAGGTACCCTAGCAGAACTGGCTAAAGGGCCATTAGTAATGGTGAATTCAAGACAAATCTTGCCTTCGGTCTGTCATTCTGCATATGTCCTTCAGCATCTCTTCTCTCTTCATTTAAAAATGAATTCGCTGGCTCTGGCCGGTAGCCCAGCTGGTTAAAGCATCAATGGCAGAGACCAAGGTTGTGAGTTCAATCTCTGGTTAGGACACATACAAGAAGCAACCAATGAATGCATAAATAAGCGGAACAACAAAATTTGATGTTTCTCTCTTTCTCTCTAAAACCTCAATAAAAAATGAATTTGCTTAAGGACTTAGTTGAGGCAACTGAGATGGAAATGGTGTGTCATGGGAGCAAGGATAAATGCTCCTGCACTTTAACTTAGTAACCTTTACTTAAGTTGACATTTATTAAACACCTATGGTATACAGGCACTGTCTGAAGTGCTGGAATCAGTGTAGTAAATAAAACCTAAGGTCTTGTCTTCATGGAGCTGCTATTCCAGGGTGCGTGACAGATAAGAACAATGTCAGAGAGTGACAGATGCTGTTAGGAAAATAAAGAGGGAGGATGGTGCTACTGGACATGGGAGTGATGATGGGGAAAGCTTCTCTGAAAAGAGTTATGGAGAGATGTCTGTAGAAAACAGGACAAAGGCCGAGAGAGCAGGCTTCCCAGGCAGAGGGCAAAGAAACAGCCATGTGGCAGGCTGCATGGAACTTCAGCATGTACTTGAAATAGGAATGTTCTGTTGATAAAATTATACACATCTGTATAAAATACATTTGGAGATATTACATTAGGAGAAAGAGCTGTCACCACTGTAAAGATGTGTGTGTAATGAAGGCAAAAAATAGTACTTTCTGTCATCAATCTTTTCTCCGGTAGAGCTATCACAGGGTTAAAACAATATACTTCGTACATAATGTACTGTAATTGCTTTTTTTAACAACTGAAAATGTACAGAAAATGCTGTTTTGACTGTCTATCTTTAGTCTTCAGCTGTTGGTGTCACGATTCAGAAATTTGGATCTCTGCCTTAAGAGGCGCATTTCCCTCTCTGTAAAAAATGATCTGATGGAATCTACGGCTGTAATCATAGGCTGTGGTGTTAGAATATAAATTACCTGCTACAAAGGGGGAAGGGCGCCCCTTTCCTTTTTATTGGAGTCTCATTCATGTTCTTAACATGCTTTACTGTGGCTTTGTTTATATTTCCATAAAGATAACATTTTCTTTGGCTTCTCTGTGTGGCAAGTGGTGCTCGCTAATTTTATTGGATTCTGTACCAATTAAATCACAAAATGTGTCTGGAAATCCAGAAAACTGAACCAAGATCTGGTACTAGCACAAATTGGAAGGAAGAATTAAAGAACCCCTAATTTTACTGTGGGGGTTGGAGTGAGGTGTCACCGTAGAGTGTTTGCTAAAAGTGGAGCTGCCTTTCAAAAAAGGAGAAAAAATTAAAGAGAATGAATAAACACAGTATCATTAAATCCCATTTTAGAGTGGGATTTGTTCTCCCACTCTAAAATTTCTAAATTACCAAAAATAAAGTGAAAATACTGGTTATAGCTAATGTAGCATAAATGAAATGGTTTAAAATCTGAGCCTCGAACTTGCAAAATCAATACAGATTTTATAGCAAAACACTGTTCATAGTAATGATAGCCAAGAGAATTAATTTTCTAAATTAGCAGTCCCAAAATATGTCTCAGGACTATTAGAAGCTAACATGGGCTAGAAACAGACTCATAGAAAGATATTTTTACCTTTAATATTTAAGATCAGAAAGAAAAGGAAATATATGAGGAAAAATTATAGTTTTTAAAAACATGTGAATGTCAAATAAATTCTAATTTTTAAAAAAGATTTTATTTATTTATTTTTTAGAGAGAGGGGGAAGAGAGGGAGAAAGAGAGGGGGAGAAACATCAGTGTGTGGTTGCCTCTCACGTGGCCCCCAGTGGGGACCTGGCCTGCAACCCAGGCATGTGCCCTGACTGAGAATCGAACCAGCAACCCTAAATAAATTATAATTTTGAGTTGCAAATGAATAAATATATTAAGGCACATTGAGCCAATATCTTCAACTCCAAATTCACTTAAAATTGATAAGCATGTATTAAGATAAATTTATTTTTAAAAATAATGCATTAGTGAAATTCTTTGCTGTCTAGGTAAAACTAATCATTTTTGCTACATATTCAAATTATTTTTTATTGTCCTGAAATTAGGCATTTATAGAGAAGCACTTCCAGTTTCAGGATATAACGGGAGTTAATAAGTTGTTTGTATACAGTAGACTTTTTGTTTAAGGTATATCCATATACTTCCTTTTCATTTTTTTCTTTGCAATGAGTTTAGTGGATTATAGAGGATTAAAGCATGAATTTTGAGGTTTGATGGCTTTGCATTTGAATCCTTAGTAACTGGTTGATCTTGGGTAATTCAGCCTACCTTTCTGTCATTCAGTTTGTCCATGTTTCAGGGGTAGATTATATTCTTCAATAAGGCATTATGAGGTTTAAATGTGATAATAACATGCAAAAATGCCTAGTATATAGTAAGCTCTCAAGAAATTGTACTTATTTTACCTTTCCCCCCGATTTTTCTTTTTCTCTTTTTGTCTCCCCCCACCTTGAGAGAGGCCAGGAAAAACTCCTTCCCTCACAGCCCTTAGAGTAAATCAACTCTGCCAGCCAGTACCTTGATTTTGGGCTTCTACCCTCCAAAACTGTAAAAGGATAAGTTTCTGTTGTTCAGCCACACAACCTGTGATACTTCCTTTCATCAGCCCTAGCAAAGTCCTGCAGATTGCAGAACCAAGAATTGGGGTGCTGCTGTAACAAATAGTTAAAACTGTGAAAGTGGCTTTGGAATTAGGTTGTGGCTGGGTAGTGGAAGAGTTTTGAAGCACTTGATAGAAAAAGCCTAGATTGCCACCTTAAGGAGACCTGGTAGAAATATGAATGCTAAAGGAATTTCTGCTGAGATCTCAGAAATGAAAAACTGTAGAAAAGGTAATTCTTGTGGCAAAGAACTTGACTGAATTGTGTTTTAGCATTTTTTGTGTGAATAGAAAGTAGAAATTGTAAATGACAAACTTGGATTTTTAACTGAGGCAATTTCTAAGCACAGAATTGAAGGCTCGACTTGGTTTCTCCTTTGTGCGTATAACAGAATGCAAGTGGAGGGAGATTCATTAGAGGAAGAATTGTTAAGTAAAGAGCAATCTGGACTTGAAGACTTGGAAAGCTCTCAGCCTATTCCTATTAGCGGGGTGGGGGGAGTGAATATGTTCTGGAGAGAACATCAAGGATGTGGCTGGACCACTGTTTGCTAAAGAAAGTAGGCATAGAACTATGGACTCAATTAACCATTTCAGTGAACATGAGGAACAGAGATGCAGTTATCGGGAAAGATTTGTGGGAAACTCTTTGTCTGATGGCTTGGACACCTGTAATTGCACAGGAGGCCAACAAGTTTTCTAAAAAAATCATTTCAATAGAAACACTATCATCTTGAACTGAAGGGAGAAAGAGACAGGGTGAAATGAAGGCTATCAGACTTCTGAAATTCCATAGGCAGGAAACAGGCTAATAGATCTATTCGGCTGCAAATGTGTTATAAGTCAAGAAAAGTGAAGAACAACCTTGAAGGCAATTCAGAGGCCAGCGATACCCAGAGGGTACCACATACCCACCACATACCCAGAGGGTACAAGTTGGGGTGAAGGAGCTATCTCCTCCTTGGTTCCACAAGGGTTGGGGAACTTCATCCTCATTTTCAGAGGATGGAGCCATCTCCTGAGTTACAGAAGGCAGAGAACCCACTCCTCAGGGCTGGAAGAATGGGGCCTTCGTCCCCAGTGAGCCCAGAGGACCAAGAACTGAGCCAAAGAGTATTTAAGCTGTTGTAATTTACACAATGCAATACTACTCAGCCACACACACACAAAAAGAAGGAAATCTTACCCTTTGTGACTACAGGGATGGACCTGGAGAACATTATCCTGAGTGAAATATGCCAGTCAGAGAAAGACAAGTACCATATGATTTCACTCATATGTGGAATCTAATGAACAAGTAAACTAAAAAAATAGAAACAGACTCAGCAGCTCAAAAAAATGACCAGCAGCTGTTAGAGGGGAGGGAGATTGTGGGGCTGGGTGAAAGGTGAAAGGATTAAGAAAAAGTCTTATAGACACAGACAACAGTGTGGTGACTACCAGAGGAGGAAGGGGTTGGGGGAGGTGGAAGAGGGTATAGGGGGACAAATGATGATGGAAGGAGATTTGTCTTTGGGTGGTGAACACATAGTACTATATACAGTTGGTATAGACTTGTACACCTGAAACTTATGTAATTTTATTAACCAGTCACCCCAATAAATTCAATAAAAATAAATTTAAAAAATATAAAATAAATAAATAATATGGATTTTTTGTAACTATATATAAATATTAAAACAATGTATAATGGAGTTTGTCCTACTAGGTTTCAGACTTGCTTCAGACCCATGCTTCCTTTCTTTATTCCTATTTATTGAATAGGAATGTCTATCCTGTGCCTGTCCCTCCATTGTCGCTGTCTGGTTTTACAGGTTCGCACACAGAGAGGAACTTTGTCTGGAATGAATCTTCCTCCTAATTTTGCCTGTAACTGACTTGGATGATTTAAATGAGCTGATGATGTTTAGATGATGATGATGTTTAGAGTTGATGTGGCATGATTAAGAGATTTGGAAACACTAAGATGGGATGAATGTATTTTGCATGTGAGAAGGACACAGATTTTGGAAAGTCAGAGGGCAGAATGTTATGGATTGAATTGTGTCCCTCCAAATTTACATGTTGAAGTCCTAACTGCCAGGACCTCAGAATGTGACCTTACTTGGAGATAGGATCTTAACAGAGGACATCAAGTTAAAATGAGGTAATTAAGGTGGACCTTAATCCAATAGGACTGGTGTTCTGATAACAGGGCAAGTATGAACACAGAGACAGACACAGAGGGAATATGATGTAAAGATATGGAGGGAGAAGAAAGCCATCTAAAACACAAGAGAGTGGTCTAGAACAGATTTTTCCTTCACAACCCTCAAAAGGAATCAACAATGCTGACACACACCTTGAGTTTGGACTTCTGGCCTCCAAAACAGTGAGACAATGCATTTCTATTGCTTGATTCACTGAGCCTGTGATATTTGTTATGGCAGCCCTAGCAAACTAGTATGCCCCTTCCCATTACTCTTGTGTATGTCAGAGGTTCAGTCCAAGTGTTATAAAAGCAAATCTGTTTTTGATAAGGAATAGTTGGAAGAGCTGTAGTTATGTAGGATGAAAAATAAAACTATTAGAGGATAGATCTTTGAAAGGCTATCAGATGACTTATTCATTGTAATTCTAGGACACAGAAGTAGCACAAATGGAATAACATTATGGGGAGTCATACTTTGGTTCAATATAAAGAAAAATTACTTGCCATTTGCTATTAAAACTGAACAGAAATTGCCTGTGTCCTGGTTAGAATTCAAGAGGAGATGAAACAAGAGGTTTTGTTTGTTTGCATTCATTGGTGTGTCACTGGAGAGCATCTATATTCCTTCAACATTTAAAAAATATATAGGTGGGCTATGAGTAGGGAATAGGTGTTGATGAGCTCTACTGAGAAAAAAATATATGCAGAAACTCTGGATGAAGAATGTTTCCATATTTTATTCTATAGGACAGTTAGGATGAGGATAATCCCCATGTGAAAAGGAGGGGTCCAAGTCACTGAGAGAAAAAGAAGGGAACCTAGTTTTGATTTCTTTTAAAAGGAGAGAAGTGGAATAAGGAGGAAAATAAGTTTAAAATTATTAATATTAGGCTATCATAGTTGGGGCCTCAGGGTAAACATAGGTCAAGTTTATTCATTGCAATTTTCTTCGAACTAGCATAGTGCCTGGCTCACAGCTAACTTTTAACTAATACCAGTAAATGAATAGATACTGTTGATTCATATTCCTGGGTTTTTGAACATTCATTTAGCATGCACAAAGCATTTTTATATGTGTGTAAAAGTTTTAGATAAAAAGGCTAACACATAAGAATAAATTATGGTTTTTCTAAGAACAAAGAATTTTGTGTGTGTGTGAAATACATACATTTAAGAAAGCAATTTTCAGACTGATGGATGAAATTTTATGAGGCAGTATACTCATATTCTAGTGAAGACTTATTATGTATATATAGAGTAAATATTCATCAAATGCAAAATAAACAAAACAAGTTAATTGAAGATAACTGAAAAGATGAATCATGTCACCAATAAAGTAAAAATCACATAAAGCTTTTTAGAGTTATGATTTTATGTTTGGTAAGAAATATGAAAACTTCAAGCAATAATCCAGGCTTACTAAAGAAAATATGAAATCATGTTCTTGTCATATAATATCTACTGAGTCAGCATATCTCTGAGGAATGGTTGAATTAAGAGAAATAAAGAAGTAAGGAAAAGTACAAAGATCAGGTTTCTTTACAAGTAGTCATGGTGCCCCAGTTGGCAGTGGAAAAGAAAGAAAAACTGTTGCTTAGGAAAGTGGTCAAGAGAAGAGATACTCAGGACCCCAAAGAAGCAATGACTCCTAGAGTGTAGTTGGTAGAATACATGAATGTCTCACATGAGAGGGACAGTATTTGAAAATTTCACTTAAAATGTCATATGCTGTGCTTGAATATGATATTGTTATTTTACAGAGTTACATGCTTATGATTTTGTAATAGAAGATTTTGTAGTAAAAAAGGGGCACTAATTGTGCTGGACCACCTAGAATTCTTCCTAAGTAGGCAGAATCATCTCCAAACCTCCTCCTGTTTCTCAGTGATAGTGTCACCCACTGGCAACACTGAGAACTAATTACAACAATAGTGACCTTTAGGAAATCACTCTGGATGGTCTGAGAGGCAAGCCCCACTTTCTTTTTGCAGTTGATTTCTAATTTCAAAGCATTGTGGTCAGAGAATATGCTTAATATGATCTCAAACTTCTTCAATTTGTTGAGGCTAGTTTTGTGTTTAACCATATGGTCTATCCTTGAGAATGCTCCACGTGCACTGTAGAAGAATGTATGTTCTAATATTCTGGGGTGAAAAACTCTATAAATGTCAATTATGTCCATTTGGTCTAATGTGTAATTTAAGGCAGATATTTCTTTATTGATTTTCTGCTTGGATGATCTATCTAGAGCTGTCGTTGGGGTATTTAGTCCCTACTATGACTATGGTTTTTTTTTTTCAATTTCTCCCTTTAGTTCTGTTTGTAGTTGCTTTATGTATTTCAGTGCACCCTGGTTGGGTGCATAACACTGAGAAGTGTTATGATATGGTGCCCCTTTTATCATAATAAAATGTCCATTTTGTCTCTTGTTACCTTGAAACCCATTTTGTCACATGGCTTCACTAGTGAATTATACCAAACATTCAAAGAAGATTTGATACCTATTCTTCTAAAACTCCTCCAAAAAATAAAGAAGAGGCAATACTTCCTAACATATTTTATGAGACCAACATTACCCTGATAGCAAAATCTGGCAAGGATCACACACACACACACACACACACACACCACTGACCAGTATCTCTGATGAATACAGATGCAAATGTCATAAACAAAATATGAGAAAATAGAATACAATAATATATTAATATTCAATAAAATACATCACAATCAAGTGAGGTTCATTCCAGGGGAACAAGGATGGTTCAACATATGCAAATTGATCATTGTAATACACCACACTAACAAACTAAGAAAAAAATTATAAATTATATAATCTTATGACTAGATGCAGAAAAATCATTTGATAAAATACACCATCCATTCACTATTAAAACACTCAATAAAGTGGGAATAAAGAGGAAAGTACCTCAACATAATAAAGACCATATATGAAAAACCCTCAGCTAATATCATACTCAATGGTAAAAAACTGAAAGCTTTTCATCTAAAATTAGGAACAAGACAAGGATGGCCACTCTCACCACTCCTACACAACCTGATTCTGGAAGTCCTAGCCAGGGCTATCAGGTAAGAAAAACAAATGAAAGGCATACAAATTAAGAAGGAAGAAGTAAAAGTGTTGCTTTTTGCAGATAATATGATTCTTTATGTATAAAACCCTAAAGATTTCACCAAGAAACTATTAAAAACAATAAATAAATAAATACAGTAAAGTTGTAGGATATGCCCTGGCTGGTATAGCTCAGTGGACTGAGTGCGGGCTGAGAACCAAAGCATCACAGGTTCTATTCCCAGTAACAGCACATGCCTGGGTTGTAGGCCACAGCCCCCAGCAACTGCACATTGATGTTTCTCTCTCTCTCTTTCTCCCTCCCTCCTCTCTCTAAAAATAAATAAATAAAATCTTTAAAAAAGTGGTATATTAAAAAAAAAGTTGTAGGATACAAAATCAATGTACAAAAATCCACTGCAGTCCATTATGCTAACAATGAAATTTCAGCAAAAGAAATAAAAAAAATCCCTTTGCAATTGCAACAAAAATAATAAAACACCTAGGAATGAACTTAACAAAGGTTGTGGAAGACCTACATAATGAAAAGTACAAAGCATTATTAACAATATTGAGAAAGACAAAATGAATGGAAAGATATTCTGTGTGCATGGATTGAAGTATCAACATAGTTAAAATGTCCATATTACCCAAAGCAATATGCAGATTTAATGAAATCCCTACCAAAATCCCAATGATCTTTTTAAATAAATGAAGCAAAAAATCATCAGATTTCTATGGAACTACAAAATACTTTGAATAACCCAAGCAATACTGAGAATAAATAACAAAGCCAGAAGTATCATACTCTCTGACTTCAAATTATACTACAAAATGACAATAATCAAAAGAGCATTGGTAGAAAAATAGGCACACAGACCAAGAGAACAGAATTGAGAGCCTAGAAATAAAACCACATGAATATGGGCAAATAATCTCCGACAAAGGCGCCAAAAACATACAATGGAGAAAAGAAAGCCTCTTCAATAAATACATGGTGGTGGGAAAATTGGAAAGCCACAAACAAAAGAATGAAACTAGACTATAGTTTGTCCCCATACACAAAAATTAACTCAAGTGGTTGAAAGACATAAATATAAAATCTTAAACAATAAATTACATAGAAGAAAACGTAGGCACTAAATTTATGGACCTTGGTATTAGAGAAGATTTTATGAATTTGACCCTGAAGGCAAGGAGAGTAAAGGCAAAAATACTTGAATGAGACTATATCAAACTAAAAAAACTTCTGCACAGCAAAAGAAACCCCCAACAAAACAAAAATATAACCAACTGAATAAGAGAAGATATTTGCAAACCATAGCTCTGCCAAGGGGTTAATATCCAAAATATATAAAGAACTCATGCAACTCAACACCAACCATACAAACAGTTCCATTTAAAAATATGTAGAGGACTTGAACAGACACTTCTCCCAAGATGACATACACATGGCCAGCAGGTATTTGAAAAGATGCTCAACTTCACCAGATATTAGGAAATTTCTAATTAAAACTGCAGTGAGGTATCACTTCACATTTGTTAGAATGAACATTATTAACAAGACACGTAATAAGTGTTGGAGAGGTTGGGGAGAAAAAGAAACTCTTTCTTTCTGCTGCATAAAATTCCATTGTGTAAATGTACCATATTTTTTTGATCTATTCATTTACTGATGGGCATCTAGGTTGCTTCCAGCATTTAGCTATTGTAAGTTGTGCTGCTATGAACATTGGGATGCAAAGGTTCTTTTGGATTGGTGTTTTAGGATTCTTAGGATATAGTCCCAGCAGTGGAATTGCTGGGTCAAAAGGCAGATCCATTTTTAGTTTTCTGAGGAAGTTCCATACTGTTTTCCACAGTGGTTGTACCAGTCTGCAGTCTCACCAACAGGGAACTAGGATCCCCTTTTCTCCACAACCTCTCCAACACTTGTTTGTTGCTTTGCTTATGACAACCATTCTGACTGGTGTGAAGTGGTATCTCATTGTGGTTTTAATCTGCATCTCTCTGATAGCTAGTGATATTGAACATCGTTTCATGTGATTTTGGATCTTCTGTATGTCCTCCTTGGAGAAGGGTCTGTTCAAGTAGCTCCTATCCTTTGCAACAACATGGATGGAACTGGAAAGCATTATGCTAAGTTAAATAAGCCAGGTGGTGAAAGATAAATACCATATAATTTCACCTTTAACAGGAACCTAAACAACAAAACAAAGAAACAAAATATAGTCAAAGCAAAATATAGTCAAAGACACTGAAATAGAGGACAGGCGGAAAGTGACCAGAGGAGAGAGAAGAGGGAATTTCAGGGGAAAAGGGGAAGGGTTTACAGGAACAAAGTTAAGAGACATATGGACAAAAACTAGGAGGAGGGTGGTAATGGGAGGGAAGTTGGGAGGGAAGGGTGGGCAGGCTGGATTGGGAGTAAAGGGGAGAAAACTGTACTTGAACAATGATTAAAATATAAAAAGTATTAAATTAAAAAAAAGAAACTAATTCACTGCTGGTGGAAATGTAGACTGGTATAGTCACTATGAAAAACAGTATCGAAGTTCTTTAAAAAATAAAGAATAGAGAATAAAGAAATGGTAAGAATAGTTAATGGTAATAAGTTCTTAAAAAATAAAGAATAGAGAATAAAGAAATGGTAAGAATAGTTAATGGTAATAAGTTCTTAAAAAATAAAGAATAGAGAATAAAGAAATGGTAAGAATAGTTAAAAAATGGTAAGAAAAATATAAAGAATAGTTAAAATGATAAGCATAGCCAACCTGCTATAATTTAGGAAGCTCATTTAGAAATCTTTTATAAGTTTGAGTATAAGAAATTAGGATATTGACTAGACTAGCTTTCAAGACAGTGAGAAAAACCCAGGGCTAACTGGAGGACATGATTTGGAGCGCTACATTAATTTTTTATTTATCTTTCCATCAATATATGTTAATCATTAGGATGCAATGTTAGACTCTGGAGATATAAAGATGAATAAAATAGTTTATTCCTTGGAGAGCTTATAGGTTAGTTCAGGACACACACACAAATATGTGCTATGATATATGATGAAGTATTCTGAGAAATGAATTCAGCGATGGTGGAGTACAGATGGTATCAAACAGCTGACTCTGCCTATGGAAGTTGGGAAAGATTTCACTGAAGAGTTTATTTGAATTTAGCCTTCATGGATGAGACTTAGTATTCTTGGCAGAGGAAATGAAGATGTAACACTTAAGGCAGTGAAAATTACATAAAATAATAGATAAAATTATGAAAGGGTTACTGTTTAATGCTGCTACAGCTCTTGCTCTAATTTGAGGTAGTTTATCCCATTTTAGTCTGATGTCCTGCTTCCTCATATTATTCTGCACTTAGGAGATCATTCATTTTTTCATCCAACAAATATTTATTTAAATACCTACTATACTAATCCTTCTCAAACTCTTCCAAAAAACAAAAGAGAAGGGAACTCTTCCAAACCCATTTTATGACACCAGCATTAACCTGATACCAAAACCAGATGAGGATGCCACAAGAAAAGAAAATTACAGGCCAATAATCCCAGATGTAAAAATCATCAACAAAATATTAGCAAACCAAATTCAATAATACAAAAAAGAATCATATGCCCTGATTAAGTGGGATTTATTCCAGGGATGCAAAGATGATTTCAACATACACCAATCGGCATGATTTACTACATTAACAAAATGAAGGAAAAATTTATATGATCATCTCAATGCAGAAAAAGTGTTACTATTTGCAGATGATGTGATATTATATAGAGGAAACCCTAAATACTTCATAAAAATTTGTTAGAACTAATGAATTCAGTGAAGTTGCAGAATACAAAATTAAAGCACAAAATTCTGTTGTAATTCAATACACTAAAAGCAAATTATCAGAAAGAGAGATAAAACAATCCCATTTACAATTATGTCAAAAAGAGAAAAATACCTAGGAATAAACTTAACAAAGGAGGTGAAGACCAGAAGACATTAATGAAAGACATTGAAGAAGACACAAATCAATGGAAAGATATTTCATGCTCATGGATTGGAAGAATATTGTTAAAATGTTCATACTACTAAAGCAATCTACAAATTCAATGCAATCCCTGTCAAAATTCCAATTGTTTTTCAAAAAAAGAAAAGAGAGTAAATAATTCTAAAATTTTTATGGAACCATAAAAACCATAAGAGTCAAAGCAATCTTGAGAAAGAGGAACAAAGCTGGAGGCATCATACTCCTTGATTTCAAACTATATTACTAAGCCAAAGTAATTAAAACAGTATGGTATTTCCATAAAAGCAGACACATAGATCAATAGAATAGAATAGAAAGCCCCAAAATAAAACCACACACTTGGTCAATTAATTTATATCAAATGAGTCAAGAATATACAGTGGAGAAAGGACAGTCTCTTCAATAAATGGTGTTGGCAAAACTGGACAGCACACCTGGAGAAATGAAACTGGACCACTTCCTTATACTATACATGAAAATTAACTAAAAGTAAATTCATCATTTTACAAATGATGAATAATGTAATTGTATGTGGATAAAAGTGAAGCATTCATAGAAACAAGTGTAATTGAACAACAATAAATTTTTTTTTAAATTGAAGTATTCATGCCCTGGCTGGTGTAGCTCAGTGGATTGAGCGTGGGCTGCGAACCAGGCATCGCAGGTTCGATTCCCAGTCAGGGCACATGAAATAAATAAATAAAATCTTTAAAAAAAATTGAAGTATTCACATCATCTTATAAAATAACACACTAGGTAATTTCAGCACATTTAGTACTTATGAAGATGTACTTTTAGTGGTATGACCTGATTACTTTGGGAGCATACATTCCTTCTTCTGTCTCATTAAGCATCTTCTGTTATAAAAAGCTTGGTGTAGAATCAACTCCTTAAAAGCTATACAGTTCTGTGTCTATGTTCTTATCTGAAAATGAACACAATGTTGTGAATTCAGTCTACAAATATTTGTTGAGTATCTCCTCTGTGCCAGACACTGTTCTGTATCTTAGGAATGAACAAGACTCCAGCCAGCCCTAACAGACACAATAGTTTAGTACCATGGGGAAATTCAACAAGGACTTCAACAGCATTTGTCTGATATGTTTACAATGAGAACCACATGAAATAATTTATATTAAAACACTTACAACAATATCTGGCACAAGTGGGTGTATAATAAATGCAAATTATTTTTCTGTAAATTCTTAATTCTTAGGAGTGGTCAGTTAATTGTTCTTTCCCAGAATGTCTAGACAACTATTTCCATTCAGTTGAACGTTATATTTCTTCAGTCGTATTAGAATACACCTCTGGTTCCATTTCTTCCAACTGAAATCAAGAAATGGGGAGAAGTTACTCTCCATGGTGAGTGGGCATTCTGTTCAAGGAGGCTATCATTTTTGATGATATGAATTCACATATTATCTTGTCTGATGAAAGAAGAACTTGTGTATCTTTAATTGAATAGTCTAATGGCTATGCTCAGATGGTGTGTTTCAGAAAAAAAGAACTGGGTGGTGATATAAATATATAATCAACAATAATTTAATTTTATTGATAGTCTTAAATCTATTCCTCTTTAAAAAAGAAACTCCTGAATAAACTCTGACTTTTCAAATGTTCAGGTTTGTATTTACAGAATCTGCAGTTTTGTGCCTTTAAAATACTTTAGTTTTGTAATGATAGTTCAAAATTGGTCACTCAGTTCTGAGGTAATTTATTCCAGGTTAACTTTTAAAGTCTGAAAGGTATTGAATGAAAAAGAATGTAACTTTTAAAAAAGATTTTATTCATTTATTTTTAGAGGGAGGGGAAAGGGGAGAGAAGGAGAGGGAGAGAACCATTGATTGGCTGCTTCTTGCATGCCTCTAGCTGGGGACCTGACCCGCAACCCAGGCACGCAACCCAGGCATGTGCCAGGACTGGGAATAGAACTGGCAACCTTTTGGTTTGTGGGATGACTCCCAATCCTCTGAGCTACACCAGTTAGGTAAATGCAACTATTTTTTATTTAAAATAATTTGATTATACAACAATTACTTTTTAAAAAAATTAACAATGTTATACTTGCAGTTTATCATTTTGTTCAGTTATACTTAATTTACTTTCCATTTCAATTTAATGAAAAACAAAAAAATTATTGATTTGTCCATAGTACTTATAAATAAAACCTTATTGATTGTTATTCACCATATAACTCTACTCAGATCCTTTAATGATATTTTGTTATGATAAATTCTTAATTCTTCTTGCTTAGATGGATATGGATACCAGGAATTTTATTATTAAAAGCACAGGCATAGCAATAATTAAAATTCTCAAATAATTCACAAAAGCTACTATCTGTACACTAATAAATTGACTCAGAATTACTCATTCTCCCTTTGAGGTGTCAGGACTTAAGCATTACATGTAGATCGGAAGGGTTTCGCTTTGGTTCTTTAGCTCCTTCCTAGGCACTCAGAAGGGCACATAAGCTCTATTTACTTTCTTCTTGGCTTTTTCTCCTATTCTCCTGGTTATCTTTCTCAAATAGTATATTCTTGGCTAAAATAACATAGAAATTTATCTTATTTTACTGTGATTTTGTATACTTTTTCTTAGATACCATCTCATGTTTTCTACTGTCTAGATTCATCTTTGATTTCAATATTTAACACGGTGTCTGTTTTTTCTTTGGCATTTTGATTCTAGAAACAAATTTTCTTGCATTTACCTATAAACATGAAATTCTTTCTCTCAGATGTAACTAATTCAGAATTTAAAGTAGTCTGATGATCACTTTTTAAAAATTTTTATTGAATATTTTCCCATTACCATTTAGTACCCTTATACCCCCCTCTGCTCTGTAATCACCATAGTGTTGTCGTTGTCCATGTTCATGAGTCCTATTTCCTCAACCCCTCCACCCTGTAACCTCCTCCCCTGCTTAGCTGTCATCATGTTCTCTATGTATCAGTCTGTCTCTATTTTGCTTGTTAGTTCAGTTTGTTCATTAGATTCCACATATGAGTGAAATCATATGGTATTTTTCTTTCTCTGAGTGAAATAATATGGTATTTGTCTTTCTCACTTTGTATAATATTCTCCAGGTCCATCCATACTGTTGCGAAGGGTAAAATTTTCTTCTTTTTTATAGCTGAGTAGTATCCCATTGTATAAATGTTCCATAATTGTTTTATCCACTCATCTATTGATGGACACTTGGGCTGCTGGTGATTGTAAATAATGCTGCAATGAATATAGGGGTGCTTATATTCTTTTGAATTAATGTTTTGGGTTCCTTCAGATATATTCCCAGAAGTGAGATTGCTGGGTCAAAAGGCAGATCCATTTTTAATTTTTACAAGTATCTCCATACTGCTTTCCACAATGGCCGCAACAACCTGCATTCCTACCAGCAGTGCAAATGGGTTCTCCTTTCTCCATATCCTTACCAGCACTTGTTGTTTATTGATTTATTGATGATAGCCATTCCAACAGATGTGAGATGATATCTCATTGTGGTTTTAATTTGCATTTTCTGATGATTAGTGATGTTCATCATCTTTTCATGTGTCTATTGGCCGTCTGGATGTGCTCTTTGGAGAAGTGTCTAGTCAGGTCCTTTGCTCATTTTTAATTCAGTTGCTTATTTTTTGGTGTTGAGTTTTGTAAGTTCTTTATAAATTTTGGATATTAACCCCTTATCATATGTATCAGCAAGTATGTTCTCCAATTTTGTGGGTTGTCTTTTTATTTTGTTGATGTTTTTAAGTTTTGCATTTCAATTGTTTTTAGTATTCCTAAATGTTATCTATAGTAGGAAGAGTTAACAGACTTAACATATTTCTGAGAATTTTATTTCTTGGGATTATTCTCAAAATTTCTTTAACTGGGGCATTGGTTGTCCTAATGGAGAATGTGAAAAGAGTAATGTAAAATGTCACATAAATTGACAATAAGAATTAGGAAGTATTATGCTGCTATTTTAGGTAAATTTATGTCAACATTTCTTATTTGAACCCCAGTTTTGATACAGCTAAATAGCTGTATCTAAATATCTGTATCAGTTTTCCAAGGTTGTGAAATTTGCCATAATTTGGGGAGAAAAAAATTCTTAAATGCTTACTATATTTTGGCAGACTTAAAGAGTGAATGTAAAAAAGTCCTTAGTGACTTCCAGTGTTTATTTTTTCAAATAAGTCACTCTGAATATCAGCAGGATATCATATATTCTTGTGTCCCAGGTTTGAATCACATTATTGTTAGAGGAAAGTCCCAACTTTGTTTTCAGAATGCAGTAAATAATAGAGAGCATTAACCATATTTCACCCATGATATTACTGACAATCCATTCTCAAGTAGGGCAGTTAAAATATCTTTATATAAAGAACATGTCCTGGGGCCTAGCTTCCAAAAATGACTATTTGATCTCTTTGTATCACATAATGAAAGAGAATTGATTAGGAGACAGAAAACCTGATTTCTTGCTTTAGCTCTAATATCAACTACAAATATGACTTTGGACAAGTCCCTGAAGTTCTCTAGGTCTGTTTTTCCATCTTCAAAATGAACTGAACAAGGTGATTCACTTCAACTGTTAAATTCTATGACTTTGCATTTGTTCACGATGCATTTTTAATGTATTATTGAAATATGGATATCTTTCTAAGATAGTACCCATAAACTAAGAGTTTATATCCTTCCTATTATGTTGGAACCAGTTTCTCCAAAGGCTGGTGTAGGGTTTACACTTTTCTATGTCACAGTCCGCTCTTATTCAGCCCCTTAGCTATTCAGCTACAGAATATGACACAGATGAATGACTTTATGAAGGTGGAAGTCCTCACACCTGAGAGGAAAAAACAAATGCCTCCCTTTGTCACTGAAGTCTCACTGTGAATCATTCCCTAACTGTCTCTCCAGCTGAGCAGCCCTAGTTGTGCTTCGTCGAGTTTGTGTGTGGGCTGGTTGGCCCTCGTGGCAGTCGTTGCCAGTACAGACTTTTCACCATAGCCATACACTTTGAGCACCACAGGATTCTTTTTACTTCCTCGTGTCTTTTCAAGTATAGAAGCTGCATTCCAGCATATTTCAAAAAGAAATTTTAGGTTACAATGACCTGCTTTGGAACTTGAGCCATTTTTCGGACTCTTCTGCCCATTTGTCTCATTTGCATGCCTTTGTGAACAAAATACACACACACACACTTGCAGGTAAACATACCTACACACAGACAAACACTGTTTGTACACCTACTTTTACACACACAAACACATGCATAATTCTTGACCTTGAACTCTGTACTTGAACTGAGAGTTATTACCTCCATTTCCATTCTGGGAAGTTTTGGCTTTCAGAAGTCACTCTGTAGCTAACAGAGAGGCTGCTGTGGGCAACCCATGAACAATGAGCTTAAACAGAAGAATGAGGGTAATGTTTATTGGAATAAAGATTAGCTTTAAATTTCTCAGGGGAATGAACCAAATCCAATGTTTTTCTGTTAGCTGACACTTTTTATATTGATGCTGTCTTGGATCTTTTGGAGAAGGGAGAAAAAAACTTCAGCAAATTAGTTCTTTCATTCGTCAGTGGAATTTGGTCAGGGCGGGGGGGTGCTATTTTAGTTAGGTTTTTTGACAATCCCTGATTTAATGTTTTCACTGTGGTGAGGACAGTAGCTTCACAAATTTTGTGAAAATCTGAGCAATGGAGGGTGTTGTTCAGGGGGAAACAGAGTGCAGTTGTTTAAATAATCCTGGGCCAATAAGCATTTGGTAGGTGGAGTTACTGTTATGTGCATTTACAGAGCAAGATAATTCTGAATGAAGACTTTAAACACCACACGTGCAGACGGGCTCTGGTTCTGCTCTTTGTGAGAACAAAACAAGTGTGACTAGGTGACTAGGTTTTGCTTACTGTCCACTGGTGACTGCAGCTTGCTTGATAAGATTTTTAAAAATATACATGTAAAGGATTTATCAGAAGCCTTATGAATATTTCATGAGTTGATATATTCAACTGAATGAATTCAGTGAATGTCAGTGTGTAGCTTGCAGACAAACCTCATCCACAAGGAGGCTACTGACATAGGAAGCACTTTGGCGCATTTTCAGAGGCAAAGCCAGGCTGATAAAGCTCCTTGTGACAGCCTGACTTGCCATTCTTCGAGTATGCTGCTCTTGCTCTAAGCAGCTCATACGTTGGAGCCTCAGCTTCCTAAATTAAACTGGAAATAGTTTGCAGACTTACCAGCCTTCTAACCTGCAGCTGTATCTCTGGTATGTTTGAGGTTTTTGTTTTTGATGGTGAAAACTAGCCCTCCACATAAGACATGACAGCAAAAGATTCTTCCAAGGAACTTACTGCTTCTGAATCTGAGGTTTGCATAAAGACTTTCAAGGAGCAAATGCACTTGGAACTTGAGCTTCCGAGACTACCGGGAAACAGACCTACATCTCCTAAAATTTCTCCACGCAGTTCGCCAAGGAACTCACCATGCTTTTTCAGAAAGTTGCTGGTGAATAAAAGCATTCGGCAGCGTCGTCGCTTCACTGTGGCTCATACATGGTAAGACACGACTTGGCACTGTGCACAGTGCTTTTCATTAGTAAGCAGTGATTTAGAAATGTAGAAAATAGAGCATTTCAGTTTTGTTTACAATACAGACCACAAGTGTGAGATGAATGGAGAGTGGGTCAGCTCAGGAATACATCGTGCACTGTGTTAGATTGCCATTGTGCTAACTGGCTGCTTCCAGATAAAATAAGCCTCCAACTAGAGAGAGTCTTTGAAATTACTGCTTATAAAAATGCCTAGCTAGTACCAAGTAAACTGAGAATTGGAGCAGTTAAGCAAAAATATTCAGTTTTTAAATTTAATTTCTGTTGAGATGATGGTGAGTTTTCATGTGTGTTTTGTGGTTGTTGATGATAACTTGAGTAGTATATTTTTGGTACAAAATAAGTGTTTTAATCTTAGTTCCAGTTTATTTCTGAAGACAAGGTCTAAAGTCAAACTTAACTGATTGTATTGCCATGTTTGTAGTGTATAAACTAGTGGGTTTTTGTTTTACTGACTTTATCTTTACACTACCCAAGGAAAGGGAAAACTAAGTTCCCATTTCTGAAATTGCATAGTTAATTAATTTTATTTGTGATTAAACTGCTATTATCTTTAAGATACTCTCATTGTAAAGAAAAGTGACTTAAATATACAGATCATAATAAATAAATTTCCAATTTACTTGGGAATGCCAAGCAAATAAATTCAAGAACACCTCTGTAAAAATTGCACTGAGCCTTCCACCTTTAATATATGTTTTATATTAAATAGGCTAGCTTCCTTAAACTCATAAAATGGTAAAATGTAAGAAAATGCACAATAGAAATTAAACTATAATTATAAAAGCTATGCCATTTCAGATTTCTTTGAAGGATGTATTTTCTTTCAGTTTAAGATACCCTACAAAATTGGTTATCTATAACCCTCTAGTTTTTATTTATTAGGGACCATAGCAATGAAGGAAGGTAGTTCTAAAGGTAATTCTTAAAGGTAATTCTAACACACCAATTTTGTAATTGCATGCTAGATTGCCAACCAACATTACAAACTGAGGATATCTAGTTTTTGAAAATTGAAATTTACTCGAATTCTGTTTTCTATTTCTCTGAAATGTTTGTTTGCCTAATCTAGTGCACAGTGCATTGACAAATTCAAGTTACCCCTAGAAATATACAGTTTGCCTTAGATGGACAAACTATACTTTAGCCAACACATACTTTACCTACCTAAAATGATATGGTTATTTTTGTTTTCTGACAGTGGACCATTGTTCATGTAATTGCTTCAGTGGAGAGGATTTTTTAGTCATCTTTTTGATGAATTAAATCTTATTATTTAATTGTAATCTCAGACTTGTAAAATATACATGATGTGTTTTAAAAAATCTACCAATGGTAGTATTTGTATGAAGAGAAGATGTATGCATGAGTATGTACTGATGTAAAGAAGTCCTCTCTCTAATCATTTATCCCACCTCTAATGTGTGTATATTTTTATATAATTTGCTAAGTAGTATAACTGAATAGGAGAAACCATATGAGTGCATTGTGAATTATTAATCCTGAAAGAAACAAGGATAGAATACATACAATTAATTAAACTACTCATATTTTTTACTACTTGGGTTAACATCAAACCATTATTTTGATCAGAAAGGCATTTAATTTTAGTAAGCTAATTTCCAGGTAATAGTAAACCTCTTCATAAAATCTTGGTAATGTTTTCTTTACTGTAGAGTTCTTGAATATAATAATTTGACCTTTTTTTACTTTGAATAAATTTTTGATGTGCTAGGAACACAGAGCTACAAATACTGCAGTTTTTTTCTTTCAAAAAAATCTAAATTTTAAAATGGTTAAAGACCTAGTTTTACTCATGCATTATACAAATTTTCTTGCAGAAAGTTACAAAAAGAACAATTAAATGATATCTGAGGTAACTTATGCTATTAAAGTGATCTTCTTCTACCTAAGTTAAAACAAAATTTTCCACAAATGACCAAAAAATAAAACACATGACTTTGGTAAAATGTAACATATTATAGATTTAAAGAGTACATTAACCATCATACACACTGTATAACTTTAGTATGACCATTGCTCATTTTCAACCCCCCCATACTCCGTTTCTTATGTTTTTTTAGAAAAGGTGCCTCAGTTTGTCTTCAGCTCCTGATTATGTCTATATGTGTTTATGTTTATTTCTATTGTTTTATGTAACAGTATGTTTAACATTTTTCAAATTCATTTTCATGAAACATTCCATGAAAATTTCTTTTTTGAAAATATACACATATCATATATTTGAATGACTTTCTAATCTTAAAAATAGTGAACACATTTTAGCATCATATACAATAGTTACATGAGGAAATAAGAGCACAAGGACTTTATTTTTGTCTTGTTGTCATGATGAAATGAGACCATCCTTTCACAATCAACAATTGGTATTTTCCAAACCATGCATTTAAGTTAGAAATTCCAAGAGATGCACTTAGAAGTCTCTAAAAACATGTCATTACTTTACAGTAGACAGTAGGCTTCTTTTAAGATGATTGGATTGTTTTGATTCCAGCATTGAAATTAAAGTAATTTTCAAGACGAAGCTAAACAATTCCAAAGACACAGTTTATATCTAAACTTTCTGAACAATTTTTTTATCTTTAATTATTTGTAGATTTCATAGCTTGGTCAGTTGAACATGTAGTTCTGGTTTTGAAAACCTTGGCTGTGAGGTGTGGGCTAATGGCAGAAGATTTAAGAAACACTTGTGAATTACTGACTCCAGCATTATTTAGAAAATCTCTGAAAAAGTAGATATTTAATATGCTGTCACTAATCAGAATATTTACACAATCCTGAATCTAGGAGAAATTGGGGTGATTATCTCATTGCTTCTTTAATCCTTAGGCAGGACCCTGATTACTTCATCTTTGACATATTAGAAATCTGCCCTATTTTTAAGACTTTAGAGAAAATAGTTCTATAATCTCACCTAGTACACAGTTTTACTATTTCATAGTCCACGTAACAGAAAATTCTTCCCCATGGTCAACCTGTAATATATAATATTTATAATCTGTATTTTGCTCTTCAATGGATATTAAGAATTAGAACCTGCATGAATTTGGAGATCATTATTAACTGGTCCTGGAGTTTTCTTTTTTTATTCATTCAACTTATAGAATTGAGCGCTGATTTGAGCAAGAAAACAAAAATACTCATTTAACCCACACAGATTCCAACACCTACTCTATTTTAAGTTATTTACTAGAATATTCACATATGTTATCTCATTAAAATTTGACTGTAAGAATATGCTAAATTCATGTTCTTTTCAATATTATATGTTGCAAATATTTAAAATGTATTTTGTTGCTTTAGTTTCTTCTGGGTATTTCTACTTTATTAATCATTGTTTTGACCTTGAACCACCATCCCAAATTTCCAAATTCTTCTCTGAATTCTTAAGCCCAGAAGTGGATGTTACACTCATTCATTATTAGATGGTATGAGAAAATATAGATTAAAAAGTCATACTTTTGTGAAGTGTCAATGGAATGTTCAGCATTACTAAGTGGAGAGTAGGGGAATTAATGCCAGAGCTCTTAGGTCAACCTGTTATTCATCCCCAGCCCCAAATCAAGGATGAAAACTTCTGAAGCATAAGGTAATTCTGCCTGGATTATATGACTTGTTTTTTCTTCACTGAAACTTGCCACACAGTGTCCAGCCTTTTTAGCTTTTTTTCCTTTGCCAATGTTTCAACCTCCCTTCTCAGTTCTCCTCCATCATTAGTAGCATGAAGCTCCCTGAAGAAAGCCACTGGGGATGGTCTTCGACATATCCTAGGCCTATTACACCCCGCTGCCCTACGCTCTCCTCTTGAAAAGTAAATGTATAGATGGGTGAGCCCCACCCACTGTTTGTCTGTCCACACTTGCACATGGGAATATGCTTGCAGAGGAAACAACGTTTGTTCAATTAAAGTTAGTATTTAAAAATACTTGTGTTTTTCTTCCTTTTCCCCTTACAGTTATACCTATATCTTTGAAATCTTTCTTCATTTTAACAAAGGCTGACAAAATGTGAACTTTCGTGCCTAATATATGAATGTGAGAGTATCCAAAAACATAGTTCATACTCTGAAGGAACTTAAACATGTTAAGACAAAGCTGGTTACTTGGTGAAGAATAAAAATAAAACAATGAATTTAGTAAGTGCTTGACCTTTCTCTGAACTTGAGGCACATTTTGTCTTATGCAATTTAGTCCTGGTTTGTTAGCTAAATCTACCTAGTCTGTGCTTTGTGTTCTTCAATTTCCTTGAATTATTTCCTAGTAATATTGCAAATTTTTGAGAAATATTTGTATCTTTACATTCTTACTGATTAAACATTTACTTGAACAAAAACATTTATTGAGAGCCTGCTGTGCTCTAGACCCTACTCTGGGTTTAGGGGATACAAAATGAGAGTCCTTGTCTTCAAATGACCATATAATACTTGGAAAACAAAGTTATACATTAATAGTTAACCAATTGTGTGAAAATAATGAGATAGAGTAAGAATGATCAGCGTGTCACTAGAGCACACAAGAAATAAATACTGCTAGAAAGTAAGTCAGTGTGTTAGGGAAGGTTCAGTGAAGAGATGTCATTTGTGTGGGATCTTGAAGAATAAACAACAGTTTTCCAGGAAAAGAGAAGGTGGGAAGGTTTTTACATTTTTTTTCCCAAGGAAACAATAATAAGGAAATTCCATTAGCAAATAACAGTAATAATAACACATTTATTCAGCACTTGCAATGTACCTGATATTGTTTTAAATATATTTTTATTTAGTATCATAAAAATCCCATAAATTATTTAGTATTATTATTTCCGTTTTATAGGAAAAAGAATGAAGCACAAAAAAGGGTAAGTAATTTGCCAAGGTTACACAGCAATTAAGGAGCTGAGTTGGGATTTGACTCAGAGCATGGGGAAAGTCAGCAAAGTTCACCGGAATTTCAACCTAAGATGCGAGGTGGCGAAGATAGGAAGTAAGACTGAAGCCTGAGTCTGTGTATTTCAATAGCATGAACAAGACTGGGGCTTTATTTCATTATCAGGGGGCAGCCACTGCCAGGTTGTGAGAAAGGAATTCCATAAATAGCTTATACCTTGGAAAGATACTTTGCAGGCATTGTGGAGGGTGGACTGGTGGACTGAGAGATTAGAAGCAAAGAAAGGGAAAAGGAGAATGTGTATTTGAGAGATAATGACTTCTAATTATTGTGCAATTCTCATAACATCAAAAACTCTGCTTATGCCATTCTTTATGACTTAATGAATTATTGTTTATGGAAACTGCGAGGCAAGTATGCAAATTTGGCATCCCTTGCATTTATCACCTACAATGGGCTATCATGGATGGTGCTAGCTGATGCAGTATTCCCAAATGCATCAAACAATCAGAGCAAAGGTACGTGGGAGGATGAACACATCTGGGGAAAACCCTAATGCTCTGTCCTAATTTGTTAGAGGTGCTTTGTGTTCTGTTTTGTGTATAATCCTCTTGGGGTATTTTTACAGAAATTATTTTAGTCCATAGTCTGAACTGAATGCCAGTGGAAGAGTATGCCTCATAGACTGAGTCTATTGCTTTAATCAGAGCAAGCATTTTCTCAGTAATGCAAGACTATAAGTGGTGTTTTCCTGGCCTTTTACTGTCTGTAGATCATCAATATACCGGATTTTTAAAATGCTTACTGTAAAAAGAGCTTTGCAAAGTAATGATGACAACCCCCAGGACACATGCTGGAAGGTGGCCCAGCAACCATGCCCACAGTCCAACGGCTAACGTCAAAGACCCTTCTGTGAAATCCCATTTGCTTTCTTTTCCCATTTTTTCCTTTTGTCATCTCCCAGTTTTTCTGCTTAGGTGTTTGTAGTGCTTCCTTCTCTAACACCACTGTCAAGATACCAGCCACATTATGCTTGAGGCATTGAAATGATCTCAGAAAAGAATATAAAGTGCTTACCATGGTTTACAGGGCCCTACATCATCTGGCCTTAGGCTCCCGGGGACCTCGCCGCCTCTTCTCCAGCCACAGTAGCCTCCTTTCTGTTCTTCAACAAACCATACATGCCTCCACTTGTGGGCCTTTACGCCTGGCGGGCATGGCTCACTCTCTTACTTCTGTTCAGGCTTCCACTCAAATATATGTGCCAGAGAGGGGGCGTCTCTGACTCCTCTGTCTAAAAAAGTGCCCTTTACTTTCTAGTCCCTCACTGTACTTTATGTTTCTTCTTCAATATACATCACCTGAAAAGACATATTTATGTTATATTGTTCTTACCATCTATTGTCTACCAATCCTACTAAATTTCTTGAGGGCAAGAATTTTGTCTTGTTTACTAAATCCCAGGTACCTACAGGAAAGGCTAGCACCTAATAAATACGTGTTGAAAAAAAAATAAAAGAAAAAGTGAATATGGTTCCTGTTTCCTGTGCCTGATTCTTAGAGCACTTTTCCTTCAGCCTGAACTGAAGGAGGAGAAAAGGAAGCTTAGATGATGCTTATTCTACAAGCATCCTTATTTTATTCATCTCATAATGGTTGTGCTCCCTTTCTGCCTATAGGGCTACTCTAACTTGTTTCCTACTTTGTATTTTAGGCTATTGCAGATACAAGTTTAGTTACAATGTCTCACTAGAGGCTAAGTGTTTTACATGGTAGTCTATTTAATTAATCCACTGTGTACAAATCATACTACCTAGCCTGTAGTGGTAAGAATAAAATTTGTGGCATGGTACAATCATTTATTTTAGTTATTCCTCATGCATCAAACAGCTGAGAAAAGTTCTTCATATTTCTTAATAACGGTGTGAGTGAAATGTTTGTTATTTGTTATTTGGCCTTTAGAATGTTTGCATATTATACATTACATTGTTTATATTGTCTATATGTTTTCACTGATGCAACATTAAAATATTAACATTAATAAGAGGTATAGAAATCTGAGCTTTCTATAGGATTTCCCAGATAACTTGAAAGTAAGAGTTTGTGGCCTGCAGAGTGAGGAAACTGTGAGTTAACAACCCTTGTACCCTAGGAAAGACATTACCAGGAATGAAAATTTTCCCCTGGTTCTGTCTCATTTTTTTCTGAACTGAGAGGTTGGGACCTCTGTCACTCCTAGTAATTGTTTGTCAGATATACATTTGAATCCTACTGTGTATTTTAGGTTGAAAGAAAAATTTGTTGACCTTCTCAGATTGCTTCTTGCTGGAACGTAGGCATTTTCTCTCTGAGGGAGCATGGGAGTGGCTGCTTCTCTAGCCCTTTCGTGGGAAAGAACACCTGTCCTGGGCGTGCTCTGTGACAGGCTTGGCTTCTCTTCCGGCCCACGCCCCTCGTGACTCAGGCTCACTGCAACAGACACAGATTGGAAATAAAGGGCTATTGGTAGTGTGGCTTCAAGGAAAATCGCTTTTCAACTATATTTTCTG
This sequence comes from Tonatia bakeri, assembly GCA_004024845.1. Classification (NCBI taxonomy): domain Eukaryota; kingdom Metazoa; phylum Chordata; class Mammalia; order Chiroptera; family Phyllostomidae; genus Tonatia; species Tonatia bakeri. Next base: position 123,860 of record PVIA01001924.1, read on the forward strand.
GAAATTGGTGTTCTAGGAATCATTTGGAGTTTCCTTGAGAAATAGGGTAGTGACACTTGTTTTCCTGGTCCCTATTCAAACAAAGCCACACAGGTGACTATAGGACTAGAAGACTTGGAGCTGTCCCAGACAGAATCCATAATCTCCAAGTACTTAACAAAGTTTAAGGGATAAATGACTGCAGAGAGAAAAAAATTTCTGTGTAGCTGTACTTGATAAAGTCATAGAAATTCTAGACAATGTATAACATTAAAATTATATGCATCTAAGATGCCCAAGACGGTGGAAGTATTTGTGGATCAAGGAGCAATCACTGGTAGTGAAGATTTAAAATTTCAAAAAGTTGAAAGGATAGTATGACAAATACCCTCATCTAGATTTACTAATTATTAATGTTTTTCCACATTTACTCTAGATCCATATTTCTCCCCATATATAAAGTCATATATATGTTTTCTTTAGTTTGAAGAGAGCACATTTTGATGGAGATCAGTGCTTTTGATATCAAAAGGAAATTCATATATTTTTAAAATATGGAATTATTTCCCTTCCATCAACATACGCTCATACCATAATTTCAGAGTTTAATTCTTCAGAGTGTACTAATATACCAATAAAATATGTGTAAGTTTATAGCCCCATTTTTAAAAGTAAGGTATTGAAATGTAGTGGAGGGTTAGAGGTATCTATAGCAGTTTATGAATTTCCTGGTGATAAATTGTTGGTTTGAGGTGCTCAAAAGTTTCTAAGAGGATGGCTGTCTGTAGCATGCAAATTTTTCTACCCCAAGAAGAGTTTTTTTTTCCTAATCCTATAAAACTTGTGTCATTAGTATGGAACATTATATAATCTCTCAACATATTATGGGGTTCTGTCTTTCTATTATTTTGGAGTTATCTTGAATTTTATTTTTCAGTATTAATCTTCATTTTGTGTTACATTATCTGGAGTCAAGAAAGCTAGATTGGGTTTCAGTGTTTTTTTGCTCTGCTATTGAAATTTTAGATCAGTCAGTTAACTATCTTGGATCTCAGTTCTTTCATTTGCAAAATGGAGAAAATAGCCTTATATTTAAATATTTTCAAATGTTAATTTAAATGTAAAAACATATCTCTCTATCTAATCTACTATCTCCTAAGATAATGTATTAGAGTATTTAGCATAATACTTCATGCATTGTAGGTAACATAATAGATACCACTGTTTAATTATATTACTAAGTTTCTAAACATACACAAACATTCACGTCATTGTCGGTCTTGGATGGCAAAGCAGAAATTATGTTTTATTATTTGAAAAGCATCACTGGGTATGGAATGTGCCAATTTGAAAGAATCAAAGTACACAAGTTTGTAAAGAAATATTTTATAATATCCACTGTGTGATCATTTGGTATGGTAAAGAAACAAAATATCATTCACTTATTATCATGAGATAATCACATTTTAATGAACCAAGCTAATTTATATTGAAACACATATCAGAAGATCCAAGGTGAATAGATCACATCTCCTAATAAGAAACTTTAGAGCCTTGTTGGGCTGCCATCACTGATGTATTTTAAAAAGCCATGTGTTACCATCTACTGTGTGAAAGAGATAAGAAGACAACCACTTTGAAGTAATTCTATCCACTTGCACCAATAAGCTTGAAAGTAAAAAGAAAAAAAAACATAAGAAGATGCCTTGTCTATTTTAGGAGCCAACATATAAAACCCAATATAAGATTCAGTGAACAAATGCCTTGGAAAAATTCCAGTGTCATCAAAAACTCATTTATCTCAAAATATCTCCTTGCCACCCTTTCAGTTCCTCCAGAAATTAATAAGCTTGAATGATTTGTTACAGCATAGAGTTTCTGAGACTGCTTCTGTGGCTTAATTGGTCCATAGTTACCTCAGCAGTTTATTCAGGAACTCTCTCCCACCATTAGAACTCTTTAGGCCTCCTGAAGGGAGGTTGAGGAAGACAGGACAAAGAAACCAAGGGATCGAAGTCTCTCTTGCTGGTGCCTGAACTGCCCAAGACTTCATTTTGAGATTTTACCATTAAAATGCATATGCAAATTTTATCTTCCTGGGGATCACTATGGCTTCAGTCCTCACCTACCAGACTACTCAGCCAGATGTGAGCTTATCTAGAAAACAGAGTCGTGTCTCCAACATGCTTATGTTTACCAAAACAACACAGGTGTTAGTGGCAAAATGGCAACAGAATGTTCCCAGCGATTGGACCTTGGTTCAACAACCTGAGAACTTTGGTTCTGGCTAAGAAAGAATTCAGACCTTTTTTAATGCCATCTGTTTGTGGTTCCATCCCCTACTCTTCCTGCTGCCACCCTGAGTCACTGACTGCTAGCTCTGGCGCCTGGCTCCCTGTGCTAGCCATCAATATTTAGAGTTCTTACAACATGGCAGATATTGACAACAAAGAACAGTCTGAACTTGATCAAGATTTGGATGATGTTGAAGAAGTAGAAGAAGAAGAAAATGGTGAGGAAACAAAAATCAAAGTTCATTAGCTGATGGTTCAGATGATGCAAAACCCTCAGATTCTTGCTGCCCTCCAAGCAAGACTTGGTGGTTTGGTAGAAACACCAATAGTATATGTTGAAAGCTTGCCTAAGATGTTTTTAAAGATGAGTGAATGCTCTCAAAAACCTTCAGGTTAAATGTGTACAGGTAGAAGCCAAGTTCTATGAGGAAATTCATGGTCTTGAAAAAAAGTATGCTGTTCTCTATCAGCCTTTGTTTAATAAGTGATTTGAGATCATTAATGCAATTTATGAACCTATGGAAGAAGAATGTGAATGGAAACCAGATAAGGAAGATGAAATTTTAGAGGAGCTGAAAGAAAAGGCCACGATTGAAGATGAGAAAAAAAGATGAAGGAAAACAAGACCCCAAGGAAATCCCTCAGTTTTGGTTGACTATTTTGAGAATGTTGACTTGCTCAGTGACATAGTTCAGGAACATGATGAGCTTATTCTGAAGCACTTGAAAGATATTAAAGTGAAGTTCTCAGATGCTGGCTGGCCTATGAGCTTTGTTTTAGAATTTCACTTTGAACCCAATGAATATTTCACAAATGAAGTGTTGACAAAGACATATAGGATGAGGTCAGAACCAGATGATTCTGATCCCTTTTCTTTTGATGGACCAGAAATTATGGGTTGTACCGGGTGCCAGATAGATTGGCAAAAAGGGAAGAATGTCACTAGGAAAACCATTAAAAATAAGCATAAATACAAGGGACATGGGACAGTTTGTACTGTAACAAAAACAGTTTCCAATGATTTTTTAATTTTTTTTGCCCTCCTGAAGTTCCTGAGAGTGGTGATCTGGATGATACTGGTGAAGCAATCCTTGCTGCAGACTTTGACATTGGTCACTTCTTATGTGAGAATATAATACCAAGATCAGTATCATACTCTACTGGAGAAGCTATTGAAGAAGATGGTGGTGATTATGATTAAGAAGGTGAAGAAGAGGATGAGGAAGGGGAAGAGGATGAGGAAAATGATCCAGACTATGATTCAAAGAAGGAGCAAAACCCAGCAGAGTGCAAGCAGATGTATGTGGCCTTGAGGATAACCTGCACTGGTCTACCTTCTGCTTCCCTGGAAAGGATGAATTTTCATCATTTGACAAGTTCATTTCAAGTTTTGTTGTTGTTGTTTGTTACTCGCTTGTTTTTGTTTTTTCAACCTAAAATAAAAATGTCAAATAAAATTTTAGTTCTCACAAAAAAAGAAGAAAGAAAGAATTCAGATCCAAGACTCACGTACTAGCAAAATTCATTTAGAAAGCCAGAGCTAGAAGTGAGTCATGGAGGAAGTGAGCCAGCCAGCTGGGCTGCATGGGCTCAGAAGACAAGTTACAGAGGCAAAAGAAGGGCCCTTGGAGGTTAGGAGAAAGAAAGCAAAGACACGCCTAAAGGAAGAATGGGTGCAGGGTGGGGAGAGAGAGAGAGAGAGAGGTCTGGGTCTGCCATACTGAGGGTTTTTGCCCCCTTTGTAAAGGTGGGAAATCTTCGAGAAGGTTCCAGGGGAGGATCTCAACAGAATATTCATCAGCTTTCCAGATGTGTCCTTTCAGGGTCATAGCTTCCACCAATTGGTCCGTGCCAGAGCAGGGGGTTATTAGTTGTCACCGCTGGTCCCGATGTCAGCCATGGTGTCAGCCTGCCTGCCCTTCCTGCTTTTCTGGGCCTGGAGTTGAAACACAAGTGAGGCCCAATATTATCTGTAGTTTGACCAAAACTCTGTCTCTGTTGTCAGCAGACCTGAGTCTCTGCTTCCAAGATCATTCGATGCAGGTCAGAACCTTATTGTCCTGAGGGCTTAATGCTTAAAGTAGGGATCGTGCAAGGGCTTGTATGGGAGTCCACTGAAGCTATTCTCTAGCCTAGCGACATGACAGGGGAGGATAGGTCAGCCTGAGGGTGAGATCCTTGTTTTCCTAGTTTTACCCAGTGCTAGGTACCTGGGGCTTTGTGCCCTGGTGGCACTCCTTACCTGGCCTGTCATTCCTACTCTGCTCATGCCTGTCTAACTGCCCACTACACAGAGACTTTTGGAGGCTGGGTGGTCTGGTGCAAAGGCCCAGCATTTCAACTCCATTTTTACCGTACACTAGGTTATGGGAAAACCATTTAACTATCTTAGTTTCTTTTTCTATATCTGCAAAATTAGTAAAATACTACTTGTATCTTATTAGGCTATTTGAAGATTAAACAGAGTAATATCTTTGCTCAACCCCTGGATGATGGCAGGTAAGCAGCAGACATCAGCTCACTAATATATCCAGAGGTTATGCTTTCACATAAAAATTTGTAATGTGTATTGTAACAGATTACTTAAATGTTTTACATGACATGGTTTCTTTATATAAGTTTCTATTAATAAAATGTTAGATATATTAAATTTAATCTTTCAGACCACTTACATATTATTTAGTTTCATAGAAGAGTACTTTTATCTTAGAACCATATTAAGTATTTTTACCACAGTAAACGAAAATTTAAAAAGAAAGGGAAATCACTATTTGTTGTGGGGCTGAATCACTTTCATTCTTCACAGGGAAAACTACAAATTGCTTTGGCCATAAAATGATCTATATTCTTTAAAATTCCAATTGCTTTCTTGATTTTCATACTTGTCTCCATTAGTGAAACCAGATGCCAATGAAACACTACTGCCTTAAGTTAATTTAAATAAATTTCTAATAAATTTTAAAAAATGATGTTCTTTTCAAAGTACCAGAAAGTCACTGAAGTTGTTTTCCCTAGTCATTAGAATCTAACCTCCTAGCGATGTGTTTATATAATAAAGTTTATTCATGAGAGGCAATGGGAAAGCAGCTCTGGATCTGGAGTCAGAGAGTCTAGACATGCACCCTGGTGTCACCACTTACAAACTGCTTTTTTCTTTTCTTTTTTTTCTTAGTGGACCAGGGAGGGCAGAGGTAGTCATTTAACCTTTTGGGAACCGCAACGTCCTCATCAGTAAAGTAGAGATAAAACAGTTACTTCCCTATTCATCTATAATATTTATAAAATTAATTTAAATTATTTAAAAATACAACGAATTGGAACTTCTTTGCTGGAAGAAGAAGAAAGAGAAATTTATAGGACAAAAGTAATGATAAACTAATACCAATGAATACAAAGCAAAGTGATTGACTTAAATTGTGCAGGTTTATTTGGCTTTTATGATACAGAACATCCTGTTAATAACCATTGAATACCACAAACACTTTATTTTGTTTAAAACAAGGTGGGAGAAGAGTCTATGCTGTATAGGACCACACAAGTGAGGAACTGTATAGAGACAGGGGCCAGACAAAATGGTACCTTTGGATCTTATCTGCCCTCTTGGGTCTTGACATCACTTTCATGCTTCCTGCAGAAGGATGATGGACAGCTCACATAACCATTACTCAGTGCAGTGAAAGTTGTATTTAACCTTTATTCAGATAACTTTATAGCATCTAAATCAAATTGCTTTTTATTTCTTAGTTGTTTCCAAGAATATTTAGGTTGAAAACAGAAGTAAGAGTTATTGCTTGTCTTTTGACAGACTCTCTTCTCAAGTTATCATTGATCAGGTTGGGTCTGTCTCCCAGCAATGGAAAGGCAGTAAAAGGTTACATCTTTAAGAGAAGGGTTTCTGTTCAAATGAATTGGTACAATACTTCATTGAAAATGGCTATTCACATACACTCAGAGCAACAGTGCAAAATGCGGTAAAACACCTTGAATTTCACAAAAATAATGCTAACTTAATGGTTCTGTCTAAATTAATAAAAATAAGAATTTTTAGGACACTACCTAGCAATGATAGACCAAATTAAGCAACTGCTTCCTCTGAATAAAGATTTGCAGAGTCTAATATTCTTATAGAGCTATCTCTATAAACACAGTACTTGCTGGGGATTCAAGGGATTTCAGTTTTAATCCCAGCCGAATCCCAAATGCCTAGTGAGCACATTTGCTGCTGGTAGCTTTTCTGTCAAATGGATAAATAATTACCTGTTCTACCCTCCTTATCTTATACATTATGGTATGAATATTGAATACCAGTGGTTATAAAGTGCTTTGGTTTTCTGCAAAGTAACTTGGTAGAGACATTCAGAAGGGAAAGAAAGTCTTCTAGGAAGTTTTAGGCATATGAGATTTTCAGAAATGTGACTCAGCTTTAAAAGGAATTAATGAATTTTATATTTTATGTGAACCCTAACAAGGCTTTGCCAAGTACTTAGTACTCTGAACGTTGAAAATGTGTGTTTGGAGTTTCTTAAAGCATTGCTATTTTGTGTATGTTAGTCTTTTTTCAATGGATGTGAACCTGATAGGTATCGCTTATTAATTATGAATTAATTAAGACTTTGCTTGTGAATTAATTCTGATATGTGGCTTGTATTTCCATTTTGCACTGATTCCAATAAACAAATATTAATTGTTAAATGGTACAAACATGATGAACCTTGCCATCAAGGAGCTTTGTTCTAGCCAAGGAGAGAATATCTTTTGGCATGTAAAATGGTTTGATTTGATAGATACAAATGTTACAAGTATACAAGAATAAAACATAATGGCTCACACACTACTACCAAGTAGTGCCAATCTGATCATTAAACTCAAGGTCCCCTTTCCAAATGTCTGTGAGCACTGAATTAGCTCCTGTTATGTGATTTATTCTCTTCAGCAATTAATCACTAGGGAGCTATGCTTAGGAATCTGATATAGAGCAAGAAGCCAGGTGTAAATAGTCTGTTGTGTGAGTAAGAAGGTAATATGCTCCAAAAAAAGAGGGAAAATATAGCAGCATTTTAAATTTTTTATACTAGGAGAATAATAGAAAAATTATACTACACACATTTTATTTTATTTAACTCTTTCCTCATTTACAGATGAGGAAACTCAGACCCAGAGAGGTCAACTGACTGATGCTAGATAACCAAGCTACAAAATGGCAAACCAAAAATTAGCCCATGTGTTCTTAGTTACACATTGTATATATCGGTAAGTTTCATAGATTCAGTGGCGCTTCCTCACACAGTCCTCTCCACCCTTCTCAGCCTCCAACTCCAAGCCCCAAAGGAAAAACATTCAGGGTTATCATACTCTCATGACTCTTTTTAAAAAGCCTTCTCACAGTGAGGACCCGACAAATTAATTCTCTCTTAGGCATAATTGACTCATGGGGCTTATTGTGTTATTTCATTGTAGGGTAATGAACGTTCAACTAGAAGGATTAATCTCTACTTGTAGAATTTGACACAGTAGAGAGCAGAGGCAAAGAGAAGTATTTCAGAGGATGAACTAGTATTTTCCAACCCCCACACAGAATGGGACGCAGATGATAGGCAGAATGTCCCAGGCATGTGGTTCTAGTTGCAAACCTTTTACTCACCACGTGTACCACCTACCTGTGCTGTGTACCCATGTGTCTTGCCTCCCTTCCTGTCTCTATGGATTAACTTTGTACCTGGTTAAGGCCAACCCTTCTGCTGTACAGTGCATTTTATAGCCTCTCACCCTCCAGGGCTTTGCTCTTATACTTATCCCTGCTCTTCTTTGCATCATCAGTTTTGTATCCTATCAGATTCTTTCTGTCAGTCTACAAATGTGCTATCGCTCTATTCTTTTGAAGGCCCTCTTTGACCCCATGTTCCCATCTATATATTACCATATTTCTGTTCCCCTTTATGGTAAAACTCCCCCAAATAATTGCTTATACTTCTCTTCACATTTTCTCTCCTTCAGTTATCTTTTGAAAACTAATCAAGTTTCCCCCTCAAAACTCCACTAAAACATCCATGAGCCAAATTTGATAGATTCTCAATCCTTGTCTTCCTCAGCCCATCAGCAGCATTTCATACTGTCGATTACTCTCTCTTTCTTGAAACACTGCCTTCACTTGGCTTCCTGGACACGTTAGTCTCTCTTCTTCACAGGCTGCTCTTCCTCAGTCTCCTCAGCTGGTAATTTTCATGTCCCCAAACTAATCATTGGGATGCTAGGCCAATGATCTCAGATGCATGACATTAAATATCTCTACACTGATGATTCCCAAATCATATATTTAACCGGTATTCTCTTAACTCCAGACCTATTATTTATCCAGCAGCCTTCTTTTTAAAAAATAAGGCAGACATTTATTTTTTTAATCATGTGAAAAAGATCTAGAGGTAGGCTGTTCAGAGCTAGTGTAGTAACTCCATCATCTTTAGCACATGATTTTCATACTCAAGGTCACAAGGTGGCTACTGGAGCTCCAGCTGACACATCCCTATCACAAACATTGGGAAAGGCAGAATGGCACCTGCTACCTGACTATCCCTATTTTAAGGAGCCTTCCTGGAAGCTCCACCTATGTGCTTTCACTGACTTCTTATTTGCTGGTATTATTAGCAAAGGAGGCAAAGGCATATTAATACTGAAGAAGAAGGAAAAATGAGGTTTTGGTAGGTAGTCTCTCTATCACTACTGTTAAGGGTGAGAAACAACCCTGAACAGTGTAGCTCAGTTGGCTGGGTGTGGTCCTACAAAGTGAAAGGTCGACAGTTCAATTCCCAGCCTGGGCAGTGGGTTGTAGATTCAACCCCTGGGCAGAGTGTGTACAACAGGTGACTGATCAGTGTTTCTCTCCCTCTCTGTCTCGCTCCCTGCCAAATATAAAAATAAAATCTCCTTTTCAATAAAAAAAAGTGAGAAACAAACTTCTAACCATAGTCCATGGCTTTTTTTCTCAGTCCATGTTCTTCCAGGAAACCCTAAGAAAGGAAGCTTTATCCCTTTTTGTGAATGAATGAATGAATGAATGAGTGAATGAATAAACAAATGAGCTGAGCAGACTATTTGGATACCTTCCAATTTTACATGCTGAGCCTCTGAGTTAAATGGGAGAAATATGAACAGGTAATTTAAAATACAATGTAATAGATAAAACAGTAAAAATAACCTCCCAAAGAAGTAATTTTATTTGAAATACACATTTTAAAAATTAAGGAGAATATTGTTCAAATTGAATAAAAGAGAAGGAAAAAGTCGCACAGTGTGCAAAGTATACTGAAATTGTAATGAGAAAACTTTAATTCTTATTCTGATTACATTGCTTACTCCTTGTGTAATCTTAGGCAAGTAACTTAATCCAGTTGGTTCTTCTCATTACACCCACTATTCCATCAAATTTATTTATTTTTTGTGAAGGTAAAATCAGCTAGTACAATACGTAACAGGCTAATATGATACATAACAGTGACATTATTTATCTTTCTTACCTTATTCAATACTTCAGTTTACAGGTTAACCCTCTGTAGTGTGTCTTACTCCTCCATCATTGGCTTTCTTTCATTTTCTTCCTACAAGGCCTTTTGGCATCATGCGGTGCTATAATCAGCCTCACCACCTTGTCAAAGATTAATAGACCTTTTCTTCTTGTTTCAACTATATAAACGCACCACTAATGAATCCTGTGGCTCTGTCTCTAATGGTGGAGGGCTGGATCAATCTTCAGCATTATTGGACAGTAATAGGCAAATATTTATTCTTTAATTGTAGTATGTTTTTTTGACTCACACTTGAACCATAGTTCTTATCATGTCACTAATGTGTTATGAATCAGTGCAATTGAAAGGATATTCACAGAGGAAGTACCCTAAGAATTGCACATAGATCTAAACCATGACTGTTTTTTCCTATACTATGGTCAGGTTATTAAATCAACAGCAGCAAAATGAGTACTTTCAGGACAGAGTATTACAATTGTAAATGATATTTTTAGGGTATTACGTGGAAGAAAAAATATCAGGAGTTATTGTATTAGACCAATCTCTCTGAGTCCAGGTGTTTCTTTTTTTAATTGGCAAAGAATTTCATTGTATTCTATTTCCAGTTTTATTGACATGTAATTGACATAAAACATTGTGTAAGTTTAAAGTATATAACTTAATGATTTGATATACGTATATACTGTAAAATGATTACTACCATAGGTTTAGTTTTGTCACATTGTATGGTAATAGGCAAGTAAATGTTAAGCTGAATTTCTTATTTTTTCTCTAATATGTCTGTAGTTTTCTTGCCCATGAGAAAGACTTATTTTGGTGCCTATTTTGTCACTGGGATATTGGCAAGGCAGAAGGTGATATAATAATGTAACATCTGAAATTATAGGGTCTGAGAAAACCCACACACATACTATTTGTCAAACAATTAGGATATTTTTAAAATGTGAACAGATGTACAATAGAAATTAGCAACATGAAAGACAACCCAATTTTTTAATATAAACACAGAATATATATGTGGTTTTCTAGGTTATAATATTTAAAGCCTCTTTCTTCTAAGTACTCAGTTAAGAACTTCGTTGTTAATGGAGTCCTAGGTTTCATAATTGGTGTTTTTTTTGTATTGTGATTTTGACAAATATTAAGAGTTATATCTTATCACTTTTTTGTCCAGGTCCAAATTCTGTTTTTTGAACTACCATGAAATATTTTTATGTAAATGTTCACCAGTTGAGAGTTCTTAAGGGTTGTTTAGTTTTCAGTGAAGGACAATCTCTTAAGAAGTTTATGTCCTAAATATTTTCTTGTTTTGCAGTAGCAAACATCAGACATACCTTTTGTATTTGGATTCTCATTTTTAGCATGTTCTCAGATCTCTAGGCATTTCATGTTTCTATCCAGTCCTCATAAAAGATTTCACATTTTTAATGCAGCTCAGGCTTCTGCTCAGAGAGTGTCATTATAATTCCATCCATGACTCTAGTTTGATAAAACAAATGCTTTGTTAACTTTAGATTTATTTTTGCCTTTGCTGTTTTTTTTTTTCCAATTGTAACCCAGGAATAACACTTGATTTTAATGGTGCATTTCTCTCTGAAAACAATGGTAGTATGCACTCCAGGACAGCAGGCTCGCTTTCTACTTCCTTCTGTGCATTTTGAAGCTGTTAGGGCAGCTGAGGTATTCACATTGTGAGTCTAGTACAAGACAACTTAGCAGTCGTCATACTTCCTCACCATTAAATGATCAGTTCTCAGTCATCACAGATGGAGGAGATATTTTCAAGGACTTGCACATTTTCTTGAAATAGTAAAACAACTAGAAATCCCCTTTCACCGTGTTAAATGCTAGGTTCTAGGGCAAATGTTCACAGCTATTAGTAGGGTGTTTTCTGTTTAGTTAGGTGCTCAGTACATGTTTGTGAATTTCTTTAATGAATACTTATGTAGTCCTTTTTATATGCCAGCTTTGTAAATATCAAATAATTTGGCCTGCATAGCAACTTTATGAGTAAGGTACTACTCATACCTCCATTTTAAGGATGAGGAAATAGAGGCCAAAAGACCACAGCTAACAAGTGGCCAAGCCGCAATTCAGACGTAGGTGGTCAGGCTGAGCCTTTTGAGGCTGAGTCTCAAAAACACTTGCTACAATTGATTGTGTGCAAATTTGCAAAAATCTATTATTGTTTTCCCAGAATTGAATTGTACACTCTGTGTAACACCCCCAGTACCATGCTTGTTTCCTTAAGTGTTCAATAAAGAACAGGAGAATGATGACTGAGTTTGCCATGACTTGAAAGAGGCAGGGTCAAAGACGGTGGTAGCTAACGAGAGGCTGCTCTTCATTCAGAAATGCCAGCGGATCCTAGTATCTGATGGTAAATCACAAGTAAGGCCCTGATATTCTTAAGATAATGCTTTGGATATTGAATTTTCAAATATGAGAGAATTGTCTTCACTTCCCTTATTGGTATTTACTGATAGTTTTTCAAATTTTAGTTGTGATAGAATGTGATAGAATACACATAACATAAAATTTACTGTCTTAAGTGTGCCTAAATATATAGTTCAGAGGTGTTAAACACATTGTTATGCAACCAATTTCCAGACCTTTTTTGTCTTGCAGAACTGAAACTTTCTACCCATTAAACAATTCCCCATTCTCCTTCCTTCCAGCCCCTGGGAACCACCATATTTTTTTATCCACTCATGTACCTGTGGACCTTTTAATCTCATGCCTTCACCTTTTGGCTATTATGGATAATGCTGCCATAAACATGGGTATACACATGTCTCTCTGAGACCTTGATTTCAATCTTTGGGGTATATACCCAGCAATGGAATGGCTGGATCACATGATCACTTAATTTTTAATTGTTTGAGGAACCATCATGCTGGTCTTCCTAATGGCTACACCATTCTACATTCTCACCAACAATGCACAAGGGTTCCGGTTTCTCCACATCCTCACCAGCACTTTTTATTTTCTTCCTTTTTTTATAGTAGTCATTTTACTGGGTGTAAAGTCAATCTCATTGTGGTTTTGATTTGCATTGACCTAATTAATAGTGGTGGTGAACATCTTTTCATGTACTTTTTTGCCATTTGTATAGATTCTTTGGAGAAATGTCTATTCAAGTCCTTTATTCATTTTTAAATCAAATTGTTTGTTTTTGCCATTGAGCTGTATATATTCTGGATGTTAAATATGTATCTTATAGAGAACTTAAAATTTTTTTATCTGTTCCATGGGTTTTCTTTTTACTCTGTTGATTGTATCCTTTGATATACAAAAGTTTTAAGTTTTGATGTAGTCTCATCTGTGTGCTTTTACTTTTGTTGCCTGTGTTTTTGCAGACATATCTAAAAAATTATTGCCTAATTTAATGTCATGAAGCTTTCTCCCTATGTTTCTTTCTAGGAGTTTTATAGTCTAAGCTTTATGTTCATGTCTTTGATTCATTTGAAGGTGATTTTTGGATATGGTATAAAGTAAGGTCCAACTTCATTCTTTTACAAGTGGAATTCAACTTTTCTCAGGATTATTTGTTGAAAAGATGAATACAGATTTAAGTTAAACTCAAACCACATAGTTATAAACCTGTAGTTTTTCCTCATACTTTGATCCAAACCACAATGGATTTAGCAGAAATTATTTCTAGAGTTATCAACAGGGTAATTTTGTCCCCATATTTGATAATTTCTGGAGACATTTGATAATTTCTGGAGATTTTTTTGTCATCACATCATGGTGTAGGAATGGGGGTGATTGCTATTCATATCTAGGAGAGAGTAGTCAAGATTCTGCTAAATACCTTAAAATACATGCAGCAGGCCCCAACAATAAAGAATTATTGAGCCTCAAATGTCAATAGTGCTGAGGTTGAGAAACTCTGGCCTAAAGTGTAGAATACAGAGCATACCTTAGGGAAAGGATAAAACCATGTATCTTTCTTTTACTCATTTGAGAGCTTGGCAATGGTGATTGTACAGGTGACTGCCTCGGGGCCCAGTTATATGCCTAGGTAGTTATTAAAGAGAGTTGAATTTCAGATATATTCAGTTAGATTTTAATAGTGGAATGCTATTTTGCATTTTATTTTTCCTTTCAAGATTGTTCTTTGTTACTTTCTCTCACCGTGACTTTACTCATTCATATATTTTTCACCAGGCAGCCAATGATTAAGTGTAAAGCTGGTCATGGAATTTGAGGTATTATTAGGTTGTGTAATGGCCAAGGATTACAGGAAGGTCTACAGACTGTTTTGGCCCAGCTCAGTTCAGCAGAGAGCCAACCTTTAGAATTTCAAATGCAAGTCCATGTTATTATAAAATAAATTATTGTCTGTTTATATTGCCCTTTGGGCATTTTTCTCCTGTGACTTCAAGAGTAATCCAGTCAGTGAGAGGAAAATGCAAAGAACATCAAAAAAAAGGGAGAAAAGAAAGATGATGAAATGTCTTAGCTAAGAGATGCAATATACAATAAGAAATACAGAATATCATTAAAAAATGGAATCACCAATAACTTTGTAAATTCCGTAAGCTATTCTCATTCCTTTTATATTTTTATCTTCTAATATTCTGGTGATAAAATACTCACTGCCAAAAGAACCATACTCATTGCTTTTGGGTCATTAGTACATGGATAAGGAGCAAAACAACATAGCTTGCTTTCAAACCCAAGTTGTACTTGAGTAGAAGGAGATGATAGGATGTACCCAGGGACAGAATATATAGGACAGCCATTGAAGGACAAAAGAGACAAATCTTGCAGAGAAAAAAGGAAAATGGGATGGAGTGGGATGGGGAGCAGAATTGGTTAGAGTTGGGAGCATTAGCTTTAAGCCAGAAGGCTGGAAAGGCAATTCTCTGCAATTTGGAATGTACTCATAGAGCTTCTCTGCCATCTCTGAATTTACATGCTTGACATCTTCCAGCAGACTGTTGAATACAAGAGCTAAGATTTGGGAGTGGTAAATTTATTGTCTTTGAATAACCAGCATTTCTCATTGTGCCTGGCATGTAAAAGGCTTTTAGCAAGTACGTACTGAATTGACATATCAATTTATTTTTTAGTTTTTTTAAATTTATTTTAACATACTTATTTTTTAGTTAATCTTCATTGTATTTTTCCCTTACCACTTAGTCCCCTTATAACCTCCACCTCCCCAGCAATCTCCATACTGTTGTCCATGTCCATAAATCCTTTTTCCTTTTCCTTCAATCTCTCCACCTCTTAATCTCCCCCAACCTCCCACTAGCTGTCATCCTGCTCTCCATCTATGAGTTTATCCCCATTTCCCTTGTTAGTTCAGTTTTTTCATTAGATTCCATAGATTTCACATGAGTGAAATCATATGGCATTTGTCTTTCTCAGAGAAATTGGTGCTCCCTGGTATGTAGCTACCCGCTTTTCTCATGTGGCTTTTAGGATTCTCCCCTTGTCTTTAAGCCTTGTCATTTTAATTATGATGGGTCTCAGTGTGGGCCTCTTTAGGTCCAACTTATTTGGGACTCTCTGAGCTTCCTGGACTTGTATGTCTTTTTCCTTCACCAGATTAGGGAAGTTTTTGGTCATTATTTCTTCAAATAGTTTCTTGTCCCTTGCTTGCTCTCTTCTCCATCTGGTATTTCAATGATGTGGATGTTGTTTTGCTTCATGTTGTCCAAGATGTTTCTTAAGCTCTCCTAATTTCTTAAAACTCTTTTTTCTTTTTGCTGCTCTGCCTGGGTGTTTTCTTCTACCTTGTCTTCCAAACACTGATTTGATCCTCTGCTTCACCTAACCTACTGTTTATTCCTTCCTTATTTATTTCAGATATTACACTCTTTACTTGTGACTGGTCCTTTTTTATGGCTTCTATATCTTTTTTCATGCCATTGAGTGTCCTTATAATCATTACTCTAAACTCTTTATCTGATAAATTGCTTGCCTCCATTTCATCTAGTTCTTCTTCTGGAGAATTATCTTATTATTTCATTTGGGGTCTATTTCTTCATCTTCCCATTATGGCTGTTGCTTTGTATTTTCCACCTTAGTTGTTAAACTAATCAATGATAAATCCTCAAGCTGCAATCAGCAACCCTGATTAAGCACCACAAGCCAGGGCAGAGTAATTACTGTGGGTGGGATTATTGCTTTCCTTCGGGCTGAAGTCACTTGTAGTGGTATGGTCTGCCTGAGAAAGATGGCTCCTGCAATATGGAAAATGACTCAGCACAGGGATACTGGCCTCTGTACCTTCAATTCTATCTCCAGAGCCACCAACCCAAGACTCTTCTCAAGTGTCTCTGGTCCACTCTGCCCTCCCTCTGCTAGAACCCAGGGTAAGTGACTGCAAATGAAATTTTGTGTGTTGGCCTTTTATGATTTTCTCTGTTTCTCCAGTCATGTCTTCCTGGACAATAGTAGAGTTTGAAAACTCTACTACTTTTCAAAGCTGGATGTTATCTGGGTTACTTTCCAGCTCTGGTGCTGTAGGTTGGGGAGCCCAGCTTGGGGTTTAGACCCCACACTTCTCAGGAGGAACTCCCTGGCCACTGAAATATCCCTCTGGAACTTTAGTTGCACACTTGTGGTGGCCCAGCCAACCCTCCTGCCCCTCCTCCACACTCCCTACCAGTCTTACTATGGGAAAAGGCTTTTTCTGTCTGTCCTTGTTTATAAGCTTCTGTCCAGCTAGTGTTCAGTAGGTTATTCAGGATGATTTTTCTACAATTTAGTTGTAATTCCAGATTAGTACTGGGAGGAGGTTAGTATAGCTTCCACTTATTCCTTTGCCATCTTGGATCGAACATATCAATTTAAATATCAATTAATGATGTATTAAAATAAATCTGGAAGAAGATTTTCATATCCACTAGACTTAGCCTACAACTTGATGTGTTTAGAAATAAAAGCTACCTCAAAAAAGTCTACATATAATATGTAGTTACCATGGATAGTCAGGATAATAATTTATCATGTCTATAAACTAATAGTTGTTTAATTTATTTTAAATATATTCAGTAGTGGTGGTAGACGGCTGATTTTCTGTGGTCAAAAATGCATATGGAATCATATTGCTTTGCAAATTTGGCTTACTCTGTTTAAGCATAGTCAGTATTGTGGAAATAACAAAACATTTCCATATTTCTATAGATATTCTTGCTTTTAAAACATCATTTGTGCCTTTGGTAACCAGAACACTCTTCAGTAAATTATAAAAACAAAATGAACTAAGTCATTCCTTTCTGGTAAAAATCTCTATATCATCTATTTCTTGGGTTCAAAAACTCAGGTGAGGGCAACTACTATTTATCCCCCGATTATAAATACCTGTGAAGTACAGAAATACTTAATGGTGATAACCCACTGTTAGTGAGATTAAAGAAAATTTCTATTAAGAGCACTTTCTATGAACAATTGACATTTCACCAATCATGTATAGTTGCATGTGGAAATTGAAGTCAAGTGGCACCATTTATTCCAGCTGTATTTTCAAACCATTAATAATTGGCACCTGAGTAGCTCTGCATAGATAATAGAATCTTTAAGATGGAAATTTCTTCTTTTACCATTGTATGTGTGTGGGTAGGCAGTTTGATATAATTCTTCCAATTATTAACTATGCAACATGAGGTAGATTATTTAACCTCTCTGTGTCTGAGTATCTTCATCTATAAGGTATTTATTGTAGCTAGTTGTTTTAGCACAAAGTGAGACAAAACTTCTACCTAAATAGTATGTCATTATGACTTTTAAAATTAAGTAGATAGAATGAATGGCTTTAAGATTCAGTATTTTTTAAAGTTTATTTTGGAGTTAATATTCACATACAATATTATATTAGCCTCAGGTGTACAACATATTGATTAGACATTTATATACCTTATGAAATGATTGATAATTTCAATTTTGCTTTATGTTGCTTGTGTAGACACTAATGGAAATCTCAAAAAAATTCCAATGTGAGAATGATATTCTTAAATCCCTTATCAAACTTAGAAACCATTTTGTAGGAATAGCATCTTAGTTGGTCTTCAAAATAGTTCAATTTAAGATTAGGATTTGGAAATAAATAGCATTTTCAGACTTGAAATGATTCTGTTTTATAAAAGTCTATGGAACATAATCTTAAATTAGTGGAATATGCTTAAATTATACATTTATCCAAACAATATTAATTGAGTGCTCATTGTATTCTAAGGCAAAATATAAATGTATATAAAATAATTATAAATTTTTTGATGTAGACTGCGATCTAAGAATAAAATGGTATGAGATGTAATAAATACATAATTTCATAATTGATAGAGATGAAACTACCTGTAAAACTGAAAACAGCATTTCTTATTTTCTTGCTACTTTTGGGAGTAATTATGCTCTTAAATTAATGGTGCTAGGTCTTACTATTTCCACATTTAAATGCATCATAATATGATGATATATAGTTATGATGAACTAATTAACAGTTTAGATGACCTGGTTAATACCTTCAGTGTCATTGTCTGGGGCTAGTTGTCTGCTGCATATTATTATCCTGATATTGCAATAACAACTAAGTGTATGAGTGCTTTTCCTAGCCTAGAAATCATTAAGAAACTGAAGCCTAATTTATTTAAAAATCATTTTTTGGAATAAGCTTACATTTCACATAGAGTTATTTAAATGTTCTGTGCAAATTTATATGATGCTCTAGTAAATTATTTTTAAAGATTTTATTTATTTATTTCTAGAGAGAGAAGGGAGGGAGAGAGAGAGAAAGAAACATCAATGTGCGATTGCTGGGGGCTGTGGCCTGCAACCCAGGCATGTGCCCTGACTGGGAATCAAACCTGCGATGCTTTGGTTCGCAGCCCACGCTCAATCCATTGAGCTACGCCAGCCAGGGCAAATTTTTTCCCATTTATTTATTTTATCTTGTATTGAATTTATTGGAGTGACTTTTCGTGCATGACTCAATAAGGCATTATCCGCATATTGTGTGTTCTTACCCCTCCAAATCAAGTCTCTTTCTGTCCTCATTTAACCTCCCTTTGCTCACTTCCACCTCTCCCACCCGCTCCTTTCCCTCTGGCTATCACCATATTATTGTTGTATCTATGTATCTCATATATATACATAATCTTTTGTAGTGTCTTTTGTTGCTCTTATTGCCTGAACATTTCACTTCATAACATGAAATTATTGCCAAAACTAATGTCATGAAGACCCCTAACCACGTTTCTTCTAGGAGTTATATGTTCAGGCCTTACCTTTAAGACTTCAGTCCATTTGGGGTTAATGTTAACATATGGTGTAAGATAAGGGTCGAGTTTCATTCTTTTGTATGTGGATATCCAGTTTTCCCAGCACCGGTTTAGCTTGTTTATTTGTTTGTTTGTTTTTTTTGTTCAACTATAGTTGTCTCCATTTCCTCCCACCCCAACCATCCCTACCTCCCATCCTTAATCCCTTTACATATTTTCACCCAGCCCAGCTCCCTTTTCTTTGACAGCTATCAATCTGTTCTATGTATCTATGCTTCTGTTTCTATTTTGTTTATTAGATTTCACATATAAGTGAGATCACATGGTGTTTGTCTTTCTCTGACTGGCTTATTTCACTTAGTATAATAATTTCCAGGTCCATTTATGCTGTTGCAAAAGGTAAGATTTTGTTCTTTTTATGGCTGAGTAGTAAATATATTTTTGAAAATTATTTTTACTATATCACACCCTTTGTAAACCAGTATTCTATAGGAGTTCCTTTGTATCCAGAAACATGCCATTAAACATTATACATATAACCATACTCTTTTTTAATTTGTTCTACTTTATAGCACTAACCTAAATCTAAGCTGGAAGTCTGTCCAGCTATGGTTTGGAGGACTAGTTAAGTAGACAAAACACTCAGAGAGATATAGGAACTAAGCATACTTTTCTGGTTCATTTGTAGGTACCATTCAAGCTTCAGGTTTGAATTCTTCAGTTTAAACCAACTAGCCAACAAGATTCATGGAGTGGTCACTTGTGACTGAGACCTGTATTAAACTGTGTATATAGAAGTCAAAGAAAAATATATTTGCCATTATTATCAAGCATTTATTGATACACAGAGACACAATTTCCTGTCAAGAGTTTTCATTAATACTGGGGAGACTAGACATGCATATTTGAAAAATAAAATTTGGCCAGGAAATTTTCTTGCTGGTCAGCAGTGCAGTTAGCTAGGCCAGTTGCCAGGACATGTCATAGTTAGGTCAAAATATTAGATGTACTATAGCTTTGCTAGGCTCATTGAGATTCAAATTAAGGCAAGTGTCTGGCATCATAATAGTGGAAGTCACATAAATAAATGGTGTCATTTACAGAACCCCAAGAAATAGGATTCTTACCATTGGGAGAGTAAGCTAAGTCGCTATATTCCTTTGGTACCTTGGAGAGCTCTCAATAACATCAGATTTTGTGTAAGGTTCTACAGAGGCTTTTTGTCCTCCTAGCCTTAGGCATACTTGAATTAGTTGTAGCATTATTGTAGAACTAAAGATGGTGAAAGCAGCTGTACTCCAATTTGTTCTGAATAGACTGCACGGTGCTAGGATATCATCTTCATCCTATTAAAATCTTTTGGCCTTCACACTAGATCCTGGACAATATTTTGGGGTTACTCTAAGGTTGCTATGCAAGAAAGACAAGTAAGCTTATCAAGGGTTCACAAAGTTGGCACACTTTCCCTCCAGGAAAGAATCATATTTTTGGCTCAGACAGGAGAAGTGTTGCCAAGGACATGGTAGCATATGCTCAGTTCTAATTAGTGGTACATTGTAAGGGTTCAGAGAAGGAAGTTGTTACTAAGGGCTATAGAACCTATAAAAGATTCCACACAATAGCTGGCTATGCAGTATGAACAGTTCAGACAATCTGGGATAAGAGAGAAGGAATTCCAAGTGTAGAAAATGATTAACATCAACATTTCATTGTCTGGGTAAGAGAATTACAAGACAATGTCTTTATTTTTTCTTTTTGTGTAATAAGCATTTATGTGTATATTTTATTGAATTTATTGGTGTAACATCAGTTCACAAAACCATACAGGTGTACAACTCAATAAAACATCATCTGCACACTGCATAATGCACCCATCACCCCGAGCAAAGTCTCTTCCTGCCCCATTTCCTCCCTTTTGCTCACCTCCACAAATATCCACTGTCTTTCCCCTCTAGCTATCACCAGTCTGTTGGCTGTGTCTTTGTGTAATATATAAAAACATATATAATATATCTACAAATATTAGTATCACATTATATATTATATGATATACATAATATATGTATATAATATTCATATGTATTTATGTTTTTGTGTGATATACAAATATATAGTATGTATAATAATATATGTAAATATATATACGTCTTGCTTAATCATCAGTGATGCTTTAGGATAAAGTCTTATGAGGAAAGGATCAGTGTTGGATAGAGCTGATTAGGGTAGTATTGTAGAGATTTTTCTTCTCATCTATATCACTATTTTCTTTTTTTTATTGTGTATAAGTACTTTGTAAGTGTATGTTGTATCTGTTAACTGAAGGATTGGCCTCAGGGAGGAATGTTTATAAAATAAAGGAAAAAACTTGTATACAGGAAGATCTGAGTGATACATATTTTGATAATCACTTCCGGGGGTTATTTTTTAGCTCTTGTGCTGCCTACGAACTACTGTTCATGCTTCTTCCTGCCTCTTTAGAGTTCTCCACTCTGAGAGGCTCTCCACACAAGTGTTCTTTATTAATGTGAAGTTGAGTTGCTTGCACTTGCAAAGAGTCCTAGAGGATAAAAATACAATCAATCATGAGTACAAATTATATATAAACACTATTTCAATAACATTCAATTAGATCTCTCACCAAGGCATTTTTAAAATGTTTTTAAAAATATAAATCTAGCTTCCCAATATCTGGGAATACTTCAGAGGTTGTCTCATTTACTCCTTACCTAATCAGGTAGCCACACAACCTGTATCACATCTCTGATGGCTGGTCCCCAGACTCTGTAAATATTTTTAAAGGTGGGAAACTCCCTTTCCAAGGCAGCCATTTCACTGTGGACTAACTTTAACATTTGGGAAAGTTTTGCATTAAGCTAGTATCTATTTCCATAACTTTAAATCTATTGTTCTGATTTATTTCTAGGGAGCTACACTAACTAGGCCAATTCACATATTTATTCAAAAAAATATGTTGCCACACAATATGTCTAAAGAATTTTACAGACCTGCAAATGATAAAGTTATTAATAAGGATATGTTTTTCCTCAGTAAGAAGATAGACATATTCCATCTACTGATACAAAATGGATAGACAGATGAATAAATTATAATGTTTTTTCTTTTTCACTATTAAATAATGAATAAACTCTTGATATGTAGGTAAATTTGGCATATTCCTTGATAAGAGAAGAATATGAGATGGAGCATATTAATATTATATCCTCTACTATGCTGATATAATTTTTATTGCATTTTATATCAGTCTAAAAATTTATGTATATAAAATATAGATGTATTTATTTTAAATGCATGTGAAAATTATAAATATGAGTGCTGAATCAAAATATTATGTATGCATATAAATGAGCATATTTAAAAATATACCTAAATATAGTTTACCCTCAATAAAGTGCTTTCCACACCAACTTTGAAGACTATGTGGTAGAAGGCAAAGACTTAGAGATTTCTTAGCTGTTCAAATATATAGCCTCTCTAGGAAACCAGCATTTTAGTTGTTCATTACATCCTTGTTCTTTCTAATTGAATCAAGTGATTGCAATACGACAGCATTTAGGCTGTGGCTCAAGAACACGTTAGAACATATTAAGTTTAAAAAATAGGCTTTGAGACAATATTAAGAGAGGGCAACTTAAGGAAAGATATGATAGGAATAATGTCTGAAAAAATATATTATAAGAAAGCTGTGTACTTTTTATATAAAACCATAGAAAAATCCCACTGTAGCATAAAAAGTAGTAAATGTTTGAAACAATGCCAAATAAGCTGAACTCTTCATCTCCTTAGAGGCCTAATCACCCATTTGGAATACCACATATAATAGAAATTAGGGATTTTGTTAAAGGTAGATGTTTTCAAAGAACACAATTCTATAGAAACAAAAGTTAAGAGGTAGAATGGGAGAAAACAAACAATAACTTTCCACCCTTCTTTACTATCTGCCATAAATCTGACAGGTTTGAAACTACACTGTTGTTTCCCTGACTGACATTTCCATGAGTTTTCTAGTTCTGTTGATTACATGTTAATGCTCTAAGCCTCCCAGGCTGCAAACTTTAAACGTGAACCTCTCTATCTCATTCCACAACTACCTGGCATCAAATTCACTTGATCATCTGTTTGTAGTATCCACCACAGAAATTATCCTATTGACTTAGGTACAGTAAACTCTTAGGTCCTCTACCAATCATAGAGGTCATATTTGTTTAG
Source organism: Tonatia bakeri (assembly GCA_004024845.1). Classification (NCBI taxonomy): domain Eukaryota; kingdom Metazoa; phylum Chordata; class Mammalia; order Chiroptera; family Phyllostomidae; genus Tonatia; species Tonatia bakeri. The sequence goes on from PVIA01001924.1 coordinate 147,116, forward strand.
TTTCATTGTGAGTTCTGGAAAATTTTAGAGTATTAAGTGTCAAGCTTAGGATAGTAAGTGCATTTTAGCAATTTTATTTTTATTATCAAGAATCTTGTAGAATATGTATGTTTCAGAATATAAGCATTTAATAATAAACATTTTTCCCTGATCCATGAAATGTTATCTCTTCATTGCCTTTCTTAGGCTTACAACGCTGAAAAAGAATTTTAAATATCAGTAGCATTTGGCCAATATTGCTTTGTAGAAAAAGTATAAATACAAGTTTAAGGTTTTTTTCTAAGAAGCCTAGGAAATGCCCTTGCAGTATCAATGACGTTCTTTTTCAATGCTTTAACATACACAGTAGAAGGGACAGGGAATGTGATCAGAACTCATGGCTACAATTTCTGCCTTGACCCAGTCTGGCTCTGGGCCTTGGGTAAATTATCAGTCTCACTCAGAAGAGAGCTTGGAATTGGTAATATCAATGGTTCCTTTCTAGATCTAGTGATATTATCTCATATCCTCTATTACCCCCATATGGTCCTAATTAGGAGAGGTCTATAGGATGACAGCACAGCTTTGAGGCTAAGCTGTCAGGTTTCAGAGTCAGGCAGTTTCATAGTTCTGCTAGTTATCACACCAAGGGAAAAGGTACTTCTTGATGTCTTTGTTTCCTGATCTGTATGATGGCATTAATAACATTTAACTTATAAATAGTTGTGATAAGTTTACAAATTAATATATAAAAATGCTTAGGACCCTGACTAGCACATAATAACTAGTATTTGTTTGCTATCATTGATATTCACAAAAAGCACTCAGATAGTGCCTGGCATATAGTACTCAATAAAGTATTAACTATTATTCCTATTGCCAGAAACTCCATTCCAATTTCTGTAAGCAGTATTTCAGGCTTTGGCCAAACAAATGAACAAACAAAAACAGATGAATGATAGTGTATCCTCTAAAAGACAGATGTATGTTTTTTCACTTCAACAAAGAAACCAACACAATTGCTTGGGCAGGTTGCCTCCTGAAGAAGGGTGCACACTTTGCTTTACAAAGTCATGGCATGTGCCCATAAAGGGTAGTTATAGAATACATGGCTGAATAGACTTGCTTTTTCCTTTTTTTCAGTTGCAAACCAAGGCTTGCTTTGTGCCCCAGTGTTACTATGAAATGCATATTCAAATTCTTGGCCTTTATTTTACTTGTTATCTTTATGCACTTTTCTTTTTAGTATAATAACCCAGTAAACTTTGAAAATATATCATTAACTAAGAAGATTGCTCTAAGTTGGTAGAATATAATCTAATATAAGAGTTTGAGTAGAAATGTTAAAATAAATGTGATTTCTATTATAAATATTTCAGAACAAACATTTTTTTCAACTTTTAATCATTTAAATGTTTTAAATTAGAAGGTGAGAGGTGAGTTTATTGACTCTTCTTTCCTAAAGTAAGACAACACCAATATTGATTTTTATAAGCATTTATGAATGATACTTTTACTTTCTATGTTAATTCCAATTCATATGTTACTATAATAATCAGAATTATAGACAAAATATCTTTTTAATTGTAGTCGCCATAACACATATACACTTAGAATCATGAAATATTTTAACTATTAAATTTAGGATATTTTGATTGTATGATCTTAACCTTGAAATGGCCAATTTCTAATTTTTCTTTCAGTGATCATAATGATAAATCATATTTACTTGATATACAAAAGTACTTGCAACCTGCATTCATTTTGTTGCTCACTGGAAATTATTAATCTTAATTCCAGAAGACTCTGAGATAGTAAATGACGTATTCAAGTGTAGTGATGAAATTGGTATTTAAGTCTGGAATTCTATTGCCAAATTCTGCATTTACAGGTATTAAAAATAAATAGACTAATACAGTTGATTAGGTAATAGTAGATGGGGTATAACACTCTTTCTCCATGGATCAATGATGTAGGTATTAATATCCTTTCCTCTTTTCTCTTACCTGGTATTCCTTTACAGAGGACAGTGGATAGAGTGAGAGGGCAAGGAGGCATTGTCCAGAAGGGAAATCAACTCATAGTCAGTAAACATAGCGTAGCCAAAAGGAAAGCAATCTCCCATTGGTGCAACTTTGGTGCAGTACACCCAAAATATAAAACCAAATTCATATTTTTAAATTGAATAATCTTGGAAATCAATTATGTAGAAGAAAAATAATATATGTCAGTGAGCCATATATGTGTGTGTGTGTGTGTGTGTGTGTGTGTGTTTGTCTATTATTCCAGAATTGGGCTGCAGCCCACGAGTAAATTAGCACTTGTTTTTTTTTTTTAATTATTGATCAGCTGCCTGTAAGGTTCATTTTCTATTAATGCAGAGCTGGAATTGTGTTTTATTTTTTCTCTTTAGTTCTTGATGAACCCCATATGCTTCTGGTGCTCACAGCTCTTCAATAATTCAAGCTTATCATGGAAAAAAAGTCAAGTTTTAAAAATATACATCAGTGGTTTTCAATTTTTTCCTATTAGTAGTAGAAATATTTCTTCAAGTTAAAGTACAAAACTATAATCAGGACTCAAACTTTTAAAATATATTTAAACAGCCCTGCTTGGTTTGCACATGAGAAGAACTATTACTCCGTGCGCCCCCTCCAACTTCTACTCCCTCTGTGGTGGCCCCAGGGGAGGCTCCTTAAAATACTGGAGGTTCTATTGTTCTGAATTTGAAATGTACTGGAGTAGGTGGTACAATGATCAGTTCAATAGAATGTAGTTCTGGCTCAGGGCCTCACCACCAACTAGCCTTGTTAGCATGAGTAAGTTGCACAGTTTTTCTAAAAGTTGTTTCCTCCGTAGTAAAAAGGGTCCACTTCATAAAATTGTCCTGAGAATTAAAGTAGTGCATGTAAAGTGTTTGGAACATATTATTGCTGACGTCAATATTCAATCATCTCTTTTAAAACGTACTTTGCAATGGTGCAGTGTCGGCAGTGTGATGAAGTGTTAGAGAGAGTGCTGCCCACAGTAATCACGGCCTTCCTCATGGGAGACTCGGATGTTTCAAATTAGAATCCTGAGATGCTACAGTTTTTGTACTTTTAACTAATATTTGTGTAAAGACATATATTAACTGTACCCACTTTGACTAATAAATTGCAAAGTATCATTTAAGATGCTGAACTGGTGAAAATTCTTAGGATGCTGTCTATTTTCTTTGATGGTATGTAAAAACATTTAAAGTAATATCACAAGGGCAAGATTTCTGTGTGCAAATAGACTCTCTATTCCAGGTAGGATACAGTCTCCAAAGTAGAGGTTTAGGTGCCATGGTATCATTTATTTAATCCTTATTAAATAATGTATTTTGCTTCTGTATTTCCTCTCTCCCTTTCTTTACCTCTTCCCTTGCTTCTACTCTGTGCCAAACACTGTTTTAATTATGAAGGAAAAAATAAAATGGGTGTCAGAGCCTAAGAAATCACTTTAAGCTCAACATTGTGCGACAAACTTTTCAGCAAAAAACATCATTGAGAACTCTCTAGAAGAATGCATTTTATAGGACAATATGGACAGAATGGAGCAGTGAATACTTTACTCTCACTCTGTCCACACCCACCAAACCATCTAATTTTTCATGGTCTCTATTACCTGGTGCCTGGCCCAGGCTCTCTTTGCTCATCCTTCCATGCTGCCCACTGGCTTCTTTGAGAGCTGCATGGAGCTCCAAGAGGGTGGTACCTATTGACCACTAACTTCCAGGCCTACTGCATACTGTTCTTCAGTTACTGAATGCATTAAGAGGTCCCTTCTTCAAAATATACACACCTCCAGGAAGCAGTATACTTGAGAGTATTCTTTGATTTCCAGTTAGAACCTTAGCTGGAATATGTTAGCAGCCAGCTGAAAGCAAGACTGACTTAGGAAGGATGCCAGAGAGCAGGTAGATGTGCCAAATGAGAACAAAAGCTCCAAACCTAAAAATATGGGAGGAGCAGGAGAAGAGGCTGAAAGTAATTTTTTTTGGTAATTTTGTCTTAAGTTTCCATTCAAATCATCTTGTGCTATTAATATTAAATGTTTGGTTAATTAGCATTTCAAAAAGATAGAGACAATGGGTGATGCTTCTGTGAATCACCCACTCCAGTGAATGACAGATTGACTAACCCAGTAACACAGGTCCAGCCCCACGCCTGCACTCAGTTTATCAGAATTCTCTCCCCTGATCTCGATCTTCCTGTGTTTCACTCTTAGTCCATGTTACGAGTTTCCTTTATTTCTTTTCTGAATCCTCTGTTTTCTTAATCTTTTATATCTTTCTAGGTTTTATATTTCTTTCCCCCCCTTTGTGAGTTAGCTTCTTTCTTCTTTTTCTCTACCTTTTGCGTACCCTTTACTCTTATCTGTATGTACCATTGATGTTGAATTGTGTGCTTAAAATATTAACAATAGTATGTCATCAAGATTTATAACCCCTAGATTTTCCTCAAATAATGTGTTTTAAATTTCATGTTTCAAAGGAGAGAAAAAGGTATTTTGTTTGTTTGTTTTTTACTCCCTTTGGACTCTAGAATAGAGTCCAGAATATTTCTAGTTCAGAATATTTCTGTAGAAAAAGAACCATCAGCCCTAATTTAAGTTGTCATTTTAATGTAATTAGACAATACATTTAATTTATACATGGTATTATAGACTATTTCTAGGTTGCCTAGTTTACTAGTTTTATGCCACAACATGTTATGAATTGGCTTAACTACAGAAACTATTCTCGGAAACATATGCCAAACATTAAAGGGTTAGAGAATAGGAGGGAGTACCCAGACATTGAACAATTTTGTATATACCTCAGCCTGTAAATCCACTGAGCTCACTATCTTTGTTCTTTTCCCTTCTGTGCTTTGGAAGACCCATAACATTTCTAGGAACTCATGCTATATGTGCTGAATCTTGAAAGTAATCATATTTCTGTTTTATTTCTAGCTCTGTTCAGCTCCATTTACTCTAGCTTTTCTTCTCTGGTCCTGAAGATTCGATCTTACCATTCATTTTCTCCTAGGTTACCTCTCAATTGGTCCAACACTATTATTTCTGTTTGCCAAAGCATCCACTCCCCCTCCCATTGATAGAATTGGGGGAGATTACCTTTTCTCTTTTGGGTCACTGTTCTATTTCCTCTTTTCTGGTATCTCTCTGCTAGATAACTTCTCAATCTATTTGAGTCCTTTGACCCTCTTTTCATCTTAGTCTTCTAATACTTCCTTGCATTATACTCTTATTATTATTTAGTTTGGATCATTTCCTGGCATCAGTGGCAAAAATGGGCTAAACTAAAATGGAAATTTTAGTTTAATTAAAGATTGGCATTATTTTCAATAATAAAAATATTTTTTAAATTTTGAATTGTAGTAAAAATTATTTATGGAGGAGATTTTTATCACTGGGTACAAGGTTATGAATCAGAAAAATGTTACTGAGAAGAAAATAAAACATATTGAGTCTCCCCTTTTATCTTTATTCAACTTAAGTCTAAATTGTATGGTAAATCAGAAACAGAATTAAAAATCTTCTGCACAGCTAAAGAAACTATCATCAAAATGAAAAGGGAACCAACTGTATGGAAGAACATATGCCAACAATACATTGGACAAGGGTTTATTCATCAAAATATATAAAGAACTCATATGAATCAACACCAGGAAAACAAACAATACAATAAAAAAATGGGCCAAGGACCTGAATAGACATTCCCCAAGGTGGACATATAGAAGGTCCATAGGCATATCAAACAATGGTCAACATCACCAGATATCAGCGAGATGCAAATTAAAACCACAATGAGATACCACCACACTCCTACCAAAATGGCTATCATTAATAATTCAACAAACAGCAAGTGCTGGTGAGGATGTGGAGAAAAGGGAACCCAAGTACACTGTTGGTGGGAATGCAGCCTGGTGTGGCCACTGTGAAAAACAGTATGGAAATTCCTCAAAAAATTTATTAAAAATGAAACTGCCCTTTGACCCAGTGATTCCACTGCTGGGAATATATCTTCAAGATCCCAAAATATCAGTTCAAAAGAATTTCTGCACCCCTATGTTCATAGCAGTGCTGTTTATAATAGCCAAGATTTGAAAACAACCTAAGTGCCCATCAGTAGATGAATGGGTAGAAAGAACTGTGATACCTATATGGGATGGAATACTACACAACAAAAGAAGGAATTTAAACCTTTTGCAACAGCATGGATGGAACTGGAGACTATTATACTAAGTGAAATAAGTCAGTTGGGGAAAGACAAATACCATATGATCTCAGTTATAAGTGGAACCTAATGAACAAAATAAGCTAATGAACAAAATAGAACCAGAAGCATAGAGCCATGGAATAGGCTGACAGCTGTGAGAGGGGATGGGGAAGTGGGAACTGACTAAAAGAAGGTGAAGGGATTAGTCAAATAATATATAAGAAGGACCCATGGACATGGGCAATGGTATGGGGATTAACTATGGATACAGGGGGTGGGCTAGGTGGAGGGGTGAAGGGGAAAAATATGGACAACTAATAGTATAAATAATAAAGTAATAGTATAAATAAGTAATGGTATAAATAATAAAATATCAAAAAAATTTAAAAACCCAGAAGAGATTAAATAAAATGAATGCTTTAAAGAGCTTTTCTAGGAATTTGAAGGATTATACAATTTGGGTAGAGAAAAATTGGGGAGGATCTCCAGAAGCTCAGAACTGAAAGAATAAGGGGGCATAGGGTGGTGGAATAAAAATGGTATATGTTGGTTTGGCACAGGGCTAGAGCAAGTTGTGTACAGTAAGTGGGATTCATTTATTTGGTCATATATTTAGAAATTACCTAGCCGCTTTTACCTTGTGCCAGTCATTGTAGTAGGTTTTGGTGTTCCAGTGGTAAATAAAAACAACATAAAGTATATTCCTATGTAGGCATTAATTGAATTATTATACAAAAAATTAATGATAAACCATTTAATACATGTTTTCAAGGGGAAGGACTTGGAGTCATAAGAGTATGTAGCTGAGGGTCTTGATGTCTCAGAGAAGAGTTCCATGATGAAATGACATTGACCTAAAATATAAAGTAGGGATAAAGAGAAAATTCTGTTTTGTTTTGCCAAAAAAGAAGACTGACAACCCAGTACATGGGAGGTAGTTGAAAATATGGAAGAAAAAAAGATGCCTGAAAGATATTTGAGATGGTAAAAATAGGAAAGAAAGCTGTAGGATTTTAGGTGGGATTTCATATTTTGGGTGGTGTTTTTAAGACATGAAAAAATGTTGAGATGGTTTAGCAAATAAGCTCTTGGGCAGGGATTGAACTGGTGTAAGCATTGCTTTAAGAGTAGGCAAAGGCTAAATAGGTCAGATGGAAAATCAGCACATACTAGCAGACATAGAGTAATAAGGTCATGAATCAAACCTTATTACTTATTTTTCCACGTGAAAATTATCCTGTATGTGTTTCCAGTTTTTGTAACATCTTTTTACTTCTTTTAAAAAAAATGGAGTTGAGTATGTAACTCAGAAGTCATATGTTCAGTGAAATCTCCCCTATTCCCTCGGGAAGAGTTATAGCCTACTCCCCCAGAATCCCACAGAATTCTATTTATACCTCTGCTAGCTCATACTCTATGAAATAATTATTTATATTCTTGTTTCCTAAACAAAACTGTTAACTTCCTTTGAGCTATGAGAATTATTATTTATTTTACGTAGGGCATATAAGAAAGAGTTTGAAAAATAGTGGGCAGACAGTGGATATTGTCATTGATTGATTGCTTAAATGAACTGTTAGCATTTGCACTTTCTATATTTTTCATATGTAACCTGCCTTGTTCCCTAAATTCTTAATGTTTCTTCATGTAAAAGACTTTATAATTTGGAAAGAGCCTGTACTTTTTCTTGTTGAAATCAGTTGCATGCCTAAAGCAGAAAGATTGACTACTTGTTCAAAACAAAAAGTAAGTGGTAAATGATTTATCAAACACTATATTTATTTAATTTATATTATGGTACATATCAAAATAATTTCCTGTTTTTCCATTTTTGGTGGCTGGTTTCAGTAGTCTCTGATTATATTGCTCACTCTCTCTTTATCTATATCTATCTATCTATCTATGTATCATGACATACATATATGTACTTGAGCTAAATAAACAGGTTTTAATCTTGTTTGCTTCAATTAGCTGTGACGCAAAAGAGCCATATAGTCAACTGAGCCTCAGTTTATGCATATAAAAATGGTGAATAATTTCTCCTCCCTTATGGAGTTATGGTGAGATTAGAAATAATATCTATAAGATATTTCATATTTGATGTACAATATATAGTGGCTATTATTTTGATATATATTTATGTTATTGTACTTCTGTAGTTATAAATAGGCATAAATGGTGATTGCTTTCCATAATTACGTTAATTAATGGTTTCTACCATCAACTTTGGTGGGCATTTAAGAGGAAAGTCTAATTTCAGATGTTGCCTCTTTAAGAATGCAGTTTGGGATGATGAAGTTGAGATTCTGCATTTCCCTACTTCCACCCCCGATCCACACTGAAACCTTTAGGATGGAGGGTGGGATGGATCTTCCTTTTAGGGGAAAGACTTGCACCATCTAAACACTGGCTGTTCCTAGGACCCTATGTCCACCTTGAAGTTTTTTCAACAAGGAAGACTTTTATATTAGGAGGAAGAGTGCTTCCTGGTATTGGTTTGTGTCTACGCCCAACTCCTAACACATAAATCTTTTAACAGAAGGCTTCAAGGACTCTCAGACCCTCACTATCATGCAGTGGAAAAACAAGCACCTTGTTTTCTTAAAGGAACCTCAGAATGTCTTATAGTTATACTTAATTCTGTCTACTTCTTTAGCCAGCAGTGAGAAGGGGTCAGGGACAAAAATGCATCTTTTTTTTTCCCACTCCTACAGAGAAAGGCTATGTAGAAAAAGTAGGCTGGGTGTTAGAATTCTTTGCTGCATTAGCAGGTTAAAATGACAGGTGACTTCTTCTCTTCGATAAGCTGGGTACTTAGGAGGAAACATTGTGTGTTTTGGTTTGTCTTTTGAGTAAGAAGACTCTGCTCAGGCACATGGTGTTAGAAAATAAAGAAGGGGATGAAATGAAGGGGAATAAAATCCAGTGCATTTCTAATAGAGCACAAAAATGTAATCTGTGATGTCTGATGTTTTTTGAATGCAGTTTTAAAGAAGTAATTTTACTTAGGAAATAAAATTTTTGATCAGAGAGAACAAAGACATAGAAGAGATTTTTCAGCTGGGTCCTATGTTTAGGGAGGAACTTAGGTATTATCATTGTAGCAGCCATTTGGGTATTGAGCTCAGAGTATTGAGGAAGGGGAGGGAGAGAAAGGGAGACTTATGAAAAGAAATGGGAATGACAAAAAAATGTTTACTTGATAATTCTAAAATTTTTATGTGTCTAATCTTCTTGGTTTAACAGCTCCATTCCTTTAAAACCTTTCAGCCCCACCCCCCTTTTTTTTCTGGAATTGATTAGATTGAGAGTGAATAAGATCTGGCAGCATCCACAAAATGATTTGTGGAATGGGATAATTCCTTCTTTAAAACTGACCCATATTAACATTGTGTTGTACATAAAAAGATTGGGGTAGTTGTAGCTACTTATTTTTTTGGCAAACAGGTTAAGCAAGACTTTAGAGAGTATGATGGCCCAGAGATAAACTGCTGGCCTACATCCTAGTTAGCGAAATATTGTTTAAAATGATTCAATTTTAGTAGTTGGATTCTAAGTTTTTTTTTTTACCCAATACTCACAGATGTGAAAAAAATTCCAGCATTTCCCTAGTAGACAAATTGGTACTATCTTTGTACTGACAGTACCCCTTGATATTGGTTGGTTCCGCATTATTGTCCAACAATCGTTAGTGTAGCCTCTGAAGCTTTTTGTCATTAAACCTTACCAACCTCTCTCTTGCCTTTCTTCTTTTTCTCCAAACTTAAGACCCACCTATTTACCACTTTTTGCAGCTTCTACAATATAACATGCTGCCTGTGCTGTACCCAGTGTTTGAAATGTTAACTTCTCCACTTCCCTCACTGTACTGAATTCTCAAGACAGAACTCAGTGTCTTATAGGAAGCATGGTCAGTTGCAGGGTGAAGTCAGAATTATCAGTCGGTCTTATGTGCTCCAGTTAGATTTCTGTGCTTTATAATAGCATTTATCACAACATTTATGCTGCTCTCCTTTTCTTTGGTCAAAAGTAACTTGAAGAGACAGATCATGTTTTATTTTTGCTTCAGTCTGTTTATCTATCTAGTTAAATCTAACTTGTGATTTGAAATTGTGTCTGACACAGTACATAACCAGTAGGTTGAAAGAACAAATGAATATGTGAACTTCAAGTGCTTTACATAATGAATATATGATATGTAAATGTTAAATTAATATTTTAAAGTAGGTAATTTTTTTAAGAAAAACAAATTCCTCAATTTTATTTCTAATACAAAAGTTTAAAAGGAGTGCATGGTTTGATTAGCCATTTTCAAAGGTATTGTCATACATGGAGGTCACTAATCATGTAGGACGTCCTTTTCAGCAAACTTCTGGTGATTCCACCCCACCAATACCTTCAATTTAAGTAAATTTTGAAAGTCTTTGTATAGATAGTAGAATGATTCTTACAATACTTACCTTTAAATAACTAAAAACAAATATGTTTTAATATTAATATTTGATGACAAAAGATAGCATACTTACTTTTTCTTCATGTGTTTTTCAAAGAAGGAAAATAAATCTATTGCTATTCAATTTATGATATGTTTTAACATTGATAGATGACAGAATAATGCTGTATTTGCTTATGTGAAGAAACTGTATGTTGAGGCCCCATATACCTTAATTCACTGGCTCATTACTATATACATAATGGCAGTAATTTTTCTCAGGTGTCTGAAATACATTTTTGAATGAGAAATTTACTTACCTAATTTGAGGGAAATACTAGTAAGCTAGGATAAAGTAGAAGGCATGGTCAGAGCTAGGAAAACAAAATTGTAGAGTACAACAAAGTTGAGTTTAGACGCTGAGCCCTTTACTTTAAAAGTCCTGAGAACTCAGTAAGTTACTTTACCTTCCTGATCAACCCCCTTCCTCATTTGAAACAGGTTCATAATGCTACCTAGTTCAAGTTGTTAGGAGGTTTGGAAAAGATCACATAGGGAAAGCAGTCAGCTAGTTTCCGGCACACAGCAAGTGCTCAATAAAGCACTGTTTTTCTTGCATTCATTTTCTCTCTGTTCTTGAGGCAGTGGCTTTTGAGTCAGATGATCCGTATTTAATAAGACACTTCACTGACATTGAAAAGATTTTGATCTATTAAAGAAAGAAAATTTTATCAAAAAGACTGATTATTTTGTATTATCAAAAATAGACATAATTGTTAATATAAAAATAGATGGAATGGTGATTACAGTTAATAATACTGTGTTAATACTTCAAAGTTGCTAAAAGAGTAGATCTTAAATGTTCTACTCACAAAGATAATTTGTAATTATGTGACATACTGGCAGTGTTAGCTAACACTGAGGTGATAATCATTTTGCAATATTTTATAGGCATATCAAACCAACACGTCGTATACATTTAACTTACAGAATACTATTGTCAATTATAACTTAATAAAACTAGAAAACTTAACTACCCAGTGCCTATGAAGTTTTCAAACAGAATCAATAGTATGAATCCACCAAATCAAACTGGAACTGTACTCTAGCAATGTATAGATCTTCACAGTGTAGTCTACATGTTACTCTATTTTTACTGTGTGAAAAACATGTGTTCTTTTCATGAATGTGGGATTATAAATATTCTCATGTAATTCTGAGTTTAGGGCTGTGCATTGAGCTTTAAGAGGCCTCATAAAGGAAAAAGGGGGCCAGATGGATCAGTGTGCCTACTGTGTATTTTAGTGCCTACTGAGTACCTGTGTGTTCCTGCTTTTTTGAATAAAAGCGTGTGTAAGTCCCTGCCCTTTAACAATAGCTCTTTAGAGCCTTTACAAGAAAGAAAGGAAATGAAAGAAAATTATTTTGAATTTTTTGACCATAAAATGCAGTTATAAAATAAGATAAAATAAAGTGAAATGGAGACATCAACTAACTGGATTTGTTTCCCTATTTCAGTCAATCTGTGTTGAATCTTTGAGCAAAACTGGTTGAGTGGCTTACATGACAGGCCTCCAAGTCAATGGAAAATTTCCCAAGCTCATGCTGGTTAGGAAACAGAAGGCCTCTTTTAAAGGAGTGCAAAACTCAGCAGTTTGGGTTTCATTGAACTGGTTTAGTGGTTTCTACTTATATAACTTCCATATGGAAACTTAAGGGGGACATGGAAACTAAGGCTTCTTATTGTACTACCTGAGAGCAGCTGCTGTTTCAGGGACGTCTGTTCAAGTGGCCAGGACCCTGAAGATTGTTCTTTCTCCTGAAAAGTTGGATTTCTTTCTCAAAGACCAAAAGACCTAATCAAACTTATGGAAACTTATTTCTAAGGGCAGTAAGAGGAGAAAATCCAGTTTAATCTCATTTTCAAATTTCAGGAGCTCTTGAAATTGGTTATTTCACCTAAAAATCAGCAAAGGGTCCAAACAGAATGAAAACCAAATGTGCAAAAAAAGAAATGTGTGCTATACAGAAACATGGGTAGTTTAGTAATTTGCTTTTCTTTTGTCTAGAGTCAAGTGAGGATATTAGGTTGAGCATTGTAAATTATAGACAGCTAGGGGTGATGATTAGCAAGACTAAGGATGTAGTCTTAAAATTAAAAAAGAAACAACTGTCACTTGGTTATAGGAGGGCATTGAGAATCATTTAAGGTTGGTTAAAAAGTATGCTAAACTTTTTACATGGATTTTCTTATCTAATTTTCTCACCAATTCTGTGGAGTAGTAAATCAGAAAAACTCAGTTTTCTATTTTCCTGTGTAGGGAAAAACCGAGTTCTTTCCTACTGTGAGTTTCTTCTCTGTGAGTCTCCTTTAATACTCATACAAAACACTTCAGTTTTGATCACCAAATGTGTAGAGGTTCTTCCCTGCACCAAGTAATTTTCTGTGACACTAGCTGGGTGTCCCACAGTTTAAGTCAATTCTGACACTATTTAGCTTGAGATAACACCGAATTCCATAGGGTAAGGGCTCAGGACCACAAGACTGCACCCTCTGCCCATCAGGCCCAAACAAACACACTTCAGGCACCAGTCCCCAAGCCCAGGTTGTTACCTGTGTTTTAGACCAACTGGCTACAGATTGGAGGTCCCAGAGACCCCTTCCTTGGGTTTGATAATTTGCTAGAGCAGTTCATAGAACTCAGGGAAAACACTGACACTTGTCAGTTCATTACAAAGTGATATGGTAAAGGATTCAGATAGAAGACATGTGTAGGACAAGGTATATGGGAAAGCGGGGGAGAGCTTCCATGCCCTGTCCAGGCGCACCACTCTCCCAGCACTTTCATGTGTTCACCATCCTGGAAGCTCTCCGAACCCTGAAATTTGGGATTCTATGGAGCCTTCATCAGATAGCCAGGATGGCTTTTTAACTCCATTTCAGCCCTTCCTCCCTCTCTGGACAATGAGGTAAGGCAGGGCTAAACATTCTAAGCTTCTAATCATGGCTTCTTCTTTCCAGCAACCAATGGTCCAGGAGCTTACCCCGAGTCACCTTATTAGAACAAAGGACACTCCTATCACCTAGGAAGCTACAAGGGTTTTAAGAGCTCTGTGTCAGGAACTATGGGCAGAGAGCCAATGTAGATTTTCCATTATCTCACTGGTAGGAATTATTTTAACCTTATTTTAGCTTCTGAAGAAACCGACTGAGATATGTAGTGTCTTCTGAAGGTCACACAGCTGAGGAGTGGATCCAAGATGGCATACTAGGAGGTTCTCAACCTCTTTCCAAGGCACCACACCATATTTTGAGGAGTTTATTCCTTATCCCTTATTTGTATGTATTTACAAATGGTAAGAGTGGGTTGATCTAGTCTATAAAGATTGATAGCAGATATTAAAAAATTTTAAAGAATTTCATGACAAAAAATTTTGATTATGCCTTTGAATAAGTTTCTACACTGGTGGTTATCTATTGTGAAATTTTTAAAAAATTACATTTTAAAATAAAAAACATAATGAACTGATAACCGAGCAGCATTTTGATATGCTGCCTTAGGAATCCTACAGCTGGTTTGGATTGCCTTAGCAGAGAGATAATAAGCTCGACATTTTCAAAGTAAATGTTTGAAAGATTAGCTATATATTTAATTAGATAAAACTTTCTGTACTCACAGTGAGCAAATGAATTTTATAAAATTATTATGTTAGGCTGATTATATTTGACTATATGTTATAGTTCAAGTCAAAATTCACATGGTCAGCAAAGTTACATTACATTTCTTTTATGCATTGTGAGATGTAAATGAGATATTTCCATAAGTAAAACTGAATTTTAACCCAGTGAGGGAAAGATAAAATTTTTAGAATTTTACATAAAGATCTTTATTAAAAATTCCACATTACCTTGCACTGACTGGTGTGGCTCAGTGGACTGAGCACTGGCCTGTGAACCAAAGGGTCCCTGGTTCGATTCCCAGTCAGGGCATATGCCTGGGTTGCAAGCCAGGTCCCCAGTAGTAGGTGTGCAAGAGGTGACCACACATTGATGTTTCTCTCCTTCTCTTTCTCCCACCCTTCACCTGTCTAAAAATAAATAAATAAAATCTTAAAAAAATTCCACATTACCTTGCTTTATGGTATTATGTTCTGAATAAAATATTATCTTTCCTTTAATTTTGATATTATATACATCAGCTATTGAATTATTCTGTACTACCACTGATGCAATTTTTATGAGTCATAAACTTTAATAACTGCTGGTTCTAGCTCTAAAAATCAAAAACCTAAGTTACCCATTTCCTGTATAATGATAGATTTTTAAGTCCCTTGCTACTGAAATAACTAACCAATATTCAGGGTCTGACACAAATAATGCTTTTTTATTACAAAATCTTTTATTATAAAATCATAAACATGTAATTATGTAATATAACAATATCACACTCAAGCACACTGTATGACATTTTAGGTGAAATGGTCAAGTTAAAACTATAAGTTATTATACCATATTATTATCCTACCAACCACACTCAAGCAGGCCTTACTTCTGCTGGATTCTGTCTGTATTAGACCCACTTGCATTCTAATTCCAACTGCAAGGCATAGGTGAATCTCTTGCTAAGAGTATGTCTGTCTCAAGATGGAGCTTTAACTCAGCACTTATGACTTGTTCTGGACTGGTTTGTCTTCTTTAACTCCTTTCAATTTAAAATTTCAAAATAGTACTTGGTTCTCAAATTTTTGTTTCTTCTGTTTGAAGCCTAATCCAATTCTGCTACTTTCCCAGAGACCATGCTGATTGCCAAAGAGAAGTTGTCCTTAATTCAAAGTTAGTTGTATGACTAAATCCCTAAGATCCTTCAAATACCTTGTCCTAGCATGCTTTATTGAAATGATTGATATAGAGATTTCTCCTACCAAAATATTTTCCTGACAACTGCTTCCAAATTGTATTCAGGTACATAGCTGGAAGTTCATTAAGCATTGATCAAATGCTCACTATATGAGAGGTACTCTCTTAGGGGCTGCACATACCTAAGAGCTGAGACATATGGTCAATGACCAAGATGCTCATGTTATGGTAGGGGGCAGAGGCCTAAAGATGCAATGCTTGTAGACTGTTGTAAAGAGATAAAAGTTCAATCAAAGAAGAGATGTTCTTGCAAACTGAGTCTTGAAGAGTGAAGGAGGTTCTGACTAAGGAAATGGGAATGAGCATGACAGGCAGTAGGGCAACAGACATGGGCACAGATGCTGTGCTCAAGGAGCTATGTGCAATTAAATAACGCTGAGCATGGAAGTGAGGGAGGCAGCAAGTGGAAGGAGAGCGGGTGCAGGAAGGGGACCACAACTGAGGCTGGAAGCCACACTGGGGACCCAGACTTGATTTTGTACATGATGGTGGTGCCTCCGGAGCATTTTTATTTTTAGCTAAATTATTCTCTAACAGTGATGCCAAAAGACACTTAAAATGGGCAAACTGGGAGGGAGAGAAACCAGTTAGGAAGTGCCTGCAAATGATCTAAGCTGGATATGAAGACTAGGATGAAGTCTGTGGTGATAAAAAGGGGAGAGGAGACAACTTAGAGAATTATTTAATGAAGTTATATGACATGGAGAATTCTAAGTACTTACATGAAGGAGCAAAACAAATCCAGGTTTTGTGGGGACTGAACCCTAGATTGCAAAATTATGAATTAAAATGTACAAAAATGTTTACTTAGAGTTAGAAAAGAAACCACAAAGTTACGCATTTGAAAAAAGTGTTGAAACCCACAGACTTCACAGGATTCAGGAAGAGAAATATATCTCATTAAGCACAAGCTAAATGTATCACCACCTCAACATCCCTTTAGCCACATCACAAAACCATTCCCATTTTTAATATCTCCTGACCCAAAGAAATAAGACACAGATGAAACCAGAGTAGAAAGACATTTAGGAGAGAGCAGGATGTATTACAGGACCCTTGTTTCTGGTAGTAAATTAAGCAATAGTGTCGAGTGAGCAGCCAACATAGATTTAAACTATTCTTATTTTTTCTTATCTGCACAGAATATTTTAAGTTTTTTATCAAGAGGATTAGGAATTACTAGGAATTACATGTTTTTGACTGATGGATAGAGTAATGATTATAATTGTTCATAGTGAGCAGTGGGGAAAGCTGTCTAGTAAGGAAAACATTTTGTAACATTGCTTCATAAAGAATAATATCTTCCCCAATATTCATTCTTTTTTATACAGTGTTTAATAAAGGAGCTCATAATATTCACATACAGTAGGTTCATGTATGGTCTTTAAAAACCAAAAGACTTGGAACTTATGAATCAGTGAAGGTAAACTTTTCTGAACTTTAATTACATTTTAAAAAATCTAATTGAGAACTATAAGCAGAATCAAGAGAGCAAAACTAAGAATTAAGAGGATTTTGTGAATTGCTTTAGTTAGAGAGTAACACATTTTAGCTTTACAACATTAATTTTTGTGATTGTGTTTATACTTGTGAGACAAGTGGTCATTCTAGTGTGAAATACGGCAAGATTTGGTGAAATATGAAATTTGCAAAGCTTCCTATGTCTACTTTGAGACACAGTACAACTCTGGGATTAAGTGGAAGGACCTGGAGCCTAAATGACTGGGTTGCACTCCCAGGCTTCACTGCTTCCTGGTTGTATTTCACCTCTTTGTGCCTAAGTTTTAGCATCTGTTCAATGGGGGTAATAACATCTACCTAACTAGATTGTTGAGTGGATTGTAGTTGTCAAGGGATACAAAGATCTTAGAAGCAATGCTTGGCATAAAATAAAAAAGCACTATAGGTGTTTGTTATTTTTGTTTTCCAAAGAGAAGGAGCTGTAGTTTTCCTTAGGATGGACTGGAAGTACCTGTACAACTGAGGAGCCAGACCTCCAACTTTTATTGCTAGTCACTGTGTCAGTGTGCTGAACTCCAGATCAGAGTTTCCCAAACTGTGTTCCATGAGGGTGTTCTGAGATCATTTATATCTCAGAAAAAAAAAATTTGAGCAGAAATTTCCAAATAGTTTTTTTACACGCCCTAGGCCCATAACTCCAAGTGGTTCAGGGATAAGCCCTAGAAATGATTGAACAATAACCTTTCTCTCTGAAAAGGTCAGGGAAAACTGCTGTTGCCATGGGCTTTCACTGAACTGACTAGAATCTACTGTGCTGACTTTGGCCTCACCTGCTTTGGGTGGTGCAAGTTGGGGCCCTTGGAAGAGGCAGATTATAAATGCCAATAAAATAAAATTCCAAAACCAGCTGCCCTGCCCTGCTGAGAGAAGTGTCCCTTGTTTGTTTAGTGCATGTGATCTTGTTAATACTAGTGGTGGCCACCTGTGGGTGTGAGTGAGCAGGGCCAACAAGCTAAGTGACAGATGTGTCATTTCCACAGGATGTGCACATCAGTTTCGTTCTTTGGGTCGTGACTAGAGTTGTCCTTGGCAGATCAGCGCCAATTTCAGACTTGCTTCTAGTATCCTCTTCTATTCACTGCATCCCAGCAACTTGTCCCTTAAGTCAGACAGAAAGCCCACAGCTCCCTCATTACCATTGGTTCCTCTTGCACCATTCTCTGAACATGAGGTTTATGTGACTGCCATCATTGCTTCCCTTGGCTTTTGATCACTCAGATTCTATCATGCAGGCATTGCTTGTATTTGTGAGTAAACTTTCCCTTTTGAGCCACCCCCATACTCCAAGGCTTCTAGATGAGCCGTTTCCTGACAGCTAAGGAGCAATCAACTCCACTATCCTCCTACATAACACTGAATAAATTTTTCTGTAGTCACTAATACAGGCTCCCACGAGTGTACCCTCATATGACTTGGGGGGTGGTGGTGAGGAATCTTGACCAGGTATTACCAATTTGGGATAATAAAACAGTAGAGCGTGATATTCAATGTGCTTTTAAATAATTGTCTGGAAGGTGAAACTATCATGTTCAATATTACTTGTGCTTCGAAGAAAATAGTCAAAGAGAAATAAACCATGGAATCCAGTGATAAAAGGAACAATATGATTCTCTAATCTGACTTCTTTATTCCATAGTTGTGGAAGGGGAGGCCAAGTTGATTTGCTCACGGGCCCACAATCTGTCAAAAAACTGCAGTGACACTGAATAATCTTCTGATTTACAGCCCAGTGTTCTTCATTGTCAAATATGCATACCCGAAAACGTGTTTGAGAATGTGTGACCATTTTTGACTGTGGGGCTGCTTTCCATTCACTTGATATATGTCAGAGGATAAACAAGAAGTCCACTCTTAACATACCAGGAAGTTAGTGATGGGATCAGTGAGGGAGTTAATTTAGACTCTTTCATTTTAAAATCTCAGTGTTGGAGGGAGGGGTGAAAATCGCCCAACCAATTACTTCTCAGTCTTTCTTAAATCTCTTCACTACGATTCCTATAGTCATTGACTGGCCCACGGGACTGTGGAGCATTTACTAGAGTCTCCTTCTCTTATACTTGAATTAATTTGTCAAAAATCAGTTATTTGTTATTTTAAGAGAGGTAATATCATAAACCTAGGATTAGGAGAATAGGTTCTACTCCAAGTTCTACTGTGAGCCTGAAGCCTGATTGAGGGCAAGTCACTTTCCTACTCTTTGCCTCAGTTCCCTCACATGTAAAATCAGGGTGTTGCTCTAAAGGGCATCTGAAATTCAGTTATTAAGAATGTGAAAAGCTTTAAGTCCCTGAAGCTTACAGCTGTCATGTCAGTTAACCTCATGGTTGGAAGGACAGGGGTGGGAGTTTGGCATCTGTGTTTATATTATCAGCTGACAGGTTTTAAAAGCAGTTAGTAGCAAAAAGATGATCTCAGGGTTTCACTAAATAATGAGAAGATGCTGAAGGGAATTTCTGAATAGGGCACTGAGATATTTTTGGAGGTTTTTCAACTAGGCCTCCATTTTATATTGAAAAATAAAAACTCATGTAATTAAAATGTAACTGATTTTGTATTAACTTAATACGTTGGCATATATTCTAAAACTAGATCACACAAGCATAGATTTTCTAAATAATCCTTCAAGGGAACAGAGCAGGAAATTAGAGTTACAGGACCTGACTCATCCTTACTTGCAGTGTGATCCTTCTGCAAGCATAAGTGTGGAAGGCACTGGAGTAGGTGTGGACACCAATGATGCCAAAATGTAGATCTTAGCATTTCTTGGCCCTAAGTTTCCCACCAGTGTGTACCTCCTCAAAGTGCTTTTTCCTTCTCTTTTGTAGAAATACAAATTGAACCCTGAGTTACTTTTTGCTTTAGAGAGGGAAAAACATATTTCAGGTCCCCATAGTGATAATGAGAAGTAAAGAAAAGCAGTGTGAAAACCCCACAAAAATAAAAGTATTTTAAATACTCTTGATATGTAACTTGAAAAGGAGTTTGTTTTGAGGATTATATAACAAAAACACCTTTCACCTAGGTTTTTTTTCCATTCAGTGCTTTGTCATGCACATTTATGGAGATAGATGTGTCCTCAAGACAGGACATTCATGGTTGCTTGATAAAACACTGGACAACTTTAAATTTTGTTTCCATAAATCATCTGCTCAATTGGAAATATAAATTTGTGTCAATATCAGTAGAAAATCTATTGATTTTTTACTAATGACTCAGCTGCTCAAATGCTCTTTTGCATTAGCGGTCAGTGGCAGGAACAAGGCTCTCTGCAGTATTGTAACCATGACATTAGTGATGTCATTTAGTGTAAATAGGATTTGGAACATTTGGGAAACAAAACAGTGACTTTGCTTGATTCTGTGAGAACCTAATGAATACTAAGAGAGTGGTGAACAGTGTAGATTTCTCTACATACAATTAGCAATTTTATAGATGTGCACACACATATATACATTAAATGTTTTATAAAAATATTCCTAATAATGCATAAGATTCACAGTGCTCTATAGACTCTGGGATAATGTTCTTGGATTGCAAAGCCATGCTCTCCTATAAAAGCCATACTTTCAGATTGTATAGCATATGGACCCAACAGGGCCAAGAAAACACACATTGGTTCTAGTCTGAGTGACACCTGTGTTAAAAAAGATCCCTTCAGTTTTTTTCTTTCTGGAGCATGCATACTAAAAATAATGAAAGTGTGGGTATCCTGCAAGGGTGTTTTAGTCTGTGGTGTTGGGAGATCTGTGAGGGGAGTGTTAGTGTTACTATAGCAACGAATACTACCCCCATTATGGGCACACAGAAGACAGACTGAACATTGAGGAGTGGAAAAGCAATGGAAAAAAGGAGTGTCATTCAGGGAGAATAGGAGAAACTACACATGAAATACTGTATTGAGAAAAGAACAGCATGAAGTATTGTGAGGGACCTAAATACTGAAAATTTCTAAAGGAAATGTGAAAGTTATCACAACTTGGGTGGAGACTGCAAAAAAATAATAACTTTCCTATTTTTGAAATATTAAATTTTCTTCTAAAATGGACATATCCTGCCTTTTTTTTGCCTTTATAGCTACTTTTGAATACTGAAATCTTTCTTAAGAATTATATTTGGAAGAAAACAAAGTAAGGAAAATATTGAAGTTAGTTCCAGACTCTGTATTTGAAGGCTCAGTTATTTCTTACCAGTCTTGGAATTTGGGGCAAGTCACTTGACCTTAAAATAATACCAACCTCGAAATTATTGGGTTAGTGTATGAAAGAACCAAATTCAAACCCCAGTCCATGGAGTGAACATTTCTAATTGAGGGAAAAGATTAAGAAATGGCATCTGGGATATAAATCACTCATTTGAGCATTTGAGAACAAAGAAAAAAAAGTTTCCCCCTGCTCATATTTCTCTTTAAAAAAGAGAATAAGTTGTTCATGTTTGAAGACTGTAGATAGAGGTAGAAAACATTTATTATACAGATGTAAATATAAAACTAGATGATAATTTGCAAGGGAAATGAATAAAATACTATTAAAATGTTATTTTTGACTTTAAAAAAGACCGTAATGAATTTAATATTTTTATTCATTTGCTAATTTGGATAGATTATCATAGTAAAACTTTATTTCAATCATCTCTTCACGCCATGAATAAAATATAAAGGTGATATTTTTAGAAAACTTGATATGTTGTCTAGAAATGTTCATCTAGAGAATAAAATCATTCATGTGCTGTGGTGGACATGGTGATATGCCATCCAGATACCCCTCCAAAGGAGGACTTGTCTCAGCTCCTGCTGCTCATCCATGATCATGCTTTTTCCAAAATAGTCCAGTTTCAAGGCTGATGGAGGTTGCAGATACAAGGGTCCAGCCATTTTAGTCCAACATGGAACACCTCTGATGCCTGTGGGATGATCCAGGCTGTGGGAAGGCCTGCAGTGCTGCTCAAATTCTTCTGTCAGTTCCCCTTCCTTCCCCTCCCTGTCGCAGGTGTTGAACTCCAAAGCACTCCTTAGTAAACGTACTGCATGCTCAACTCCATCTCACAGTCTGATTTCTGGAGAACCCAGTCGGCATCATGCACTCCTTCCTATTGTGCACAAATTCTCATATGGATGAATTTATATGCTGAAATTAAAAGTCAGTTCTCCAATGTATGCATGTCATCAAATTATCTACTCTGTATTCTTTATTTAATCTTTTTTTTTTTTCGTTGTGCAAGCATGGTTGTCTCCATTTTCCTGCCACCACTTTCCCCCACCCAAACCACCCCTACCTCCTACCCTTGATCCTTCCCCTCTTTGGCTTTGTCCAGGGGTCCTTTATACATGTTCCTTGATGGCCCTTCCCTTTATTTTCCCTGTCATCCCCTTAATGTTATTTAAAAATTCACAATGAAAATAAATGCCTGCATAATTTCATTTTTCACATTTTATATGCAGACTCTTAGCTTCTGAAGAGTATTGAAGAAATGTCAAATTACATTTATAGGGTTTAAGGAGACCCTATGGCTTCCATCAAACCTGCACATATAGATGAGAAAGCTGGATCTCCAAAGTGTAAAAGGTTGTGCTGTCATACTGGAGGTTAAAACACTAGGTAGGTTTACTAGTCCTTCCTCAGCTTCCTGTGTTCAAAGACAAATTTTTCTTCTCTCCTCTCTCCTTCTTTCATCTTCTGTTCCTTTAACCCAGTTTTTCCCCTGATATTCCTGAGCCACAGCTGTTTCCCAGAACCGTGAAATCCTTTTGAAGAAATGAGTAGGAGTGTGGTGTATGGAGGGACTTGTACAAGGGGCACATGCAGCTCTTGTAATTCTGTCAACTTGCAACTGTGCTTAAAATTGATCAAACTGGAGGGTGTTTTCTGGACACCATGAAACTAAGCAGTTCTCTGAGATGAAATGAATATTACTTAGCCCTTCTTCTCTGAGAATGCAGGAGGAGGCTGAGGGGCAACCTCTTCATTTCACATTCAGGACTACATATTTGTACCTTGCTCCCATGAGCAAGAATTATATTCAGTATTTCTTAGAAACTGCATTCAACAAGTGCCATTAATGGTATTGCAGTCTAGAATACATCTCGCTCTTATTTGTTTAAACAGGATTTAATTCAAGGTATTAGAGAAATTAGTCACTGGTAACTTGCCGTGCACGGCTCCTATGCTAGGAACTTGTGTTCTACAGTGAACAAAATAGGTGTATCCCCCTTCTTGGAGTGAATTTTCTGTTGGGAAGACACACATCACAAATACAATGAGAACTTATTAAAAAGGATCTAAATTTTTAAAATGATATTTAATGTGACAACCAAAGGATTTGGTTCTATTTGTATCATTTCCCCATTTATATCCTGGGGAAATATGGCTTTATGTGTGTGGTGTTTAGAGACAGCTTTCCAGAGAGAGTTAAAAGAATATATGAACATTCACAGACAGAATCTTCAACTTCTTATTGAAAAAATGTAAACCCAAGAGAGAGTTTCAGAAATGAACCTAGAAAAATAGTCAGGAACCAGGTCAACAAAGTAGGCACAGATTATTTAATATGACCAGTCAACTTTTATTTATGCTCAATGCTTTATGCATTTTAAGTATATAACACATTTACTTGCTGCTATATGAATTGGACTCCTTTTTATCATGCATCCTAACCAACATATCTTTATTTTTTATCAGAATTCTGTTGAAATCAATGGTTTTTTAAATGTATGTGATTTTCAAAAATATTTATTAGTCCTTTTTATTACCTTTGAAATCTGCAGCAAAAGTTCTTTGTGTACTTAATGCAGTGAAGTATAAGTTTAGGAAACTAATGCTCATTTATTCATATAGGAACAAATCTTATGGTAAGATTTATGAATTCTCACTATTTTTTCTGAAGGAAAATAATATTTTTTACAATTCTTAATCCATTTTGAGGATGAAACAAATCAAGACATTATTCAGTCTAATAACTGGTAAAATAAAACAGGTCATCTGACCCAAACTTCTTATTTCTTAATTTTCAGGGGTTTATTTGGTGGGCTTTTTTTTTCTTAATAAAATTAATACTACTTATTTTTTTTAAAAGCCTGAACAAAGAAGTAGACATTTAATTGTGATTGGGAATGAATTGATTAAGAAGTGTAAAAAATCATAAATACTTTGGTTTAAGAAGATGTATAGAATAATTAGACCAAATACATCTTTGGAATTGCTTAATCTAGAGAAGAATCAAGAGAACACTTTTGTAATAGTTTTTAAGAACAAAAACTGTTGTAGAAGTAAGTGGTACCACCAGCTTACAATTTCTACTGAGAAAAAAGTTAGATTAGACTGTATTGTAGGATTATTGATCATATGCCAAGCAGAAATTTTTTATCATGGGAAGTATAAGCTACTGAATGGCTTCTTTCAATTGTAATTGTATCCGTAAACTACTTCATTGTTCGTTCATCATATCTGCTTTAAAAGTGTTTTATATTTTGTTATATGTTTGGTAGTCAACAATTTTAAATAAAACTGATATATTTAATAAAATTATACATTTAATACAAAAAATAAATAAGTGTTTTTAATTTTCTTGGATAGATATCCAAAAGAAGGTTGCTGGGTCATATGGTAACTTGATTCTTAATTTTTGGGGGAACCGCCATACTGTTTTCCACAGTGGCTATACCAGTTTACATTCCCACCAGCAGTGAATAAGGAGAACAACCCATTTAAATATTCCCCATTATTATCATTGGAATTATTTATTTATTTATTTGTTTATTTCTAGAGAGGGAAGGGAGGGAGAGAGAGAGAGAGAGAAACATCAATATGCGGTTGCTGGGGGCCATGGCCTGCAACCCAGGCATGTGCCCTGACTGGGAATCAAACCTGCGATGCTTTGGTTCACAGCCTGCGCTCAATCCACTGAGCTACGCCAGCCAGGGCCCATTGGAATTTTGTAGATAAGAAAACTGAGACACGGAGAGATGAGGTAACCTGACCAAAGTCCCATTGTGGGTTAATAGTGAGAGTGGGATTCAGCCTAGGTAGGGTGACCAGCCATCCTGGTTTGCTCAAAACTGAGGGGTTTCTTGGACAGAGGACTATTCGGTGTTAAACCACAACAGTCCTAGGAAAACTAGAACAATTGCCCACACTATTAAGTTCTTAGTTAGTTCTGTTTCTCAGGTCCTGGTTTTGAACCCTCCAGTATGATTCTCAAGCTTGTCTCTGATATTTCATTTTATGGACATGGTTTGTGTTTTGGTACAAATATATCACAAAAGTGATCATGATTTGCTAACTTGCAATGTATCTGGCTAGGTCGTCATATGTCAAGTCCTCATATCTCCATTATGTTTTTATTTTCAACAGGTTTATGGTGGTATTATTGCTATATAAAATAAAGCACATATTTAATGTGTACATTTTGATGACTTGACATATTCATATACCTGTAAAACCATCACTACAATTAACCTCATAAACATATCCACCACTTCTAAAAGTCACCTTGGGCATGGCCCCCTTTACAAACATGTTCTAGAAGTCTGCTGTACAACATGGCATCTAGTTAAAACTACTGCATTATGCAATAAAAGACAAGAGTTGTTAAAAGGGTAGATCTCATGTTATCATTCTTAATTAGCTTCATCTCATTTGACAGCAGGGCATTTATGTTTCTTATACTTTTGTTTCTCTGAAGCCTATTCTCTATTTCCCATAAGTCACTATACACTTGTCGTCTGATGTATACACTGATGCCTTATTTTCCCTTCTCCTGTGGGACACCTCTAAATGACATCTTTCTCGTATGTACCCTACTTCAACTTCACTCTCCTTCATAGCTCTGGAATATATGACGTATACATTCAGTATTTACAGGCACCTCCCTGCTTCCTCTTCTATCATGCTTCCCCCATAAGCCCACCTTCCCTAAGTGTTATTGTTTCCCCTATCCTGTCCACCTCACTACCTCCTGTGTCAATTTCAGGGCATCTCCCTATAATGTAGTATCAAACAAACTGCCCTAGGGTTTGAGAGAATAGAGAAATTGATTTGGACTAGTGTTGTCATGGACACCTTTGTAGAGAAGATATTAATTGAACCAAGTTTTGAGGAGTACAAACAGGGTAGATGAGCATCAGTAAAATGATTTTGATTTTGAACGGACCTTAAAGTCCAGAAATTTAGGAATATGTTAGATTATTTCTTTAATTCCATGACCTTAACCATAGGTAACTTAACTACTATCTGCCTTAATGAACCAGTTTTTAGAGACTCTGTGTTTGAGGGTAGTGTTCCGTAAGTGCCTGGCTCACTGTGCTTCATTTTCTCGGAAGCTGGCTGAGAGTTGTAAAGAGCACACACGTAACACATACCAGCGAGTCACTTTTGGCTTGCACTTGCCTTCCCTGAGCCTCAGCTATCTTTTTGGCTACCCATACCCATCGAAAAGAGTTGTTGTGAGGATAAAAAAATAGATAAAGAATTTATTAATAAAATAGCTAGTTTGGTGCCTGGCACATAATAGCTGTTATTAGTCTTAACCAAAGTATTGTTATTCTGTTCATGGATAAAAGCACATTAAAAACAGCCACTTTTATGCTTTCAATGCTTTGATGGAATAACAAGTAGAAGAGAATGGATGGCTGTTATTAGAACTCTAGGTCAGTAATAAGAAACTATTTTAGAACACATCCCACTCTTTCCCTCTATAGCAACATCTTTTTGTCTGGGTTGGGACTGATGTAGGTGCTCTTCCCCCATGACACAGTACTAAATGTTTCAGAACACCAGATAGTTTTAATTTTTAAAGCATACTTTTTCACATAAAATATTTGTTAGAAAGCTGAATGTGAACAATAGATGGAGTTTTTAAAAAATTTTTAAAATTTTATTTTAATTGTTCAAGTACAATTTTCAATAGATAAAATTTTGAGATATAAAACAGTTACAGCAAAGCCTGAAAAATTTTTGCATTTAAATATGTAGATATGTTAGATTGTTAACAGTGAGGTTTACAGGGAGTTTGCAGTTGAATATTTTTTTCCCACAAATAGGTATCAGAAATGTTTTATTGCTCAGCATAGTTTGCATTCATATTTCAATAGAGCTATTGCTTTCTCTCAATACAAATACGTGTTGCTTATTCTGGTTATACTTCCCCTAAGATAAAATAAGGACAAAACTAGTTTTAAATACATTTTGAATCATTAAAATGAATCATTTAAAATCATTATGAATGCAACTCTATTATTTGGTTATATTTTATAATCAGGTATATAGGTGATGCTTACTTTATATTTGCTACTGAGCATTTTTTTCTATTTCTTTTATAATATAATTAGTTTCAGGTTTATGGAAGGCAGTAAGAAAAAGATACCTAGGGGGAATTAAGTAGAATTCTAAATTTTAATTTAAATTCCTATCTGCATGCAATATTTTTCAGATCCTTGGCCTATTATAGAGACAGGAAAGGAGAAACAGAGAGAGGAGAAGAGAGACAGAGAGAAAAAATAAGAGATTAAGAGAGAGAAAGCAAGAGAGAAAGAGAGAGAGCTGTAAATATAGCCTTTCCCAGTCATGGTCAGAGAGGCATGTGAGTACGGGAGAATGGTCAGAGAGACATAATGTCAATGACTTTGAAGATGGAGGAAGTGGCCATGAGTCAAGGAATGAAGGCAGCATCTAAAAGCTGAAAAAGATAAGGAAACAGATTCCCCTCTATAGCCTCCAGAAAAAAATACATACAGCCACCCTGGCTGGTGTAGCTCAGTGGATTGAGCGCGGGCTGCGAACCAGGCATCGCAGGTTCGGTTCCCAGTCAGGGCACATGCCTGGGTTGCAGGCCATGTCCCCCAGCAACTGCACATTGATGTTTCTCTCTCTCTCTCTCTTTCTCCCTCCCTTCCCTCTCTAAAAATAAATAAATAAAATCTTAAAAAAAAAAAAAAAAAAGAATACATACAGCCTTGCCAGCTACTTGGTTTTAACCCAGTGAGACCTGTGTCAGACTTTTGGCTTTCAGAATATAAGATAATAGATTTTTAGCACTAAATTTGTGGTAATTTGTTACAGCAACAGTAAAAATCTAATACAGTCATGTACACATTTCATATTACATAGAGGGACATAAATTTATTTTTATTATAAAATTTATGCATATTCTCCTCTACCATGATTTGTTAGTGATAGAAACTTAAATTACCATCCCCTACCCAAGGCAAATTGGTTTATGGAATCCCTCAGTTTGCTGTACCATGAACATACATAGAGGGAACTATGTCCTTCACTCAGAGACTGTTTACAGAGCACTTAGTATATGCCAGGAATTTTGCTCAGTGTTGGAGGTGTGTAAAGAATAATAGCCATGTTCCCTTACCATATAATCACATTAGTTATGCCCAATTCTGCCAATCTTTTCCCCCTTTAGCATTGCATATTTCTGGAGGATAAGGACTCTTTCTTCTTTGTTTTTGTTCAGCATTGTTCCAGGATCATGGTGAATAAACAGTTTTTAAAGGACAGAAGACTTTTTGGAAGCTAGTACATATATACTCGTGTATTTGAGGATTTCCCATATAACATGGAATCAGGAAGAGTACTCATTTTCTTTGGCGTTCTTACATTGTTTTTAAGATACCTCTTACAATGGAACCTCTAAGAATTTAAAACCATTTTGAGCCCAGACAGCAGTGAGCAAGGAAAAAGCCCAAAGAAAATTTCAAGTTGACACACACATTTGGAATCCAATCCTGACTTCAGAAACAGTTTTTAAGTAAGTTGTTCTGTGAAAGCTAAATCATAAATGACACTTATGCCAAGATTAATTCTTTAACTTCTATAGCACAACATTCTATATAAATACCAAAGACACTTTGATTCAGAAGGGGCCACAGCCAATAGATTTTATCTTGTTATTCTCAATCTGGCTCTATTTATCACTGTGTTCTGAGGCTTCAGAACTAAATCTTGTCAGATTAATACACATGAGACTTTCTTTAGTGTTCTTGACTACTACTTCTGACTCCTTAGGCATTATGCAAAAAGTAGAAAAAATATAAAACCTAAAATTCTAAGAGTTTTCATATGTTACAAAAATTCTTCTGTATTTGAAATATATAATTCAATAATCATATTTTTCTCAAAAGAGCATTTAAAAATGATAAACTTAAATAAAAAGCACTCTTTTTGTGCTTTCCAATATTGTGGCCACTAGCTACATACATAACTTTTGAGCACTAGGAATGTGGTTAGTCCAAATGGAGGTATGATATAAGTATAAAATATACACTGGATTTTGAAGACTTAGTACAAAAGAAAAAAAGAATAAATATCTGAATTAATTTTGCATTGAGTATATATTGAAATGAAAATATTTTAGATATATTTAGCTAAGTAAAATATATTATTGAGATAACTTTTACCTATATCTTAAAAACTTGTTTTAATATAACTACTAGAAAATTTACAATTATGTATGTGCTTTGTTTCTGTGGTATTATATGCTATTGGCCAATTCTGATTTAGATGATTTGATCTGACATTTAAGTTCTAAGAAAATATAGGAAACCATGTGTGGATTCTTAAATACTAAGTGTGGGGTCATTCCTACTTGGTCCTTCTGCTCTTTCTGAGATTGGAAGAGGTATATCCTTTTTGTTAAGACAGAGGTGATAGATTTAATAGACATAAGAGAAAGTTTAGAGCATACTGACATGCCACCGAAAGAGATAATCAAAATTGAGAGAGAGAGAGAGAGAGAGAGAGAGAGAGAGAGAGAGAGAAGTGGGCAGCATAGTCTATCAGCTATGCTAGCTAGATTCTCTGTCCTTTTTAAGGAAAGCTCTAGAACCCATCCCTTGAAAATGAGCACAAGCCTGTTCATTCACCAGATAAAGATTAGATGAGGACTATAGTCAGAAATGTGAACCCAGGAGAATGTGAAAATGACACTTTTTACCCTTATTTAAATGAAGAGGAAATAACTGGGTGGAATGAATTAAATATTGTGATTTCAAACTGTCTTTAGACTTGATAGTGAATGAATTGGTTGGCAATGAAGCATTTATCCTTGTATTGAAATATTGTTATTAGAGCATGGGGAAGTGGTTATCAAAGTATCCATGCTTTCTATTAAAGAAACTAAATAACTGATGTCTCCTGGACATGTGTTCAGGCTGTCATTCCACTAAAAGTAAAAATGACTTAGTTTCATAAGGAAAAGGATGGCGACAGAAAAATCACTTATAAAATGGGTGCAGTGAGAGGAGTTTGAATCAAAAAGCCTCTAACCCTTGTTCAATGCTAAGATTATTTTCTTCTTTTATTGTTCTTTAATTATAGTTGTCTCCATTATCCCCATATTACTCTCCTCTGCCCTACTCACCCCCACCTCCCACACTCAATCCTACCCCCACCCCGTTGTCTTTGTGCATGAATCCTTTATACACATTCCTTGACAACCCTTTCCTTTCTTTTTCCTGTTATCCCCCTCCCCTCTGATCACCATCAGTTTGTCCTTTATTTCCACATTTCTGGTTCTATTTTGCTCATTTGTTTGTTTTGTTGATTAGGTTGCACTTATAGGTGAAATCATATGGTATTTGACTTTTACCACCTGACTTACTTCACTTAGCATAATGCTCTCCAGTTCCATCCTTGCTGTTGCAAAGGGTAGGAGTTCCTTCTTTCTTTCTGCTATGAAGTACTCCATTGTATAAATGTACCACAGTTTTTTGATCCACTCACTCAATGATGGGCATTTAGGCTGTTTCCAGCACTTGGCTCTTGTAAATCACTTTGCCATGAACATTGGCGTGATAGGATCTTTTAAGGCTTTGTTGCAGTGCCATGACCTGCACTCATGTGGAATTTATAAAAAATAATGCTGTTACCACATAATCTGCTGAATTTTATTATTTTATTTAAGCTAATACACCTGAGAAAACTAGGAGTTCTTGTGTTAGCAAAAAGGAAGAAATTTTCAATAACTTCTTATTGCTTAATGAACATCTGTTTTAGAAGTTCTTAATTATCTCCAGGGAGAGAAGGATGTAATAGTGACATTCATACAGAAGCAATTTAAGTGATCACATTTAGTTCCCCAAAGGGGTCTTTGCTTGTTTTAGGAGCAGAGGTTGGGGTTGCTTATTAATCTATTAAAATTGCTAATATTCCATTTTTGAGCCATGAAAAGGAACCCCAATAATTTTGTGTTAGCAAGCAAACCCAAACGCTGTAACATCTTGGTTATAGTAAAGAGCAAGAGTTGCTCCAAGTTTCTTTACAAAGCACACTTGTCTACTTTACAGATAAGCTGTCGGGTGCTAATCATGGGAACTGTTGTGGCTATAGCAACCAAATAAAATGACATTCCATCCATTAGTGTCAGGGATAGCATACAGAAGATGGCTCTGACAGATACAGTGGGGGAGAGAACTTACAGACTCTCTGTAGCTCTCTTCCAAGAATTTAAAATGCTTTCAGACTGTATAAGAAATCAGACTTGTTCCACATGACTTCAGGTGGATTGGGAAAAAGAGATGATATTGAAAATAAGTTATATTTCTTTTAAGTTTACCAAAAAGCATCCTAACAAATAGTAGTAACAGTGAAATCTGTGGCACTTAGAGGTCAGGTTCACCTATGAGAGGATGTGCTTAAATAGAGAATAGACAACAGTCTGTAAGTTATACCAGAATGGGATTCCTTCCTTAGCAGAAATTAGGTAGGATATTAGATACATTAACCTTCAAAGATCCTTTCATGTTAACATGTCTATGAAAAACAGTAATTTACTTGAGTTAATGGTTTTCTAAAAAGAAAACTTTCAGAGTCTGGATTGCGTTACCCAGTGCGAATCTCAGTGAAATGCACTTAATGCATTTAAAGCTGTTGATCAGTTGTATTATAGTTCACAGCCCCCCTTCAAGACAATGAAGAACATGTTTATTAGTGAGGATCTTCATATTTCAGAGAAGGTCCTAGTGATGAGAGGTGACTAAAGAATGTAGGTGATTTGGTAGCCTTCCCATGTACAGTAAACCTGGTTGTTGATAGTTCTAAGGGCATAGTTAGTCTTTATTCTGACCTTATTAAAACACTGGTTAGCTAAGAGTTCATGAAACTTATTTGCACACAGTTTTTCATAGTAGATATTTCAGTCATTTTGTGCCCTTGTGGTTTCTATACACTGAGGATTTGAAAGACACCAGACTTAAAACCCCCACAATACTGTGAAGATGGCAAAATCTTTTGTCTAATTTCTTATCAAGTTGGAATGACAAAAAGAGAAAAAGGATAAAGTGAAAATTATTTATTTCAGTGGTTCTTAACCCTGGCTCCCTTTGGAATTTCTGGATATTGAAAAAAATCATGGCCTGGATCTCATACTGAGAGATTTTTAAATAACTGGGCTAAAAAGTGGCTTCTGGGTTCTGTTTTTCTTCTCTCTTCTCTTCTCTTCTCTTCTCTTCTCTTCTCTTCTTTTCTTTTTTCTTTCTTTTGATAGCTCCCACCAGGTAATTCTAATGTGCAGCCAAGATGAGGAAGCACTAGCCTTTTCTGTTTTTCTTAGTGGAGATATTATGACTCAAAGACTAGTTTTCAAAAAAAAATTTGTTTGCAGCATATTCT
The DNA here is from genome assembly GCA_004024845.1 of Tonatia bakeri. Lineage (NCBI taxonomy): Eukaryota > Metazoa > Chordata > Mammalia > Chiroptera > Phyllostomidae > Tonatia > Tonatia bakeri. The sequence goes on from PVIA01001924.1 coordinate 179,824, forward strand.
TGAAAGCTGTAAGTTTGGGCAACACACCTGAGGGAACCAGAAGTCTGAAAAACACTGTAAAGCAATTATTATTGCAGTATTATGATGACTCACAGTGTCCAAAAAAGCGTGCCTACTTACTTTACATACGATCCAGTCAACCTTGTAAACTACTGTGTACCATGCTGACTATTCTCTCTTATATACTCACAGTTGAAATTCTGGCAGGTTTTCTAACCTTGTGATCATGTTGCCAGCTTCTTATTGATTTTTAACTACGTCAAGCTGTATCCTCCTTAAAACTCAATTTCATGACCTGCCTTGTCCAAAATTCCACCTAACAGAGATTTCATTCATTAATTCATCACTGGAGATAATGATGATGAGAAAAAATAAATACAGCCCTTGTCTTCCTGGAGCTTGTAGACATTAATCAAATAATTATTTAAACTAATGTAAAACTGTGTCTATGACAAGTCTAAAGAAGAGGTATAGTTCTAGAAGAAAACATACAATAAGAATTTGACCAAATTAGAAAAGTCTAGGCAAAGCTTCTCTTATAAAGAGAAGGATGAGCAGGAACTAACTAAGCAAAGAATAAAAATGAAGGTCATTCCTGAATGGTGATATTAAATGTTTTGTAATAACAACCTGCCATTTAGTAATAACAAAAACAATTTTATATATTGATCAAAATTTAGCTGAATACCTAAATGAGTGGTTATGGATGAAAGGATTTTAATTTTGGATTTGACAAATATGGTGAGGTCAGTGAAGATTTGTTTATCAATATTTTACACTCTTGAAGCTGTATGGCTGGTAAGGGGTAAGGGTCTCAGAATTGAGGATGATATAACATTTTGATGAGTAACTAAAGTTATATAAGTGGCTTTCAGAATTTTTGACAGGAACAGTTTTCAAAAAATAGTAAGCCTGCCCTGATATTGAGTTATAAAACATGCTTAAGATTATTTTTTAAAATATTGTATATAATTTAACCCAGATCAAGTCCCTTTTGGGTTTTTTCATTCCCTTCTAATTTCTCAAACAGAAGAAGTCAGTGTCTCTCAATGTATTTAAGAATTATTTATTGGACCATATGCTAAAGGACCACTGCTTTAAGAAAGAGCAGAGAATAAAAATTGGATCAGCAGTTCTCAGACTTTTCTATTGAGACCATATGATGGATGACATAGTTCCATAGGTACATGTTTGTGATCTAGTAGTTATAGGTCCACACCTGTTTTTTACAGTCATGAAAGAATATAAGAATGCAAATAAGTGAGAAGAGTATTATAGAGAAACCCTTGAGGCTTTAATTAAAAATAAACACCTATAGCTCTGGCCAGGCAGCTATGTTGGTGTTGTCCCACGTAACAAAATAGTGTGGGTTTGATTACTGGTCAGGGCACATGCCTAGGTTGCAGGTAAGATCCCCCTAGTCAGGGCATATAAAGGAGGCAACTGATTGATGTTTCTCTCTCACATCAGTGTTTCTTTCTCTCTCCCTCTTCCTCACTCTCTAAAATCAAAAATAATATCCTTACATTAGGATAAAAATACATATAATGCAAACTTTTATACCTTATTATATTTGATCCATCCCATAGCTAATCATAGCTAACCCTGTATCCACTTCATCCCTTTGCTTTAAAAGTTAAGGAACTGTTTTATATTACTTTTACCATTAAATTCAAGCATCTTGTAAGTAATAGGGAGAGATTCTTTATGCTAACAATTCAGACATTCAGCTGGCATTCATTTCTAACGAGAAATATCCACTTGGGTCTTTTGGTAAAGACAATGAGACAGTCTACTCCAGAAGGTTCTGCCACTCTTATCTCTAAACTAACATGACTGTCTCAGAGGTGATGGGTGTAGCCTTAAAGTAATAGAGAAGATACATATCTTTAAGCCTTTATACTGTTGTGCCAACAGACTTAAAATCTGTTCTCCCATTTTACATCAGAGAATGCCTACTCAATTCTTTAAATCCACCTCCAGTGTCATTTTCCCTGGAGTGTTCCCTAACATCTTCCAGGAAGCATTAGCTACTCCCATGATTTGTGTTCTAGGTCCATATCTCTCCTGTATGACATATTCTCAGTAATACAATTTATTTACCTTCACACAAAAACCTGAACTTTTTGAAATTAAGCACCCACATAGGCCTAATCTATTGATGTACCTTCCAGTATAAATTTTAGCATGTATTAAGAAATTATTTTTCAAATAAACAGTTGGGTAGGTGCATGAGTGATTGAATGTGAGTAGAGATGAAAAGACTCTTGTTCTCACAGGGAAGTTGCAATAGATTAAACAAGGGTTAAAACTGACAGTTTCTGCCTTGAACTATGCTGTTGGGGGCCACCCTGCCTGGTCTCAGGAAGCTGTGACCCCCTGTGACTTAGGCTGAGTGAGAGACCTCCAGATCAGGAGCCACTAAGGAGACAAAACTTACTCCCCTGGCATGAACGCTATCTCTTCTATGCCTGGTGTTTAGTGCTAGATCAGTTTCCAATAACGGGTAAGACTTCTCAGGGAGAAGCGACCTAAGCCAGGGGCTGATCTCATAAAGGCCTCTGTGGAATAAGTCTCATGAGACTGTGGAAATAAATGAAGGGGCTGTGGAAAGGAAGGGGTGATTGATCATCTACCCCTGCCCCCTCTTAGCCTGAGTCTTTGTACTTAGATATGAGAAATCCAAGTCTCCTTGCTGCCTCTGTCTCCAGCCCTTCTTTGGGACTTAGCAATCAGCCATAGGGGCAGCTGAGACCAGAGACTGCGGACCCCCGGGGTAATCAGGCCTGGGACAAAGAATATGCAAAGATCCTGTGAGATCTGCTTGCTGGAGGATGCTCTTTAATTAGAATATGAAGTCATGGGCAGGAAACAAATCTAAGCTTTAAGTCCTGTAGTCTTTTTAAATGATAAAATCCCCAAATCTCTGGCTTAGCATTCCAGTAGGAAATCTGCTAGCACCTTTCAAAAGCTAACTACTTATAATTTGCAAACTGTATTGGTATTCAAGAATAAAACCCACTGGGACAAGGGAACGGGGCTCTCCCCACGAGGGGGTTAGCCAAGGGTTCTCCCCCTGAGGGGGTTAGCCAGGCGTTCACCAACTTGGAGAGTGGTTTCTCCCTTCCTGACTTCCCTACAGAAAACTGTTTCTGAGCATGATTATTTCTCGTGTTTCAACAAGCCATTCACAGTGTGTTTTAAGCGAGGTTTAAAAGTCGCTTTCACTATGCAAATGCTAAGAATGCAAAGACTGTCACAGAATCTTGTTTTGAAGTTTTGGCCAAGATGGAGGTATAGGTAGAAATACTGTTCTTCCTCACACAACCAAAAGAAGGATACCAACCAATTTAAAAATAATAAACAACCAGGAGTGCCAGAAAATCAAATTGCATGGAACTCCGAAGACCAAGGAGTTAAATAAACATTAAGCCAGACCAGTGGGAGGAATGGCAACAGGAGAGGGCAGCCGAGCAGAGAGGCCATGTGGCAAGTTGGTGAATAGCACAGGCAAGGCAGGGCTGGCTGAACAAGAAACTAAAGACACAAAACCTCTAGCTGTTAAATACTTCAGGGTTGCAATGGTGGGAGAAACTCCCAGTCTTACAGGAGTGTTCATTGGAAAGTGGGGATAGAGCGGAGGCAGCAAGTGATATTGTTTGCTCTCTGAGCCCTCCCCCACTGACAGAACCACAACATAGCACAGAGATTGCCCTGCCCTGGTGGTTACTTAAGGCTCCACTCCCTTATGTTAAGGCTCAACATAACAGGTGAGCTAAGACAAAGAAATATGGCCCAAATGAAAGAACAGATCAAAGCTCCAGAAAAAGAGCTAACCAATGAGGAGATAGATAACCTATCTGATGCAGAGTTCAAAACACTGGTAATCAGGATGCTCGCAGAACTGACTGAGCTCAGTCTCAAAATAAAGGAACAAATGAAGGCTGCCCAAAGTGAAATAAAGCAAAATATATAGGGAACCAACAGTGAAGAGAAGGAAACTGGGACTCAAATCAACAATTTGGAACAAAATGGAGAAATAAACACCCAACTGGGACAGAATGAAAAGCCAGAATTAAAAATAAAATAAAATAAAATAAAATAAAGAAGTGGCTTAGGAACCTATAGAACAACTTTAACTGCTCCAACATCTTAATCATAGGGGTGCCAGAGGGAAAAGAACAAGAGCAAGAAATTGAAAACTTATTTGAACAAATAATGAAGGAAAACCTCTCCATTCTTGGGAAGAAAATAGACTTCCAGGAAATCCAGGAAGCCCAGAGAGTCCCAAAGAAATTGGACCAAAGGAGGAACACATAATAAGGAGGAGAATATCATAATTAAGTTACCCAAGATTAAAGATAAGGAGAGAATCTTAAAAACAGCAAGAGAGGAGAGAGTTACCTACAAAGGAGTATCCATAAGACTATCAGCTGATTTCTCAAAAGAAACCTTGTAGGCAAGAAGGGGCTGGAAAGTAATATTCAAAGTTATCAAAGACAAGAGCCTACATCCAAGATTACTCTATCCAGCAAAGCTATCATTTAGAATGGAAGGGCTGATAAAATACTTCCCAGATAAGGTCAATTTAAAAGAGTTCATTATTACCAAGCCCTTATTATATGAAATGTTAAAGGGACTTATCTAAGAAATACAAGAAGATAAAAAACTATGAACAGTAACATGACAACAAACTCATAACTATCAACAACTGAACCTAAAACAAACAAACAAACAAACTAAACAAATAACTAGAACAGGAACAGAACTAGAGAAATTGAGATCACATGGGGGATTTTAGTGGGAAGGGAAAAGGGAAGAATAGGAAGGGAAGGTTTAGGGAATAAGAAGCATAAATGGTAGGCATAAAATAGATGGGGGAGGTTAAGAATAGTATAGGAAATGGAGAAGCCAAAAAACTTATATGTACAACACATGGGCATGAACTAAGGGGTCAAGATACTAGAGGGGGGTGCTCAGCAGAGGGAGGATAAAGTGAGAAAAAATTGGGACAACTGTAATAGCATAATCAATAAAATATACTTTAGGAAAGAGGAAAAAAAAGAATCTTGCTTTGACGTCAAATAAAAACATCTAACATCTTAAGCCCTAGTAATGAGGGCAATAAAAAAGCAAGATGGAGAGCCCTCGAGAATCAGTGATGTCAGCCTGTTTTCTAACAATTTTGGGGGAATGACAGTTTGATAACTGTGAAAGCAAGACCTTATTTTTCAAAGTGTCCCAGTGATGTAAGTTGAGATATGAAAATCTGTAAGGCAGCAGCATCCGACTATTTGACTTACAACCTTCCAGCTGGATTCCTAGGTGTGTAAGCCTAGGAATATCTGGAGCCTGTTACCTATACAATGGTTATTACCTTGCATTTCCTGAGGAACAAAGCTGTCTTCACACTACTCATTACTTTCCCAATTCTGAAAACCTTGGGTTCTGAGAAAAGTTCACTCTCTAGAGTCATTCAACTGCTAAACTGACAGCACATCCTCCATAAGGAGGATAAGGGGTTGCCTTCCAGGTGTTCATTAACATGTCTGGTCACTTCTCAGCTAGTTCTCAAGTGATGTCATTTCTTTGCTTTTCCACTCCAGCCTCCTTTTCCCTAAGTACCACCATCTGCTAGGTATGTTGCCTCTGAAGTCTCAGACCTCTCCTGGTATAGTTGCATCTATCTGCAGTTGCACTATTATGAATAAATGACTTAATTAGTATTCTTTCAAGTCTTATAAAAGCTTAGCTCATACCCAAAATAGAGCAATTTCTTAAAAAAAATACAACATTGGGTGAAAAAGTGGGTTTTTTAAATTTTGATTGTTCTTGAATTTGAAGTAGAAAATTTCTAAATCATTTAAAGTAAATGAACTATCAAAGCCAAAGTCATAAGTGCACAGTTTTATAGGCAATGCTCCTGCAGAGAGTAATTCATAAAGAACGTTCAATATGCTTATTACTCTGAGTCCTCTGGAATGAGCAGGTTTTGTCCTATTTAGTTAGAACTTTCAACACTGAATATTATAATGAGTTTTCAGAAAGGTCAGAATTAACAATATTTACCCATGTTTGAGTCAGAGCTTTTCTCTTGAGAGCAATGATGTAACTTATAAAAAAAACTGAGGTATATGAAATAGAATTAGATTTTCTTACTCCTCAAAATTATTCATATTTAAGGTTTCACTGAGGTTTCTTCTAGCCTTTGTCAGAGTCCCAGCAAAACCTGAATTTGTCCCAGATGGTAGTAATATGATGTCAGCAAAGAAACTACTTGCAGAGGTATGGTCAAGATGGGGTACAAAACAAGGCTTGAGGAGACACCAAAAGACTAAAAGCAGTGGGAAGCTGAGGTCTGAAGGGGCAAGTAGTAAAGGAGTATTAACAAGATCATGTGCTGAAGCTGAAGGGAAGGGCTAACCCACAGGGCTGTGGAAATGGAAGGTCATGACTACTAAAAAAAAGTAAATAAAAAAGAGCTAGAGGGGTGTCCAGAAGAAATGTCCTTGGTTATCCCAGAAGAATATTCTTGGTTAACCCTTATGCTCTCCAATTTCTTTTCTTTTTTTTAAAAAAAAATATTTTTTTTTATTTATTTTTACAGAGAGGAGAAGGGAAAGAGAAAGAAAGGTAGAGAAACATCAATGTGTGGTTGCCTCTTGCATGCCCCATGCTGGGGTCCCTGGCTCACAACCGAGGCATCTGACTGGAAATCTAACCCATGACCCTTTGGTTCACAGTCTGGCGCTCAATCTACTGAGCTACACCAGCCAGGGCTGCTTTCCAGTTTTTTGATAGTGTTTACTATTGATCATATCCGAATGGAAGTCAAGTAGAGCTTCCTCCTCTGACCATTTATCAGTAGTGGTTTTATAAATTCTTGTTCTTGTGGTCTATTGTTTTCCTTGACTTTGAAGTCTATTTTTTCTTGATACCTATGTGGAACTCTGTAGTTGCAGTATGTCTCACTCATTTCTTGGACTCTGCACTCTGCTCTCCCATTTTCATTAGAATGTTAGACCATATGTTTCAAGTCAAGTGCCAATGCCTAAATATTAATAGCATTTGTTAAAAAAATATTCTGAATGAGCTTTTTGCCTTTCTTATTTCTTGCAGAACCAGAAGTTTTAGTTTTTCTCCTAAATAATTTCTGCTTTTCCTATTTTATAACTGTCTAATATGAGTTTGGAAACTAGATAAAAATTTTTGTTGCTTTTAAATAATAATAAGTATAAAATTTGATATGTTTTTATTATTAATATTTAAAATATCTTATGTACATTTTGGATTTCTGTATATAACCTTTTATTTTAATACCAACATTACATATAGAATAAACATAATGGAAATGAAATTAAAGACTAAAATCAACTTGTTTTTTGTTCACATCAGTCTTTTATTTCTTCATGCATTTTTCATTCATACAGCAAAATATTTATTGAGTGACTGTTACCATATGTCATTTAATATCAGTTATCAATTTTAAGCAAAATTATGATTTCACAAATACCAAAATGTGAAAAAATATATTTTAGAATTCATGAAATAATCTGTATTATAAATATATTTCATTTGAGAGTGGGTTTGGGAAAAGGTTGTAATTTAGAATTTATAACCAAAGAAAAGCAAAACAAAACAAAAGAAAAACTATCTGAGACATGAATGTCATTTTTTATGTTGTTTTTTTTTCAATAAGTCTATTTTGTGCTTTGACTGTAGGAGTTATGTTATACTTCTTTGACATTCCCTGTAGTCTGATTACGCAATATAATCATAGAATGTTAGTGATGAAAGAGTTTAGAAATGAAGTAAGATAGTCTAATCTTCTCATATACAGAAGAGAGAATTAGAGAAGTGCTAACTTTCCGTAGTCACTCAGCTAGTCAGTAGCAGAGTAGAAATTAAGATCCAATTCTTAAATTCATTGTCCAGTGTCTTATCCATTATCCAGTATAGTTTTTAAGGAATACATACTCAGTGAATAATAACACACGTGCTACTATGCAGTTACTAGATTCATAAATAATTAATTAATGAGGTTGTCTAGTACTAATACTACACTTAAGTATTAGAGTTTTACTGTCATTTAACCTTAGTATCAAAACGTTTAGTGCTGGCATTGTGTCTCCTTTAGGTGTGTAAGTACGTTAATAGCTTTTGTCTTAGGAAAACTTCATCCACTTCTTATTGTACTAAATGGCTGATCCAGTCTTCTTTTGGATGTCCTTGTTCTTCCAGCAACAAAAATTAGAATAAAAGAAATAAACATGTGAAAATAACTTGTATGTACAAAAATAGAGTATGCATATGTAATTTGATCATTTATTTCTTCATTCAATTCTTATCATGCACTTAATTTTAAATTTTTGAGATGAATATTCTCATATCCTTAATTTTTTCAGTACTTAGTATTTAGATTACCTATCTCCCATTTCCTAATAACTATATATATTTAGAGTTATGTAGACATGGTGGAAATTAGAAAAAGACATATATTGAACACACTAAATTAACTTTTATTTTGTCAAAAGAACTGTACAGCTGTAATTTACTTTTAATCTACTGTCTTTACATACACAAGTATCTGCATTTACTTTTGTATCATTAGTTATATATGAAAATAAAAAGCTTGCCCTGAAGCCTTGCAGATTGGTGAGTAGTATTTTTTATACAAATTCCCTAAGTGTTTAAAGATGTTATTTTCAACTTAAGTAGGAAATGATTGGTAGTTTTGTATTGAATAAACACATGTGATTTTGCCTTTGAATTTAACTACCACACTTTGATACTAGCTTTGTTGAAATGTTAATTAGATGTGATGTCAACATTGAGAAAAAGGTAAATAAAATTGTCCAGGTAGATACATACATTCCTAAAAAGCTGCAGAATATAATTAAGCACATAAACACCATTTAGATTTCTGCATTCTGGGTACAAAGTTGTAGTTGTATGTCCATTTCTGCTTTCCAGTGTCTTACATCTTGTTCACCCGCCCCCGCTAATCTTCTGAAGGCATAGCACATGAAACCCAGTAATTAGAAGGTTGGTTTTAGAATTCCAAAAGCTTAACTATGAATTTTGGCTCAACTCCTAACTAGCTGTATAATTTTAAGCATGCTACTTGATCTTAGACTCAGTTCTCTTATAGGTAAAAATGTAGAATATAATAGAAATTTTACAAGATTACTGTGAAATTTCAGCAGGAAAATTAATGTAATTTTGTTTGGTTCAGTGCATAGTGTTTGATGCATTTTGTAGCTGGTATTTTTACTTTGTGATATTTACACATTAAAAAATCTTAAACTGCTAAAGCTAGAGAACCTATAGGATACAACAACCAAAAGTCAGGGCCTTGAGGGGGCTATATCTATAATTGTTCTTGTTTCGCTAAAAAGCCAGAGATATGACACAGCTTAGAGACTCTTGCTGAAAGAACAGCAGAGAGCAGAAACAACTCAAATGAAGGTATTCCCAGGGAAACAGGGTAAGAGTCAGCAAGCATTTTGCACAGCAAGCATTTAAGGAGACGAAACGTCCATGGAGATTTGTGCAGCAGCTATTAGAATTAACCAACAGCTAAAACTATGGAAGCAGAATTGGAGAGGAATTGATGAGATTCTGAAAATCATACTTACCTTACTTTTTAAATCCCAAGCACTTTCACCTCCTGCCTTTCAAAATATATATTTTAATATTTCTAAATTTGGAATTGATCTTACAATTGAGGTCAATGTTCTATCTCCCACCCAGGTATGGAGAGGCCATTAAGTTAATTCTGTGTCTTAAAATAACACATCTTTGATGAAGTAATATATGATTTGCTATATTAATAAACTTTGAACAATTGCAAATGAAAATATGAAACAAATTATTCTTATTTAAACATAATCCCTAATATAAACCATAATTTTATATAAAATCATAATATAGACTGAAACAGGATGTAGAGATATAATAGGGCACTTAACAAAACCAGTCCAGGATTACAGAAAAAGAAAATCCAAAATGGGATTGGGACTTAGACATGTTCCATTGTTTGACCAATTCCTTAATACCACAATCGTAAGTGTTTATGGTTTATAGTAGGTAGGTGTAGGTTCAGTTTACTGTTTGGTAACTATACATAGGTTTTTATCTCACAGTGTGGCTAACATTTTGAATTAACTTTATATTGTCTCTACAAAGTCTTTAATTAGAAAAATTCCAGTCTTTTATAAGATGATGATAGCAAATAAAACTTCAAATTGTATAGACAGGTGCCAGGACCAGATGGACACCTAACTGTCAAAGGCAGTGAGAATTGTCAGCAAGGAGGGAGTGGACCATATATGAATCCTTCTAAGAATGGTTTTCAGATGAGGTCTGTTTTTGTTTGGTGACTGTTACCTCCCTCATCTGTCCTTACATGGTGACCTACTCTCTCTTCCAACCTGAGTGTCGATGTTTATCAGCAGTCAAGCTCAGACCATAGTTCTAATCGAGTTTTCTAACTTGGTTCCCATTATTGTCTTTGACATCCCATTGATGCAGGCATGTCTTTCTCTGAGCATGCTCTAAGTCTTTCCTGCTTCCACGCTGCCACTCATTATGTTCCCTTCATCCTGAAATACCCTCTGCTTAATCTCTCTGTGATGATGAAATCCTAATCAAACTTTAAAGGGCAACTCACATTACCAGCACCCACTAAGACAATTTTCTTGATTGTCATGGGATGCATTCCTACTCTCAGTCTTCCCTTAGCACATTTTTGCATTTTAGCATTTGCTACAATTAGCTTTTTATTATACTAGTTCCTAGATATCATGTGTCTAATTATTTATTCTTCTGCTTCACATCAGAGGCCACACATTTATGGAACATATACTATGCTCACACACTAGTAATATGAAGATAAAATGGTATACTCTTCCAGATCATAAGTCTAATAAGGACACCAAAAAGCAAAATCTCTAAAAGTGTGTGTGATAGATACCACCATAGATATATAGCAGTGTATCATGGGGTATGAAAAGTGTTGCCTAAGTTAATCTTCCTCTCAGGGGACAGTGACTGTCTTGGTGAAAGATAACTTTCAGGAGGAGGCTAAATTGAGTGGAGTTTTGTTCATATATTTATGATTATTAAAAATGAGATTTACTCTCTCTTTTTGTGCAAACCTCTGTTATAATATTGATTCCATACTTCTTTATACTTGTATTTGCATGTGTGTGTCTCTGCATGTGTATGTATTCAGCAGGACTGTAAAATCTTGATTATGGTAAACACAGTTTCTGTACATTTGCTACTCTGAAAGTATCTGTTTCATGTCCATACACCTTTAAAAAACATGAACTCTTTTAGAGCAAGGGCTCTCTCCTGTTCCATAGGCACTTAGCTCAATACCTGTAACATGCAGGACGAGCACTAAATACATGTGTTAAACTAGAGTGATTGATGTGTCTATACACACTTTTTCCCCAGGAAGAAGTCTGCTGCAACTTCTAGTTGGAATATATGAATGTTCTTGTTACTATATATAGACCGTAACTTCATGGAAGAAAGGCTTTGAGGGTGGAAGAGACAGATCCCAGAGCTGGAGAAAAAAGAATGTGTCATTGTAGGGGGTGGCAGAGAGAAAAGTAGATGGAGTGGGAAGCGGGGGGCAGTGAAAGGTTGTAGAGTGAAACACAAAATGACAATAAATCACTTAAAAATCATTTGTCCCAAATAGCTGACTGCCCTAAATTCATCTTGGCTGAAAAATTATGTATTTTTGGTTCACCTTTTGGTAAAGTGGTGATTTAGGCTAGGGAAAGAGTAGGTAAGTTCAGATTTCCATGGAAACAATTACCATAAAATATTGATTGATGATATTAGGAAGTAGGAAAGAGATAGTTGCCATGGAAACATGGACATTCAGAGAGTGCACTTGAGATTCCTTATTTCTTTTACCTAACTGATTAATCTAAAATTTCTGTACCTTTGTTTGTAATTTATTTTAATATTCCTTAAGATTTGTTTAAGAACATTTTTCAATTTAGTTATATCCATGGGAATTTAAGGAATATTCTTTGATTTCAGTTCCATTATATACATTTTAATGATTATAACACCCTTTTTAAAAAAGGACACATTTCCTATATAAGCTCTAGAAGCATTATTTTATAAACATGAGTCTTTTTAGGTTACTCTTTTTTTAGAGTGTAAAGTGATTTTAATAATGACAGTTCTCTTAATGAAATTTAAATTACTACTTTTAATTTGCACTGAATAGCAGTATGAAATACTCTATAAATATTAAACAAAGATCATTTCAATTATTATAATAGAATAAAAATAGGTTTGCTTTTTCTCTTAACAAGTTTTTGCAACTTGAATTTTGAGACCTTTTTTAGGTTTAGATTTCTATTTTGGTTATTTTAGCTGTCAACTTATTATAGAAACATGAGGCAGTTCCCATTACAGATAATATATTTACAGTTGAGGAATATATAGAAATTAGATGATTAAAAGACATCCATGTTTATGGAATGTAACATGTAGAAATTTGAATTGACACAGGAAAATATCAAAATTTAGTGTTACCTGCACATTTATAGAGTTCAATTTAAAAGTATTTTCTGCTGAGCACTTCAGATAATGTATCCTGAAATGCTTCCTTGTTCAGTCCTGTGAAACTGACATGTAAAGAGCTTACATCAAATACATGATTTCTTACCAGATACTAATATATCAGTAGTGCCACACTTAGGCTGAATTGCCTTTTTGAGAATTGCTTGCTCCTCCTGGCTGTTTCCTCTTGTCATCTTCTTTGACTTTAAGCGTTTAGTATCGCAAAAAGAAAGCATGTAGACCATTCATGGTGGCTTTCTTGTAATTATGATCTTTTGTATCTTAAAATAATATAGTATAAGAAAAGCCCGTTTAAATGCTGTTAGACTATGTGTGATCAATAACATTAGGAAAATATAGCATATTGATTTTTCAGACACTGTGGACAAATAAAAAGACCTCTCAGTTCCAAAACATCATACAACTTTATACGTAGGAGGGGCTTGGAGGTGAACTTGTCTGACTCATTTAAAAGAGGAAAACAATTAGGTACAAAGAGGTTATGTAACATATTAAGGGCTGTATCTTCTGTTTGTCAGATTAGTGTTGTCTCCACAGCACCAGTATATCTCCAAAGCATGGCTTGGGTATACTTTAGTCTACTCAGTTCTATTTACCTACTCCTAAGTCACCACAAATAAACATATGCAAGTAGACTATTCACTATGTAAGTGAAGCTTTAAGACAAATCCTTTACTGGGTACTTCTTATATGACAAAAATCCTGGAAGCCGATGAATACTAGGGAGACTGCCTTGGAAATGAGGAAGCAATGAAGAATGATAGTGGTCTGTGTATGTCTAAATAGGATTAATTCCCCCTAAATATATATCTCACTACCAAGTGAAGGAGACATAACCCACTTCTTCTGTAATTAGACTAATATTTTTCTTATCTCTTCTAGTGCTAACATTTTTTTACCTCATTGTGTGGCCATTTTCCTGTGATTTCTGCAAGAAAAATTCTACTACTAAATGGTTTTACCAATCCTAGTTTATAGATTTAACATGTCCTTGGAGGGGACAATTAGGGAGCTCTTTGGTCTATTAAATGACTAGATGGTAAGGACTTTCTTTTTATATATTGAGTGAATATGGTGTTTTTGAGGATGACAGTGTCTATATAATGTATCCTTTCAAAATAGCCCCCAAATGGCCAACTCACTAGACTTTTTTGTCCTTTTGTCTACTCCAAAAGGAAAGAATGAGCTATGGTTCAATTATTGAATTTCAAAGAATATACATCTCCTGGATACATGTTCTATTCTAGGTACCCTGATAGGTTCTAAGGACACAAAGACAAATTATGTGTGGTCCCTGCCCTTGAAGTTTTGCTAATTAGTGGAGGTGAGAGACAAACATAAAATACAATATGATGAATCAATATGATGGAAATGGGGGCACAAAGCAAAGACATCTAATATACATTTGTGGAATCAGAGTAGGATTGATGGAAGTGAGGTGAAACAAATTGTCAAGCAACTAAAACATATCCTATTTGTCTGACATGTGTTGTTCCTGATCTTCAGCCTGGATCAGACAACTTAGCCATTTCCTTGTAAGAAACTATTTGCCACTGTACAGGGACTTGATGATAGCCCTGCTGTGGTTTGAAAAACAGGTCCTCTAGATCTTTTGAATCTTTGGGACAGAGAATGTACACAGCTATGTTAGATATGGCAGTACCAACTCTGGCAGGAAGTGTTTGTGTGTCAAGCAGCTCAAAACCATCGATAGTACCTCTGTATACCTTTCTTGTGGAGTCAGGAAGACCTGTGTTTGAATCAAGGCTTTGCCACAAAGTGTCTGTGTCATCTTGGGTGATGACTTTATTTCTCCAAACTTATTTCATGACATTATGGTGAGAAGTTAATGAGGAAGTGCTGGCAAAAGATTTAGGACAGTGCCTGGAGAGTGAGTCTCAATACTATATCCAATGCTTAGTGATGACATGCATGGCTGTTGAAGAGTGGAAAACCCAGTGGAATGAGTCTCAGGAGCCCAAATCCATAAACCAGCTTGTATCACTCTCCTTGTCCTGCCTCTCTAAACCTACTCTCCCTCCTCCTACCTCCTGACCCTTCTTTGGGATGTAATGATGTGAACTATGTGTTTTCCTTTTACCTTTTGAAAAAAAAATCATCTCTAAGTTTTATCTAGCAACAAACCCGATGGAAGACCACCAGATAATGTGGTTAGCCCCCTAAGTAAATAGAAATTTAAACTGTGTTAGTAGAAGTATAGTTTCTAGAACTCTGGAAATCCTTCTCTGGAACCCTGGTGAACTTCATGTGGAACAACAAGTCTAGTGTTTTGATACTGTCCTTAAGGACATTAACAGACTACAGAGCATCTCAGGAAGGGTGTGCAGCTTGCTTAATGGAATGGAAGCCATAGCATAGAAGGAAAAAGTTGAAAGACAGAGATATTTAATGTGAAAAAGAAAAAGAAACAGGGCATAGGAAAGCTATCTTTAAATATACAGATGACTTTAAAGTGGAATGAAGTGGTCCTTTGGACAGTCAAGGTTGGGGGCCCCTCAGACATCGCTTTTATTTGGTGGGTGCTATAACTAGAGCCCAATCACCCAATCAGGTGTTTGTCAAACACCTGATTTTTAAGCAGGCATTTCTACCCATTTCAGACTCACTTTCTGGGTCAGAAAATGTCCTGGATATGTGACTGCTCATCGTGACATCCCAGAAGAGGGGTTGGTAAACCTCTGGTTTAATGAATTCATGTATAATGGCAAATATAACCAAATGTTTTCTTGGTCAGAAAATATTTTTAGTGTCAGTGACACCTGCCTTTGGTGAGGAGTAATCAGGTCATGCTTTCTTTTGCTTAGTAATTATTTGATATTCATTCACATAGTGATGATTGAGCCACCTGTTTATTCAAGAGAGGCTTACTGAACAAAAAGACTTTGACAAGAAAGAATAAATCCCCTGCACCTTGAGAACCTAAGTCCTGTGAGCAATTTTATTGTGGCAAAATACACATACTAATCACCATTTTAACCTCTTTTAAATGTATGCAATGGCATTTGGTACGTTCACAGTGTTTTGCAAACATCAGCACCATCTAGTATTAGTAGAACATTTTCATTACCCCAAAAGGAATCCACGTTATTTATTACAGCAATCACTCCTCATTTACTTCTCTCCCAGCCCCTGGCTAGCACTAATCTGCTTTCTATTGCTGTCTCTATGATCTTGCCTGTTCTGGGTACTTCTTATCAATGAAATCACTCAATCTGTGGCCTTTTATATCTGGATTCTTTCATTCAGCATAATGTTTTCAGGGTTTATCCATGTTCTAGTATGTATCAATACTTCTGAATAATATTCTGTTATAGGGATATACCACATTTTGTCTATGAGTTGATGGACATTTGGATTGTGTTTACCTTCTGGTTATTGTGAATAGTTATGCTATGAATATTTTGTACAAGTTTTTTCTTTCTTTTTATTGTTGTTGAAGTACAATTGTCTCAATTTTCCTGCTACTACTTTCCCCTGCCCCACCCACACCTGCCTCCCACCTTCAATCCTTACCCACCTTTGGCTTTGTCCATAGGTCCTTTGTACATGTTCTTTGATGACACTTCAAATATTTTCTTAAACAGCTGTTTTCAATTTTTATGTATATACAGACACACAAACACATACATAGGAGTGGAGTTGCTGGTCCATATAATATTTCTTTGTTTAACTTATTTAGGAACTCTTTTACCTATTCTGATGTTTACCATGTGCACCGCACTGTTTTAAACAATTTATAGGAATTACCTCTCATTATAATATCTAGCTCCTGAATTTTGTGAGAATTAAATGTGTTAATTCATGGATAATATATGTATTTGTATTTTGCTTTACAGACAATGAGCATTCAGCATAGTTGATTATTATTATTATGCTCATTTTACCAAAGAGGACAGTGAGTGGTAGAGAGATTACTCAAGTTACATGGCTAGCAAACTGCAGAATTGGGATTCAGATTATTGGCTACCTGGCTAAAAGCTTCTTTCCTTGACCTCCGTGCTGTACTGATCATCTCCCTGAATATTGCTTCTGCTTCCCCTGCTCTTCACCTATGTAGCCTCTACTTAGTCCTGTCCAGTCAAAATCAGTTATCTCTGCCTTCTCTGACCTTCTTTGTTGTAACTGGGCAATTTCATTATGTACAAAATTGTGACTTTTTCCCCAATCAGTATATGAAACTGTGCTTTAAACCTTGTCATATATTTTAGTTTTGTCTTATCTTTCTTTTTTGCAACACAGCCTACCACAAGATCTCCTATAAAAATCACATAATACGCAAGGGGTTCTATCAGGTGGGTGACATCACCTTATAACTTTGATCAAAGGGCACTCCTGCCCTTTTGAAGTGTGGTCACTGACAGCTTTGGGGAGGGGAGGGGGCAGTTAGGAAAAGAGACTCACTCTAACCACCTACCCATTAATTCACATTCATTTAAGGAATGTTGTTGGTTTTGGAGCCTTTACTAGGTACTTGTAATAGACTCATTCCTCTGTCTCTGAGGAGTCTGATGCAGACACACTCAGGTCAGAGGGATCTGGTGATCAAAAGTGTGATGAAGTTTGCAACCAGATAGCCTATACATCTTTCTCATATAGTCTATGTTGATTCACTTTTTATTTTTATTATTATTTTTATAATTTGTCCTGGTATTTATTTTTTCATCATCATTTCCCCCCCATACTGCCTTCCACCTATACCCACACCCCTCTCCCCACCCCACAATCACCACACTGTTGTCCATATTAATGAGTTGTTCTCTCTCTCTTTTTTTTTTTTTTTGCTCAATCCCTCCATCTCCCTCCCAGCCTAAACAAAAATAAAAATTAAAGTATGTACTCTGAGCATTCTCTTTCATTGTCTCTGAGTTGTCTGTGTCTCTGTATACTTTATCTCCTTCCTTTTCCCTTGGTCTCAATCCCATTCAAAGTTTTCTTAGTGAGCTCTTGGGCATAGACCAGTATTTCTGGCTAAAATAAAACTTTTTTTGGTTAAAAACTTGCTGATTAAATGATGGTTGCATAGGTGCCCTTTTGATGACTTGAAGGAGCTTGAGGATTCTGACCTTTTATATCTGTTGTTTTATATTCCTGGTAGCCTGCAGGTTACCTGTGAAATAATGTCATGTAAACCTTCTGGTGCTCTAAATTCCCCATGAGCATTCTGTAGGGTGGTTAATCAGTGTACTGTAAATAGTTTTCGAAATATACTTGTAAAGCCACATGTAATGCAACTCAAAAAATGCCAGTAAATTAAAGAAAATTTAGAGAATGTACCACAGACTAAAAGAATGGAGAGAGTTATTTAAAGAAAAGATTTAAGGAGCTAATTACACACAGCCTGACTGAGCTGAAACCAAAAGGAGAGTAAATAGCCTGATATTATTTGAAGAGGCTAAATGTTGAGGAGGAAAACATACTTTGTATAAAATAATGAAATGCTATTAAGAGCAATGAGGCAGAATTGAAAATGAAAATATTTAAATAAAGTATGTATGAGCTCTATTAAAAATAAAATGTATTGAATTGTGGAGTAATCTTTCTGGTTATTAGGTAGAGAAGCCTTTCCTTGAAGAAAAAGAAGTATAAAAATAGACTTATAAGTTCTAAAAGAAAATAGTTTGATGACTTGTTAGACAGTTGAAGTGACCCACTTTTAAAATGTTTATTAATTTCCAATTGGAGCAATTATTTTGTTCCAGCAAGAGCCCATTCTGTCCCCTGATGTCTCTACAGTGTGTGGCATATAAAATTTCAGGGCTCTGACTATAAGAGAGGCCCAGGGTAGCAATATCAAAAGAATTGTTCTTTAGAATTTTGTTACATTGGCATATTTCTGAGAGTAATGGGAGCTACTGACCAGGCTATGACATTTCCATCTTCTTACGACATTGTGTTTTCCTCTCCTGAGTGAGAAAGTTGTTCCAGTTCACACAGGCAAACTGGCCAAGCTCCCCCAACCCATCATGAAACTATCGACAGAATATGTGTGTACTGTAAGTTGTTGAAAACTGAATAAATAAAATGAACCTAAATAATTGCTTTGACAAAAACAAACCAGTTAAAGAATATAGTTATGTTTTTAACTAGCAAGAAGATACTGGTTTGTAACTAGGATTACTTGATGGCATGAGTAAACTTCAAAATAAAATCATTGAAAATGTCAGCAAAGGTTTTTATGTTTGGATGTTATTTCTGAGATAGCCTGAACTTAAAGCAAAAAATGATTTGAAGTCCAATCTGTGATGGGAAATATGGAAAACAAAGTTGGAGGGCTGAGCATGTCTTGATTGAAGTGCCCCTAGTAGTCACAGAGTCCCAATCTTAGAGACAACATCAGGATGGTTCCTGTGCATGTCACAGGCACATTCCCTTAGGCTTTCTTGTTTCTTGTGAGAATGTTACAGATGTTTAGTGAGGAGGAAGTCTGCCATATTACATTTGGTCTTTGTGTAGACCTGAAACTTCCTCTCCATTTTCATCATGGCCTTCCTGACTCTTTGCTACAGAATATACAGAGCTTTCTCCATGGTCCTTTCCCCATGTGAAAAAATTCTATTTTAATCTGTTATTTCTTATTTTTCTTCATAACAATTGTTTATTTTTCAAGGGGTAAAGCTTCAAATATTGGCATAGATTGACATTTTTTTGTATTCAGTATATGTCTTTTCTATTATCAACACTCTCCATCTCATTTAAAAAAACTTCAGTACTTAATCTCCTTGCCTTTATTTTCTTTTTAAAAAATAATCTTTAATCTTTATTGTATTCTTTCCCATTACCATTTAGTCATCTAATACCTCTCTTCCCCCAGTACTCAACACTTTGTTGTCCATGACCATGAGTCCTTTTCCTTTTTACCCAATCCCTTCACCCTCTAAATTCCCTCTACCTTAGCTGTCACCCTGCTCTGCATCTATGAGTCTGTCCCCATTCCCCCTATTAGTTCAGTTTGTTCATTAGATTCCACATATGAGTGAAATCATATGGTACTTGTCTTTCTATGACTGGCTTATTTCACTTAGCATAATGTTCTCTAGGTCCAATGATACTGTTGCAGAGGGTAAAATTTTCTATTTTTTTAAGGCTGAGTAGTGTTCCATTGTGTAAATGTCCCATAGTTGTTCTTTCCACTCATCTAATGATAGACACTTGGGCTGTTTCCATATCTTAGCTATTGTAAATGATGCCTCAATGAACATAGGGATGCTTATGTTCTTTTGAATTAGTAATTTGGGTTCCTTTGAATATATTCCCAGAACTAAGAGAGCTGGGTCAAAAGACATCCATTTTTAATTTTTTTGAGGTAACTCCATGCTGCTTTTCACAATGGCTGCACCAGTCTGAATTTCCACCAGTGCCAAAGGGTTCCCCTTTCTCCACATCCTCACCAGCACTTGTGGTTTGTTGATTTATTGATGAAAGCCTTTCTGACAGGTGTGAAATGGTATCTCACTGTGGTTTTAATTTGCATTTCTCTGATGATTAGTTATGTTGGGCATCTTTTCATATATCTATGTCCTCTTTGAAGAAATGTCTATGCAGGTCCTTTGTTATTTTTTAATTTTTTTATGCTGAATTTTATAAGTTCTTTATAAATTTTGGATATTAACACCTTACCCGATGTATTGGTGAATATGTTCTCCCATTCTGTAGATTGTCTTTGTGTTTTGTTGATGATTTCCTTTCCTGTGCAAAAACTTTTTAGTTTGTTGTAGTCCCATTTGTTTATTTTTTCTTTTGTTTCCCTTGCCTGTGGAGATACATCCACTTAAAAATTGCTCTGAGCAATGTTCAAGATTTTGCTGCATATGTTTTCTTCCAGGATTTTTATGTTTTCTGTTTTAACATTTAAGTCTTTGATGCATTTTGAATTTATTCTTGTATGTAGAATAAAAAGCTGGTCTAAGGTCATTTTTTTTTTTGCAAGTATCTGTCCAATCTTCCCAACACCATTTATTGGAAAACTATCTATAGCCATTATATGTGCTTGCTTAATCTCCTTGTCTCAGATGTTAATCTCCAGCCTTTGTCTGAGAGTCTTACAGAGCCAATATTCTATATCTCAACTATTCTGTGTGCTACCCTTTCCACATTAAATTTCAACAAAACTCAGTTTAGGAAACGTTAACCTAAACTAAATCTCTTTAAAATAATCTTTTTTTTAATTATTGAAATATGTATTCTAATCATCTATATGTGTAAATGTATGCAGTAGAATAAAGGTTATAAAGTAGGTAATTTAGGAATAAAGAAAATTCTATTTATGGATTTAGCAAATCTATATTATTGATAACTCTAAGGGAAATTTTATTATTATTATTATTTTGGCAGAGAACTTGCTAGCAATGTAGACTAGTGGAAAGTGTCCAGGCTATGGTGGTAGCAATGGAAAGATTCATTACATTTCTACTCACTTGTTGCTTGACTTGGAATTAGTCACCTCTCTGAGCATCAGTTTCTTCATTGATTAAAGAGGGTTAATGAAACCTATCTTTCCCTAGAATATCAGTTAAGAAGCTTTCTGCTACTATCTATGTATTCTCCAGTAAATTACTTAACATCCAAATGTCTTAGTTTCTTAATATGTCAACTGGGGATAATAACATTCTTTCTTCATGGAATTGTGAATACTGAATTGAGTTAATTAAGACATGTAAAGTATTTAGACATTATTTATTTATAATATTTAGCACAAGCTACATGTTATAGAAGTATTTGTGATATTTATCACAATATTACATAGGGATTAGAAATTATTTTTATTAAATTTATAAAATAGGTTACACTATAGTGATTAAGGAATTGGAGTCTGGAGTCCAAATACTGTGGCTGTATCACATAAACTTATTATATCACCTTTAAGCTCTACCTTAAGAGTGTTATTTAACCTCCTAAATCTCAACTTTCATCACCTTCAAAGTGAGAATAACAGTTGTAGCTGGTGCTTACCAAATACTTACTCAGTGTTCCAGGAACTTAAATTCAGATATAATTATCTGTCTTTGATAAATGAGATATAAATGAGATATAATTATCTCATTTAACTATTCCTACAACTGTGTTTGAGCAGTGTAGGAATAAATAAATCCATTTTATATATGAGGGACTGAAGCATAAAAAGTTAAATAACTAGTAGATGAGGGTGGGATTTGGATCCAGGTACTTGAAAGTCCAGAGCCAGGATGCATGATATTGATCACCACGTTATCCTGCCACCAGAGATGATGATTAATGGAGTATCCACCTCACAGTATTATTGTGAGAGTTAAAAAAACAAATTTATGTAAAAAGTGTAGTTCAAAGCCTGACACATGGAGAATCCTCAATAAATGTTAACTCATGAAGGAATATGCTTATTTTAATATAGGTTAGAAACAGTAAGGCTATATCATGCAGAAGGCAGTGTTGCACACTAGTTGGAAGTGAAGATTTGTTAACAGAATTCAGTCTGCATCTCATCTCTTCTATTTGCTAACTGTGTAACCTCAGGAAAGTTACTTATTTTTTCACTATCCCTCTATAAAACAGGGAAATGATCATATCTACCAGTGCCCTTTATGTTCCCATTGTCTTTCATCTCCAATTCCCTTTTTATACTGTTCTACAAGGCTGTAGATGGAGTTCTGGACCATGATTCTCCAATTCATTGATCAGCTGACCTCTAATTAGTTTCTGTCAATGGGAGACACTGTGGAAGATTGAAAGATGGGAGGTAGGAAGAAAGGACCACCTTCCTGTTTTCTGATTGTATCATCATTTCTCCAACAGCATGTGGCAAGAGGGCTCCAGACTTTAGTCTTTATTAGTAACTCTAGTACCAGTCATGCCCCTTCAGCCCTCTGAGCACCAACTATGTGAAGGCCCCTTCTCTGAATTTATAAGTTCTGTTAACCCACATCTTCCCTTTCCCTCCAGCCCAGGGACTGTTAGCTGCTGCTTACTAATACCTCAGCTACCTCAGCATTTTCATTTCTCTTTCAGTCTTCTAATACCTGTGTAACAAATTCCCTGTAAGTAAATCCCTTTGGTTTGACATATCATAGTTTTAGTTTTAAAGACAAGACCCTGAACAAAACACTCACTCCCACAGTTCCTATTTGCATCAGTTAAGATAATGGTGTGAAAATCACTTATTCCAGTGCCTGGCACAAAGCAGACACCCAGGAAATTAGAGTCTCTGGCATTATCTGGAAGATCTACTTCTGGAACTTTCTGACTCCTAGATTGGTTCAGGCCCCATAAACATTGTGAGCCATATACTGCTATTCTGTATGACGGAGAGCCAGTGCCTGAGTAGCCAGAATGAACACAGTTGTGGTGAGTGGAAGACGTGAGGGTTGGATGTACTTCCATTCATCAGTTGGTGCTGTAAAATTGCTCTAGGTGACTGGTCCTGTTCAGCAGGAACCAAGCTGTGTGTATGAAGAAATCTGTCCCCAATGCATAGTGAGAACACCAGCAAAGACCTAGTCACTGTTAGAGAACAAGAATTTAGGCAAGTCCCATCAAATTTTCTTTATCAGTTTCTCTAGTTATGAGAAGTAAATGCAGAAATCTCTGATATTTATGAATGTATCTCTGAGTCATAGCCTAAAGTAATGATTCTCTCTCCTGGTCTCATGCCATAATCACCTGAGGTACTAAAAAAAAGTCTGAGCTCTTAGCCTAACCTTTAAAGATTCTTATTTAATTCATGTAGGGTGAGGCCCAGGAAATTGGTATTTTTTAAAGCTCTCCAGTTGATTCTAAGGTGCAATCAAATCTGTGATCTTAAGATAAATCCCACAATTAGCGTACTCTCATTAAGATGGTAGAAGACCATGCTTTTAAATATTCTCTGAAATGTCTGCAATGGCTCTTTTAATAGTGTAGTGATATCTAAGATACTTTATAACACTAGTTCTAATGTAATAAGTGAGATTAACTGTAGTAACTGAGCAATTCTTAATTCAGTTAAAATTCTTTACTACAGAAACATCTTACATGGGAGGGAAATTGGAAGTTTGTGTGTGTGTGTTTGTATCTGCAATTACTCCGGATTTGCACAAACACCATTTTGCCTGGTGCAATGGCAGGTGCTCACTTCATAAGTCATCTATTTTAAAGCATCATCAGATGCCTGGAAAGGGAGCTTTTTGTAAAATACTCTTGAAACAGACTGTTGTATGTTACTCATCCTTATACCACAGAAGCAGGATTGGAAGGGTCTATGCAGAAAGGAGTAGGGAAATAAAATCAGAAGAGCACTGGAATAAAGGAACACGATAGCATTCACTCCCACCTCCAAATCCTAACATTTATTAAACTGCATCTTCTTTGCACACTTAGTCAAATGTGTCTTTGCATGTGATCTTGCACTGTCTTTTGGCTTATTTTACTTGTCACATCTACTCTCCTCTGTTCAATTTTCTTTAAAGAGCTTTATCTCTTTCTAGGAACCTTGCTTATCCAGAGTAAGGGATCAGTTTAAACCAAAGTGTATATCTACCTGTGGAATTGGTATGAGGAATAAATGTTTTCAGAGGATGAGATGTATAAAAGTTAATTGGCTTCCATTACTTCTGTCTTGTTTTGACTGGAATTGCTCCTTTTCTGAGGCCCATTTCCACTTTCCCGAGTAAATGTATAGGCTTTGACATCACAAGGCATAGGTTTGAATCCTGGCTCTGTCATTTTTTCTAGTTAAGTAACCGTGGGTAAATTACCTAAGCTTGCTGTGTTTCATTTTACATGAGGTAACTAGGGTATCTACTATATAGGAATTTTGTTAGGATTAAAGTAAGATAATTCATGTAAAGTTGTACAATATGCCCAATGCAAAGTGCTCAATGAATGTTCACTATTACTAATTGTATGATTTATTATTTATTTATGCATTCAACTTACTTCTCTGAATAAAATGCATTTAATTCATTATTCATTAGTGAAATGCATTTTAAAATATTATAAGTATCTTTTATGCTTGGAAAACTATGCTTAGGCATTGGTGAACAGGGTAGAAATGTTGTTTTCTCTTTTGGAGTTCAGATTCTAATGGGAGACAAAGACAAAAAACAAATGATCATTAATTACTATGATTAGACTTGACCTTTGACTTATTTAGCTCCCCTGTGCAGTCAGTCACAAATCCTCTCCAAAGAAAGTAAAGAAGCATTTCTGTGAAGTGTTTCCAAGCCTCCCCTTTGCAGTCCTCTGCCACTTCCCTCATCCTGTACTTTGTCACTTTGTGCCTATCAGCACAACACCCTTCTAGCTAATGTCTATGCCTACACTGTTTTCTCCTTCATTCTCTTCCTCCATGACCACATTAATCTTCTTTAAACACTGCTTTCATCATGTCACTGCCCTGTTCAGTAACTTTAAATAGCTCATTTGTTCCTCCTCTATCAAGTCCAAAGTTGTCTGCTAACTTACAAGACCACCCACCATCTATTCCCAACTCTGTGTAATCATGTTTTCTACTTCTCGGGGTGCAGCAGCTGCTGTAGAAGACACTAAACTCCACCCCCACACTTACTGCCATTGTCATAGAAATG
Organism: Tonatia bakeri; assembly: GCA_004024845.1. NCBI lineage: Eukaryota > Metazoa > Chordata > Mammalia > Chiroptera > Phyllostomidae > Tonatia > Tonatia bakeri. The sequence continues at coordinate 204,996 of PVIA01001924.1, forward strand.
GCTAACTTCAGTGTTTAAGGTGTGTGCGAGGTGTTGCAGAGCCATTTTACACAGTATCTAATTTTTATAAAAGGGAGACTCTTCATCGACATCATTACCCTGATTTACAAAATGAGGAAAAAGATTCTGAGAGGTTAGAGAATCAGGTCAAGAAATCTGCCTGTGTTAAACCAGGATCCAAACTTGTGTTTCACCTCAACTATCTTTTGTTCTCACTGTACCTTTCCAAGGTGTACTCTGTTCAATGCTATAGATGCTCTACCATGCTTCATTTGGTCCAGAATGGCTTTCTTCTCATTCTGCCAGGCTGAAACCTTAAATTCTCTTCATGATCTAAGTGCTAGTTCAAGTCCTATCTCTTTTGGAAAATATCTAATTCTTCCTGCCTTCACCAATCTTCTTCATCTTTGGACTCCTGCAGTATGAACCATCAGTACCCCTTGTTTCTAGCCTTTACCTTTGAGTTGTGTTCTGCTTTCTTTATGTGCCAGTCTTCTTTCCATAGCTACATTGTAGGTCCCTAAAACTCAAACACTCTATTACTTCATCATCCTCAAAATGAGTTGCAGTTTCTCTGAGCATGAAATGGGTGTAAAATGCATGCTTGTTCACAGGTTCATTTTTCTTCCTTAGCCTTTTGAGTCATCTTGTTATCTTAGATCCAGGTGGGCAAGACAGAAAGGAGTCAAGAGTAAGTCTTAATTCAGTGTTTTAAGAAATTAAGACAGCTTACAAGTGATATGAGAAGTATAACAAGAGAGTACTTGGATGAAGGAAAATAGAAAAATAAAAGTGGGGACAATGTTGCAGGAATGTGACTTAAAACATATTGATACACCATGATACTGGTAGTAGGCTCTGCTTCTTAGCAGTCAAAGGCAAGCCCAACAGCCTTCTCATAAAATTCACTGTCCATGAGATAAGAAAAAATAAATCAATTGCTCATGAACAAGTCTATTTTTGGTACAAAGACAAGACAGAAATTTCTCCCCAAGGATTCCTATTAAGAGGAAATTGAGTAAATTAGCAAACAACATCCTTACAAACCTCATTATAGTAGTTACAATAAAGAGTTTCATACGAATTTTTCTTACAATGGCCCTGAGCCTCGCCCATGACATCATAGCAACAAAATGAAATACAAGAAAAATTTGTCAGGAGAGGAGCAGGGCAAATGTTGCAGTTTCAGTGTCAACAAATTCATTCACTAGAGGGACTGAGGGCCTCACCCTCAGAGAAAGTTCTGGTAGAGATGAGTACTCTAGACATCCAGGGGCTCAGATGGGGAAGTTGAGAGATAGCATGCATCCAGGGGGGTCAAATATGGTGGATTTTGTCTGTTTTTCTGGTCTTTTTTCAGGCATGGAGTGATCTCTTTATTCTCTGGGGGTGGGAGGACTCTGCCTGGGTTTTGGTAGAAATTCAGGTTGTAGCTGGAGCTTGAAGAGATTCTCTTGATGGGAGTTAGACAGGGTGTCAGTGCCCCAGCAAATTGGGCTGAGATTCTAGGCACAGTTCCTGTTTTGGCTGGAAGTAGACGTATTCATCAAGAAACCAAGGCTAATAATGCCGTGCACATGGAATTAGGGAAGGAATGGTGAAGGGTGTAGGATTAGCTTGATGGATTTGTGGGTACGCCAATTCACTCAGTCGGGACACATCAAATGTTAGGCTTAGTGAAGCTGGGGCTAAAAATATACCCATGCCAGGACTTTGTTCTCATTGGCTCATTGGCGGTTCTCAGTGTATAAATCAGAATCACCTGGTGGTACTTGTTGGGGCCCACACTCCTGTGCCCCACAATGGTTCATCCAGGATATTCTGAGTCAGTATCTTTGGCACAGATCTCAGGTGGCTGATTGTTTTACAAACTCCCAAATGATTATCATGCCAACTAAAATGTGAAAACCACTGAATTAGGGACCAAATAGAGCAGAAACTATAGGTTTTAAGTGTTAAATATCTGCTCTCAGGCTGGCTTGAAGCTGGTATCAGACACTGGACAATTTTAGTGAGACTTAGAGAATTAGCTACCATTAAATATTTTATGACACATAGAATGATGAAGTAGTTTGGAACAAGTCACTGAATTAAAAAAGAGCTTTTTATGAGAGAAGTACAGACAGGGAAATTTAGAAGTCCTCTTAATAATGGAAAAAGGGACAAATTTAATGAATGGGAAAGTTTTCATATGAGCTAGCAGCACATCCTGCTATTTTCTTCCATATGAAGCAGCTTTAAGAGCACCTGAGAAGTTTTCTTTTGGGAGAAGAGGAGTCGAGTGGCTCTGAGTGCAGCCAGGGCAATAATAACTTGACAGCACATGAAAACAGATCTATAGGTTGCCATAATAAGCCAAATGGCTGGACACCCTGATTTCAGAAACTTCTCCTGGATTCTAGATGTATTTTACCTGCATGAGCACAAAGCTCCAGAGCCTGCAGTGTGCATTCCCTTCTACCCTGACAGGTTGTGGGGAATTAGGACAGGGTTTGTTTATGTTCTTCTCAAAAATAGGTGTTTTGACTGAAAGTTTGTGTAGCTGTCATTGGTAATGAGGAGCTCAGCACACGCTGCTGCTTGTTGTGTTATTGTTTCATTTGTTTGTTGCACTGATTTTAAGTAGAGAAAGAAAGGAATTGGGGGAAAAGGTTTGAGCCAAAGCAATCAGGCAACTTCAATAATGAGATGCCATCCAGGCTTTTGTGATAGGAAATCTATGCAGTCCCACTGTTAATGCTCCTGTCGCTATAGGGATTCTTCAAGCCTATTTTATCAGCTCAGTGGGGTTCAATGCCTCCCTTCTCTGGAGGGAAAAAGCAGAATTATCACCAGGGTAATGAAACATACCCCTCACACGTTTATGGAGTGTTTTATTAAAAGCATGTCGCTTTGATCTCATATACCAGTTGCAATATGTGGGTATAAAATGCCAGAATAGCTCTCAAGGGAAACACTTTCTTTTGTGCTAATTTAAAATTCCTCAAAGAGGATGCAGTCTGCTGTGATGTTAGCATTTTTTTTTTCTCTTTGCTACCTGAGGTTTCATAAAGGAACTGGTAGGTTTCATAAAGGATCAGTTGGGATTTGGAGTCACCTGACCAGGACCAAAGGTTCTCTGTGATCTGCTTTCAGAACCATTCTTGTCCTTCCTGAAATGCTATGCTCTCAAGTTTGTTTTCTAACATTGCTAATCATTAGGGAATTTTAATTAGAGATCAATCTAATCTTTGGGTTATCTGTTTATGTCTTCATATTTAATTTTGCCAGTGAAATTTTCACAATTAGCTTAGGTCTGAAATTTTTAATCCAATGGTGCATTTTGCAAACCTCACCATTAGTTCCATCCAATTAAAATTTCATTCTCCAGCTCATTTCATCCTGATTCTTGCAAAACTTTAGGGCCCATGTTAAGTTCTAGGACAATTAATTCCTACCACAGCATGTAGTCTAATAGAGGAGATAGACTTGTAAAGAAGTGATTCTAATACAATGTGATAAGGATAATAATAGAGGTGTTTGAAAAGAGAAATGTAATTGGGAAATGAGATATTTGCATTGGATCTTAAAATATTGAATGGAAATTAATTCACCAACATGTGAAGGGAAGCGTGTTCATGCCAGGGAGAGAGGCCTGCATCCACAAGGACACAGAGTCACAGAAGAGCAGGGTGTTTGGAGCATTCTTAGAATAGTTGGTAGCTTCATGCTTGTGAAGAAGAGGTTGAAAAGCAAAAGATGAAGCCAGCAATATAGTATCCATACTGTGAAGGCCTTTTGTTCCACACAGTTGGGCTTGAACTTTATTCTGTGGGTACTGGAAGGCCAGTCAATGGCTTTTAAGTAGGGAGACCATTTTATAAGAAGCATGTTAGAAAGATTACTCTGGCAGAAGTATACAAAAAGGATTTGGAGTGGGCCAGACTGGAGGCAGAGAGATGAGTTAGGAGGCTGTGACTATAGTTCTGAAAACAGCTGAGTGGATCTACAGTTTCCCAGACCCTTGGGACAAAAAGACATTGCTGAGCAAAGATGAGATGAACTTGGTAATCAGCTGTTTAAAGCAGAAAAGAGAAGAGGGAACCTGAGATTTCTCACTTGGGGCATTGGCTGATGCTGTGTCTTAAGACATATGTGAGGAGGTTCCTTAATTATATTTTAAGGACAAGAAGTTTATAAGCATAGTTGTGGAATGATGAGTTCCGAGTACCTCTGGTTATCTACATGCAGATGTGTAGTATTTAGGTAGATGAAGAGGCCTCTGGCTCAGGAAGAAAGTTGTGACAGGAGATATGGATTTGAAGTATGAGGACTTATTATTAGCCTGTCTGAATCATGACTTTATGATGCTATTAATAAATCTATTCATGCAGCTACATCACCTAGGTGGCTCCTTTAGAGATTCTACTCTAATAAGTTTTAAGTTATTTTTACACCCACTGCTGCTGCCTCAGATCTACTCTACACTCTTCCTGTGTGTGTGTGTGTGTGTGTGTGTCCTAAATGAAACAAAGCCCCATCCATTTATCTCTCTTTTTTTAGTGTCATCCTGTTGAGTATTCAACAAGGTGAAATGGAGAGAACTTTAACTTAGGAGCCCAGTAATCACTGGGGCTTTTCACAAATGTTCCAGTTCTCCTCTTCTGCCTGGAGCAGTAGAATTGCTTCCTTCATCCCCTCATAAGTTAGGTTTAGCTACGTGACTAGCTTTTAGCTCTTGAACTGTGAATAGTAGAAATGACCAAGTCATCTCTAGGCAGATGCTTTAAGAGTTTATTTGCAAATCACCTCTCTCCCTTTTCCTGCCTCTGTAGCCTTAGAGATAGGAGCCTTCATTGGCTATGGTTCTTGAGTGACTATAATGAGCAGAGTTCTTATATGGCCCACTTAGACAGGCAGTGTGTACAGGTAATAAAATTTCCTGTATTAAGTCACTGAACTTTTTATTCTCAAAACGCACATGAGCCAATCTGACTGGAAAAGAGCTAACTACGTATGGACCCCAGTCCTGGTTCTCTCACTAGTTAACTCTTAGCAAGTTACAGGACTTCTTTGAGAGCCAATTTCTTAATTTGGGGGCTGGATATAATGATGTTAACTTTGCCAGAGCTCTGTAAGAATTAGAGATAATGTATATACAAAGTACCTTATAAATATTAGCCATTCATTTCATTGCAACTATGATTATACTTATAGGCAGTTATTCCCTTTTAGTATATTGATTTTGTAATACCTATGATTATTACCTATCTCAGATTTGTGTTGTACTCAGGTTTATTGAACACGTTATCTATGTGTTTCTCTGAGCACTTGCTACAAAAAGGAAACATGGCCAAGGATAGGACCATGTAGTCATGCCAACATAGATATTCTCACATATATGCCATTCATAATGAACTGTCTTAGATAGTATTGCACAAATAATTCACCTTGTAGTAATCCCCAATTTTTATCTTGTCTATGAATATATAGAGTTATTTTTAGTTATCATATGCAAAGGGTTGCACTAAGCTGGTCACCTTGCTAATATTGTATATGAGATAATCACATACACTTCTCGAACATTTGTAAACTGTTTTCTTAGTGACATTTTGGCTTTTTTCCCCTCAAACAAGCTTATTGTTGCATGTTGTCTGAAATTCACAAATAGTTAAACTATTCTGTTTACTTCCAGTATAGTTCTAGACCAGAAATTTTGTCATTATACTCTTATTGAGTTATCAATCATGAGTTTATTATCAGTTTTATAATCATCCCCTTTATTTAAAATGTTCTATTGGTCCCACAGCACCATTGCCCACAGGATAAAGTTTTAGGAAGCTTTTTAATCCCACCCAATATGCAATATATTTATTGATTTTAGAGGCAGAGGAAGGGAAAGAGAGAAACATCGATCAGTTGCCTCCCATATGCACCTTGACCAGGAATCAAACCCACACCCTTTTCATGTACAAGGTGATGCTCTAACCAACTTAACCACCCAGACAAGGCTTATGGGAGATTTTTATTCATTAGAATGTCAACTGGAAATCTAAACCTATGTTGGAGAAGCATGCAACATACCCTTGATTTAAGTGACTGACAAATTTAACTCTTAGAAAAGAGAAAAAGGGATGATAAGAATTATGTCTCATTGCTTCGTTTTGAAAAACAAAAATTGGCATTGTGGAAGAGATGGCAACTCTGGGATAAAGTGACCATGGCAAATATAGAGGTAGCAGAACTGAAAGATAAGAATATTAATAAGGTAAATGTAGTTTTAAAATAGTGGAAATAAGGATATCTTGAGAGTTAGGTTTGAAAATATGTATCTAAAAGTATCACTTCCTGTGATGGTCTGATCAGGCTATAAAGCTTATTTCTTCCAGGGATGGTACAGGCTGGAAATATATTTAGAATCCAAACAGGTTTAGATAGATTTAGAAATTCATCAATAATGTACCATGGAAGATAGGACAGATCCTAGGAAAATATGATTTTTGAGGGGAACTTTGGATTATCCTGTTATCTAAGAGGAAACTTAAACTATTCAGAAGCCTTACCACGTTTAGCCATTTCTTTGTTCTTATATTATCATCACACTTCAGTTACGCAGAGGAACAAGTTGCCATAAATTTGCTAAAGCATTAGTTGACAAAATCATTTTCATATTTATTTATATGTATATTAACATTTGAAATCAATGATTTTTTTAATGTAAAAATTTTAGGAAGGAGGCAGATTTCTGCTACTCTGCATAAAGCATACTAGGGACTGTTAAAAGTCATAGGCCTGAAAATTTTAATTACAGGTATGTTTTCTTTAAAATCTCTCCCTCAATTGAGATGACAGTAGCTCTCACTGTACCCTTTCCTCAGGCAGCCAAATTAATTGGGGGAAGGAAGGATGTGAGCAGTGGAGCCCAGGCTCACACACTATGCAGTGCCTCCTGCCTATGTCCCCTGGAAGCGCCGGGTCATGGCTCTGCTCTACCTATGTGATGGTCTTTCAGAAATGATGAACAGTTTCTCTTAGGTAAAAAAGATTTAACTGGTAATTAAAGTGGCATCCTAGGTTTTAAAAAAATAGTAACTGCAACTTCATAATTTTATTTTCCTAGCATCTGTTCTATTCAAGCCAAGCCTACTGTGGTGATCTTCATGAAGACAATTCAGTGGTTTCTTAGCAACCAAGTTTCCTGTGGTTTCCTTGGTTATAAGCAATGACATAACTCTTGTAGGCAACTTCAAAAGCACAGGAGAAAATCCTCTTAAAGAATGAAGTTTCAAAAAATTTGGGTTACTGCTTTTTGAGTGTCGCTGTTCATAATGAGAACTCTTTCCTTGGGGACATTAATTACTCTAATACATGATTATATGGAGATTGTAAAGTAAAAATCACATTAGATTATACGTCTTTTCATCATATTTGTCTTATGCCTGATCCTTTTTTTCCCTGAAATTAGGACTCTTTTTACATCTCTTTTCATTGACTACTACCCTTAGACAAATCCAGCAGATGAAAGTTAGAAACTTTTAAATAATTATCTGAAGGGTCTCTAATGAAGGCAGAAGAGTTGTAGTTGCTTAAGAGTAGGACCCAATAACACTACCTTGTTTTTACTTTTTCAGTATGTGTTAGAGGCTTAGGTAAATAAATGGCAATGTCAAGGACTGCTGGTAGGGTCTATTAAAGAACTGTTCATTTATACTGGTCAATAAATTTCTAAGGCCAGCATGATCAGCATTAACTGCTTTTATGTACTTAACTGGTTTTTTCCCCTCTATATTTATTAGTAAAGAACTATATTGGAGATATATATATATATATATATATATTCCATAATATGTCAACAGAAGAAAGAAATAGATGCTTACAAAGTAGAATTTGCACTGTATAGACTGTTCAACATGTATTCAAGGATATCAACATAATGCCCTGGCTGGTGAGGCTCAGTAGATTGAACGCTGGTCTGAAGACCAAAGGGTTGCCTGTTCGATTCTCAGTCAGGGAATGTGCTTCGGTTGCCAACCAGGTCCCCAGTAGAGGGTATGTGAGAGTCAAGCACACATTGATATTTCTCTCCCTCTCTTTCTCCCTTTCTTCCCCTCTCTGTAAAAATAAGTAAAATCTTTTAAAAAATAGAAAGAAGAATATTAACACATTAACCTTAAGAAAAATAGTCTACAGATTATAATGAACATACTATTTCTAAATTTTGAGCTCCATTTCTATATCAAATTAAAGCATTTTAACTGGAGTGATTCCTTTTACATCGGCCTTAAATGGCTTCACTCAGCTATGTTTCAATATATGCTTATGGCTTTCAGGAAGGTCATATAAAAACATATTGCACCTTCTGTTGAAACACAAGACATGCAGATACACATACAAATATAGACGCAATGCAACATGAGTTACCATAATACACCGCCCATCACTTTTTTACCTCCTTGGTTGCCAACAAGCTCTAAACTGAATCTAATTCTCAAATTTTTTTGTTTCTGGTTTCATGAAAATCTTAAACAATTTGAAAGAATAAATTAATAGATGCCATTTAATGTATTTTTAAGCTTTGACTCTTATTTCAACTTTGTTGTTCCTAACATTTCTTCTTCATGTTATTATAACTTTAATAGCACAGTATATATTTTCAACAATAAAAGTATAAAGGAAAGTAACTCAGTTTTTTCCTATCTTAAGTAGAGAAAATACCTTTTCTTCTCTCCTGTTTTTTTCTCCCTGTGAGTCTCCTTCACTACTCACACAGAACTTCTGACACTTATGTCACCAAATGTGTGGAGGTGTTTCCCCACAACAAGTAATTTTCTGTGACAACAACTAGGTGTTCTACAGTTCAGCTCAGTCCTGGCACTGTCTACTCTGAGGTAGTGTCAGGTTCCACAGCAGTAGGGTTTAGTCCTTCAAGACTGCCCTCCAACTCTAGACACCAGTTGCAAGCTCTGTGTTTTTGACCAACCAGCTCTGGACCAAAGTTCTAACAAACCTTTCCTCAGTTTCAATTAATTTGCTACAGAAGCTCACAGAACTCAGGAAACCACCTTTATTAGTTTATTTTAAAAAAGATGGATACAGATTAACATCTAGATAGAAGAAATGCATAGGGCAAAATATGAGGGAAAAGGCACAGAGCTTCCGTGCCCTGTCCAGGCACACCACTCTCCCAGCATCTCCACGTGTTCACAAGCCTAAAAGCTCCCTGAACCCTGTAGTTTGGGGATTTTATGGAACTTCATTAGGTAGGCATAACTAATCATTAATTCCACTTTCAGCCTTTTCCCCTCCTTCCCCCCTTCTCCAGAGAATGGAGGGGGATGCTGAAAATTCCAAACTTCTAATCGCGACTTGGTCTACTGGTCAGTCCTCACCCACGAGTCATCCAGGAGTTCACCCTGAGTCTCCTTGCTACAGCAAAGGACACCCCTACCACCCAGGAAATCACAAGGGTTTCGGTAGCCCTGTGTCAGGAACCAGAGTCAAAGACCAGTATTAGAACAAGAGATGCTCCTGGTACTCTTATCACTTAAGAAATTACAAGAGTTTTAGGAGCTATGTTCCAGGAAATGGGAGAAGAAAACAATATATATTTTCTATTAATTCACAGAAAGAATAAATTTATGTTTCTGTTTTATACATTGCTGGATTCATAGTTGATATTCAGTAAACCCTGATAAAATTAAGTTCTCTGATGATAGGCTAAAGTTTGTGAACATATCCTTTCTTTCTTTCTTGAATACTTAAAGCAAGTAGGCAGTGTGTTTATTAGAGTCAATTTATCTCAGTGCCAAGCACATCTTGGCACTTACGATGTGCAAAGCGTTTTGGTGGGTGCTGGGAAATGCATCGAGAGATGTGGCCTCTGTCCTCATAGAACAACCACTCCAGAGCTCTGCTCTTTCTCGAAGCCAAGAACAGAGTGCTTTCTCTGCTTGGAATGTTCCCTCTCCTGCAGCACACTGCAACCCAGGTAATCCTTGCTCCTTGCTTCATTTAAGCACTTCCTTAAATGCCATGTAAACAAAGGTCTTTGCTGGTCATTTTTATCTAAAATGAAATTACCTATTTACTCTTTATTCTCTTACTCTCTTTATGAATCTTCAGAGCTTTTGTCACCACCCAATATATTATGTACATATATATTCATTTCTCTGTCCCCCTCACTTCAAAGTAATCTCTGTGAGAGGGGGGCTCTGACTGCTGTGTTATTTCAGTATCTATAGGTCCTGAAACAGCGCCTAGTACAAGTAAATGCTTAATAAATAATTGCTTAATCAACCAATTAATGAATAAAAAATGAATTCTCTATCTAGATATTTTAAGTTTAGCTTGAACTCTTTGTAGCTTTCTAGATTTCCCACTGCTGGCCAACTGTGTTAAAATTCATCAAGACCACAGTTTCCAAACTCACGTCTTGTGTGTTTGGAGAGTATTCTAGGTGTAGAGTTTAACTGCACATCCCAAAAAAAGCATTATTGCTAAATCAAGATGCCTAAAACTGTTGCTCTTACCTATCTGTGGCTAATATCTAAGCTGTTGAGTTTTTATCCACTGATAGTTAATTCTAATAGTTAATTAAAATTCAAATAGAATGCAGTAGTTTTATGTCCTAAGATCTTTGAAGGATCTTGTTTGTTTTTAATAAATTTTTCTGCATTTACTATTACTGTGCTTTGAATAAGGAATTACATCATACTTTCAGGGAGAATAGATGTGTTTACCTAAATGCTCTTGATTTTGAATGTTCTGAAATGTAACTAGTCCCAGACAGACTAAATTCTATAAATCAGAAATGATCCTTCTAGCAGTGTGCTGGGAATAATGGGATTGATTTTACTTTGAATATAGCAGTATTGTTATACTTAGAGTCTTTGACGTTTTAGAATGTACCATTAGAGTCTTTTAATCATACATTTTTTAACTTATGAGAAAATGTCTGAGGTTATTCTAACATCCTTATAGAAGACTTCTGCTAAAACTTCTGCAAAATAGCACTTTTCCATATTTTGATCTGTCTTATGTATTTAATAAAGCAAAAAAATATTTTTTATTTTTAGAAACAATAAAAGAATTTGAAGGAATGTGCAAGATCATTTAGATCCACTGCTTCAATTTACACATGAAAAAAATCTGAGCCCCACTTTGCTGAGTCAGAACATGACTTTCTGTAAGACAGGAAGTTAAATGGCAGCCAAGACTACAGATCAGAAACCTCGTGTCTAATTTACTAACATGCCAACCTTTAGCTCCGAATTTTTTAGATATCATGCTTTAGATATTTTTTCAATAGTAAAATTTTCCTGTTAGAGGTAAATATGCCAGAGAATAAACTGCAGTCTACTTTTAGAAAGTTAATCATATACAAGGAAGGATCCTTATAAAACTGATTAATGAAGGTTTCTTATTAGCAACACAGTAAAATCACTTTGCCTCCCTTAGCTGATTTAGTTTAGTTGTAGCAGTGTATTATAAATATACTGGTAAACTGTAGATTTTGTTAAAAAGTATTATCTGCTGCTGAAGAATCATCTTGACTCTTCACAGAGAGGGTAAAATGAGTTGGTTTTGTGGAGCACCAAGGAGTAGAGAAATCCTGCCACGTATACACTTTTTCATGTCTTTTCATTCTTCTTTCTACCTTGAGGAAGCTCCAGGACCTGAGACAAGGGTGATGCTGAATGTATTTTTCCAAAAGGCTGGGACTTGAAAAGATTTTGTCCTTTTCCTTTCATCAGATTTTCTGGTTTTGCCCTGCTTCATATTTTATGTCTTAAATTTCTGAAATGAAGCCAGCATATCTGTCATTGAAAAAGAACCTGAGAGTTCCTCTTTCAGTGAAGTTGAATATTTTCCCATACATGTGGACGTGGTACAGTATAGGTACTGATTTAGCACGGGAAATCTTTAAAAGGAGCCCTGACTTTGCTAGGAAGATCAGAGCAACCTGTTTACTCTATACATTAGTTTTCAGTAGGATATTAAAACCACACGGGGAAAAAGCCAATAAATACACATAAATAAATAATATACTATAATTTCATCACATTGAGTTGATACGATAGCCATTAAAAACACAATGAATTGGCTATATAGATATTTCCCCCATGCAATCTGTCAGAACATGTTAGGCTTCCATGTGGTCTCTGAGAGAAATTCACTTTTCATTACAAAATCTGTTTATACTAAAGCATATGTTCCATTACTTTCTAGGAAATGGGAAGTCATAGCCCACTGTGAATGCATAAAAACATACCAGCACACTACACACAAATTAAATGCAGATTGATAGCCTTCATTCACTATTTTCTATGTGCACCTGAAATAAGAAAAACACAGTAATGAACTTGAAGTGCCAACCAATTTTCCCCTATTTATTCAAGATCGTGGTGTACAGTGAACCTAAAAATTATTTTTTTCATTTAAACAGTTCACAACTGTTTGAAACATTTAGAAAACAAAAAATAATGCCTGCTTTTCCATGAATCTTTTCTTTTTTTTTCTTTTCATTTACTTTCTTGGGTAGATACTGGTTAACAAAATTATACAGGCTTCAGGTGCACAACTCCACAGCACATCATCTGTGAACTGTGTTGTGTGTTCACCACCACAACTCAAGTCTCCATCCATCACCAGCTATTGCCTCCATACACCCTCCACCTCTGCCACCTCCCTTCCCCAACAATCACCACACTGTTGTCCATGTCCATGACCCTTTTCATGCTAAGTCCTCTCTGACAACAAAGAGACATTTTGTTTGGTAGAGTCCTTGCCTCAGAAGGTGGTGTACTGTCATACAGATGTCTGCATTGCCAAGGCAAAACACCAAGTTATCTGCCAGTGCCTTTCCCTTTAGGAGCTTTCATGATTCTAAACTTTTTATGAGATATAAAGCAAATCTTTCCAAAGACAAATTGCATACTGTAGCATACAAAATTGTTCTAAGCTGCTAGGTGAGTATGATCAGTCTCAGTCGTATAAGCATCAACCCAAGACAATAAAAGCTGTTTTGCAGCTTTTATTGCTATGAAATAAATAACATGAAACACAACAGCAACAAATTTTGACACTTATTATGGTGAAACTAGAGTTTAGACATTTTGCTTGGGTTTTTTTTAAAAAGATACACATTCATTTTAATTTCTTTTATTAATGATATTGTGGTGTTAATATATACATTTGTAAGTACTTAATTGAGCAAAGTGTCTAAAATATTCAATTCTACTTACAGAGCTGTTTTAAATTATTTTGATTCAACTGACAAAGTCAAGCATGATTTAATATGATTTGCCAATGAAATCAGTTTAACTAATTTCTAGTTTTTGACAAATTAAAGTCAAACCACTGGTCAAATGCTGTTCTCACAGCATTGCCTTCATTCCATTATTGTTCTCCTCAACCATTTTTCCCCCCAGTGTCTTGGCCATAGCGCTGATGGCAGATGAAGAAATGAAATCTGTATTGACTGATAGCTATTTTACTATTCCTTGCTAATCATTGTACCTTGCTAATCATTTTACAGCCTTATCTTATATAAACTTTAAACAATAATCATTGTAATTATTAAGGGCTAGGTAAGGTAATTAGTACATAGTAATTAAGATATAGTCTCAGTAAAACTCTGTTTTAGGTAGTCATGGCAGGGATTTATCTAAAATAGTCCAACAGATATTTTGTGAAACCTCTTAAAATTCTCTCTGTTTTTTAGAGTTGCTTCACCAAATTATATGTAAAATGCACATGTAGTTGGTGATGATAGGATAATTCTTTCAGTATGGTGGTAGTTTTGTAGGTGAAGTTGGAAGGCCATATTAATATTGCTAGGAATTTTGCAATAGGTATTTTTGTTAGAATATCAGGGGTGAAATCTGTGGCATTCTTCCTCAACTGATACACAGGTGACTCAGTTAATTTCTGTGGAGTACTCCTAGATAAGACATTTTTAAATGATCTGATTGGAGAAAGATCAACCGCTGTCAACACTTTTCAATTGAAAAGTTAGCCTTACAAACTGCCAGCACTACTGCTGGGTCTAGGTACGCATAAACCTCATTGTTCAAGCAGAAAGTTTGAACATGTTCATACCTGCAGGTCAGTGCTGGCGAAGAAGGTCCAGATACTTAAATCATTCCTTAAACTAAATTTTCAGTGAAGAGCAGAAATTGATGAGAGTTTGAGAAAACAGTAACCACTAGACAGTCAAATTAGTAACCTCCACCACACTTTTAAAGGTATAAAAGTGGAATGGGGATCTTTGGAGGACCTTGGAGCTTTCTCACAGCCTCTAACTTAAGCAGCTCTAACTAAAAAGGGAGAGCTCTAATGTGTGTACCTGACTGCAGGCACCCACCTTTATGATAGAAAGAGGAAGAGGTCAACATACGAATAAACTCCATGAAGTGTGGCTCCTTTTAAACCAACTCTTCTGTACGATTTTCTGAAACCATGTATGAAAAAGTGTATAACACATTTTATGGCACCTTGTGAATGCCAAATACATGGTAGATATGGCCAAGCGAGGTAGTCATGCTTAATGGCTGAAAGCATAGACTCTGAAGTCAAGCCATTTGTGTTTTCATCCTATTTCCAGAATAACCAGCTGGATAAACTTGGGAACACTATCTAATCTCACCAAGGCTTACATGATAACATTTACGTCATGCAGTGGTCAGGAAAATAAATGAGTAAATACATACAAAGCAATTAAAACATTGTGTAGTGTGTAGTAAGCACTCAATTTAAATATCAGCTATTTCTACAACTATAATGATAACAATTACTTCTACTACCATCACTAATATTGCACTAATACTGTTATCCAGCCTGTCTTGTTAGGAATTGGCTGAGAATGGTAGAGACTTTGGACAAGCAGGGTTAGGTTCCAAACTGACCAATATAACCAATTTAGACAAGGCTGGAGCTTCTTTTATAATATCTATGAAGCAAGTGTAAAAAAGGTTATTATGAGCATTACCTATCTGATAAAACAAAACACTTTTATCAACTTTAGCAAATTATTTTTAAGTAAGTAATGAAATGATGCTCTTTTGATCAAAGATTTAAGGAGACCTAAATTTTTACCAACATGAAAAGACCTGAGCCCCAAGATTCATTAAGAAAAGCCTTATCTTATATAAACTTTAAAACAGTTTTCAACAATGTTTTTGTGGTGTAAAAGACTTGACACCTGTTTCTTTTTTATTGTGATAAAATATGCATAACATGGGAATGACCATTTTAACCATTTTTAAGCATACAGTTTGGTAGCATTGAGTATGTAGTTGTGCAACCATGGCCACCACCCATCTCTAGAACATTTTCATTTTGCCAAACTGAAACTCTGTACCCACTATAACTTTCCACCCCCCACGCGCTCCACAACCATTATTTTACTGTCTGTCTCTATGAATTTGACCACTCTAGGTACCTCATATAAATAAAATCTTACAATATTTGTCCTTTCATGTTTGGTTTATTTCACTTGGTATAATGTCTTCAAGATTCATCCACTTTGTATATTGTCAGAATTCTGTTATTTTTTAAGGCTTAATAATATTCCATTGCATGTACATACCACAGTTTGTTTCTCTCTCTGTTGGTGGACACGTGTTGTTTCTACCTTTTGTCTATTGTAAATAATGCTGCTATGGACACTGGTGGACCAGTTTCTTTTTAAAGCTATTTTTTAACTTAGGTTTTCAACTAGAATGAACTTTCTCCCATCATAGTCCAAATTAGTGAGCTTTCCCTTATCTCTTATGTTTGATATTAGAATGGTACCTTAAAACAGTGGCTACCAAAACTTTATGTGCATCAGATGGAACTAGAGAGTATTATGCTAAGTGAAATAAGCCAGGCAGTGAAGGATAAATACCATAGGATCTCACCCATAAGGGGAACGTAATGAATAAAACAAATAAACGAGTAAAATAGAACCACAGACATGGAAATAAGGAAAAAAACTGACAGTGGCCAGAGTGGGAGAGGGACATAATGGGGCAAAGAAGGGGAAGGGTGTAGTCAAGGAACCATGTATGAAGGCTCCATGGGCATGGACAATGGATGGGATTGACTGTGGGATTGTAGGGTTGGGCTGGGTGGGGGAGAGCAACAGGGGGAAAATGGGTACAGCTGTAATAAAACAACAATAAAAAAAAGAATTACCTACCTAGAGGGCCTGGTAAATATAGATTGCTGAGCCTACCAAAGAATTTCTGATCCTGTGGTCTAAAGTAGGGCCTGAGAATTTGCCTTTAAAATGCATTGCCCGGTCATGCTGTGTCTGCTGGTCTGGGAACCACACTTGAGAAGCACTCACTTCCTGACAGCATTGTCTTGGCTGATAGAACATGCTCTGGTACTGGTTTTGCCGATAACTTTGTCATTCTGAGCAAGCAACTTTCTCATTACCTAAAAATTGAAATGGTACACTAGCATGTGTGAGATTTTCTCTAATTTGAAGTTCTATGAATGTTTATATGTCAAGATCCTAGTAGGCAACTGATAACACTCCAAAATTACGATAATTTGAAGAGACTTGTAAAAAATTATTTATAAAATTATATAAGGCAGGGGTGTCCAACATGCTGCCTGTAAGCTGCATGAGGCCCAGGATGGGTATAAATGTAGCCCAACACACAATTGCAAATTTACTTAAAACAATTTGAGATATTTTGTGATTACTCATTACAATGTATTTAATTGGCCCAAGACAATTCTTCTTCCAGTGTGGCTCAGAGACAGCAAAAGGTTGGACACACCAGATCTAAAGGAAGTGACCAAGAAAGTTTAGTTGTCCAGGTTAGAAACAGTGGTGCCTCACTCTCCCTAAGTCTCAAGAGGAAAAGGGAGAGAGCTTTTATATAAAGCTAATATACAAGGCTAAGTAGAGATAGCCATCTATGGAGATAAGTTTTTTCATGGTCCATGTTGACCCCTTGGGATGGAAACCTGGAAAACAAATGCCTTTCCCACCCTGCCGCCACTCCCCATTGGCTGAACACAAAGAGAAATTAGGTCAGTGGAGCCAAGTGATATAAGGCATGGTGGACAGCCTCTTGTAGCATAAAGCAGAGTGGGGAAGGGTAGAGTGCATGTGGAGGGAGCAGAGGATATTCAGTACCATGGAATGAGTAAACATAAGAAGCAGCTGCTGGAAAATCTAGCACAGTGAGTTGCCACTAAGGTGTCTCAAAACATAATCTTAAATCATGTTTCTTTGCCTTTTCAGCCCCAAGTGAACATAATTGTTGGTGTCTGACAGGTGTTGATTAGTCACACTCATTATAGTCTGGGGCCTTGTTTATGTCACAAAAACATTTGCAGGTATGATTACATGTACAATGAGGCTTGGAGAAAAAGAGCACTGTTCCCTGCTTGATTTCAGTTTTCTTACCAGCGGTGGATCCACAGGTGGTATGTTCATTAAGATCCATATAATTTGGCCTGCTTTGTAGTTGATTAGAAAAGCTCATCCTTCCTTTCATCTGATATTTTTGTGTTTTCTGGTTATGTTCCCTCTCAGAACAATTCAGAATTCATGACAATCACCATTTTCTAGATAATGAAGCCACTATATGGTCCCAGTATTTCTGACAGGACTAAATCTTTCACATTAGAAATATAATTTATGGGTCCAAGTGAATCTAAAGTTCTGCCATTTTAGGACCTTTATGTTTTGACTAAGGATGAATCAAATACAAGTAAAATGACAAGGAAGAATGTATGAAACAAGCTGATCACTTTATATATACTGAGTACTTATTATAGGCAAAGAATTGAATGAGATATTGGGGAGACTACAAAAATATATAACTATTGTGTCATAATTAGGAGCTTAAGTTTATTTGAGAAAATGGAGATATGCTCAAAAAAATCAAAGTAGTAATGAAGACAGAAATCATCTGTAACTTTCAAGTTGGATGTTTTTGTGTTACTTCCTTTTAGTGTGTTTTATTTAGAACCTTTATTAAAATACATAAGTATATATTTAGAAATTATTTTATTCACTGTCTGTCTTATCTCAAACCTTAATGAGGGCAGAATTATATTATTTTTCCCATCAATGGAGCATTGGTAAATATCTGTTGATATAATGAAATGACCACATAAACACAGATAGCAAAAAAAAGTTGTAGGTTAGTCCTCCAAAGTAGATAAATGAAGACTTACCTGCTGTCTCTTGTGAGCCAGATGTTGTACCTAGGTGCTTGTGTTCTTGTATAGTTGATGTAGATAAGATGGCAATCATGAACAAGGATGTGAGAATATACCTCAGTTTAAGAAGCTTCCACCTCTCAATTGCCCTGATTATTACACAGACTCCATCTCCCTTTGTCTCCTCTGTCACGTGTGTTTTCCTCCCCTGTCTCTAGCACCAATGCATCCACATGTTATCACACTTAATCATACGGAAATGTTTTCAGTTTACCAAGGTCTTCCTGCCCATGAATTGACAAATCCCCATAGCACTTGGATGGAGGATGCAGTGTCCCCCATGCCGGTCACAGAGGAGGAAACAGAGAAATGTGGTGACTTCCTTGAGATAACATAGCAGGTAAATAATAACACAGAACTTAAACAGGGTCTTCCACTTCCAAACCTAGTGCTGTCCCAAGCACTAAAAGTGTACTGCTGTTTGTCTCCAGTGATTACGACAGCATCTGAAGTGCCCAAGTTTCCTTTTTGTTCTCTTCTCCCTTGATGTCAAGTTTTTGAGACAAAACTGAGATTTGTATTTAAAATTCTGTAGCACCAAAAGGTGCTTTCCCCTTTGGATTTGAGTCAGATGTGAGAATAGCGTGCAGAAAGGTTAATGTGTTTACCAAACTAGAACATTTTGCACTGCAGGAAAAAACTCGGAGATGCATTGCTGGGATGCTCCAGATGTCCTCTGCTTTGAGCTGCTTTATTTGCATTTGGTATTTCAAAGCTTGCGATCAATTTGCAATTATAATTGTCTTCAAAATTTTACTTTAACTAGCACTTTGTGAGGGAAAACATCAATTTACATTATTTCACAGAGTTGGAAAATATCTAATGATTTGGAAAACAAAAATGGGTTTTATCAAGACAAGTGTACACAAAATTGCTGTTGCTGTTCTATGTTGTAATCATTTCTTAATACAAGATCCTGTTATTTTCATACATATGTCTTATATTCACTGGGATAGTGCATAATAAGATAATTCCAATCACTGAATTACACAGCTGCTCTAAGAGAATGAAGAGCCCAAACGTGAAGATGAAAATGAAACCACTGATTATAAGATGTGCACTGAATGTCCTTCTGAGCAGCACTTGTAACTAGATTAACAACAAGCCTAATTCCTTTTGTTAGGTAATTCTCACTTGTCATATGTCTTTTTAAAAATATAAAGATGTATTCCCTACATACACTATTGATAAGGTTTGTGTCAGTGAATTAAAGAATTTCTTGTAAGATTCTCAGTTTCTTTCAACTGTAATAATAATAATAAAGATTGTAAATTATGTATTAAATATATTATCCTAAATGTCAAGAGATGATCATAAACATTTATTGAGCACTTTGTGTTAGGCATTGCACTAAGGCATTTGGGTAAGGACAAGCTTAATGCTTGCAAGAATCTTTTGAGGGTAAGCATTTCCACTCCATGAAACCTTTCTCAAAGATGTTTAGAGGGGTAAGTTGACAGAATTTTTATAGCTGGTGAGAGGCAAATGTAATATCAAACAATAAAGTAGATTTTAAAATAAAAGTGAAAGCCAGAGAAAGGCAGAAAGTACTAATACCTCATTCTAAATTTTATTAGTCTAATAAAAAATAATTCATGTGAAAATTTTACAAGCTTAAAATGATAAGAAGCCTTAGATTGAAAATTCCCTGTAAACAGGCTAGGCCTAACCCATGTTTTAATTTCCTGCATACAGTAAATAGCACACAGAAAACACTGAATTTTGTCTAAACTCAAAGCCTTCCAAGGTTAGAGAGTTTGCAATGAAACCTATTCTTGAGAAGTTCCAGGCATCAAAAAATTATTTTATCTGTTAAGTAACAATCTTTTTCACCCTATTTTTTCCCTGTTGAAATGGTTTGATCGTGCAGCAAAAATGAGTATAATAAGCATCAATAAGATAATAGTGATGTTCAAAATGGATGATGTGATTCATCTGGAGACATTGCTAGTTTAAACTCTTGACCTAGACTGATTTACCTAAGAGCAATGCTTCTCTTCTCTTGCTCTTTTGGATCATCTGGGAAATGCTTAAAACATACCAGCGTCTAGGTCCCACCATAGATCAAATGGATGTAAATATCTACAGTTGGTCCAGACATCAAAGCATCTTAATAATTCCCCATATAATCCTAATGTGTAGTCAAAATTGAGAAACACTGTTTCAGAGAAATGTACACTAAGTACAGATGATTATTGCCAGGCAAGAGCAACTTAGCTGTGTAGCCAAAACAATCCAGAATGACATTTTTAAATTTATTAATTTATTATTTATTATACTTTATTGATTATGCTATTACAGTTGTCCCAATTTTCCCTCTCTTCCCCCTTCCTCCAAGCACCCCCACTTCCCCAGAAGGAGCTCAGAGGGAGTAAGTCTGAATAATCCATGTGTGGGTTCTTTAAGGAGTAGAGTTCTTTCTTCTATTAACTCAGCCCCTGCAGGTTTGCAGCCAGAAGTTATGAGGACACTTCTTCCTGACACTGGAACTCTGGACTGGGGGGCCTGGCGTGATGCTGGGACTCATTACTCCCTAGATATCCCTCCTGAATTTTTATCCACCACATGTGGATGTGGAACCAGCAGTTCTGCATCTCCACCCCTCCTACAAGTCTGGATGGATGTGGTTTCTTTAAATATGCAGTTGTCAGACTTCCATTCAACTTGATTTCTTATGGTTCTGAGTGATGGTTGTCCTATAGTTTAGTTATAATTTTGATGTAATTGTGCTAAGAGGCAAGCTGTGTTTATTTATGCCGCCATCTTAACCAGAAGTCCTCCAGAATGACATTTCTAAAAATTTATCATTTGAGGTTCAAAATTTGACTCTAACCCCGCATAGGAGTTAATCACACTCAGTACATCAGTAACACATGACTCAAACATATTGTCTGAAAGAATATCAAATGCTGGAACTATGGGGACTTTCCACTGGGCACACCCACTATTTGAAAACCTCTTCCTCTTTTTTGATTAGGTAGGTTGACGTATTTATCAAATCATTGCTCTGCAAGGCTGGTATTTGGGCAGAAAGAGTTGAGTGTTGGCATATTTTACATAAGGTGTAGGGAATCCTGATAAAATGCCCCTGCCTTAAGAACTAATGGTCATGCTTTTTTATCCAAATTCTGGTGTCCCACACATTCAAGATTATATATTTATCACTTTTTGAAAATGTCCCCTGGATATTCTAAATTAGCATTGTCAAATCTATTTCTTTGAGTCCTGTCTCTTTATTATTTTATGCTCAACTCTCCTTTCTTCAGATATAATAATATATCTTATAGTTTTTAGCATTGGCAATATTTTATTTCTATTTCCTTGATTGCATTAGTCAAGAGTTTTAGGGCTATGATATCCCATAGAATGCTCATGAATGTGCAGAAAATAGGAAGTTTGGAGGGTTAGACAAACATTACAAGAGCAGTTTCTTTTTAACCTACTTTTCTGCTGAGACAGTTAAGAAAATTGATGTTCACTTGCATGGGCATACTCAGAATTTGAAAAATTCTCATATTATCTCTATTTCTTGTTTTGTAAGCTTTCCTCAAATGTTTGATGATTCTTGATTGTTCATATTTATGATGAGTCATTTAGAAAAAGCAGGTCTGGCACTAGATGTACAAGGGTAGATCTAGCTTTGGGGTTATCAGGCAGGGTCAGTGGACAGGATATGGAAATGCATACTCTGTGCTGGGTGTCTTCTTAGCTCCTACTGCCACATGCACATATCCGGAAGCTTAGTCAAATTCTTTAGAGGAGCTCTTCTAATTTTTTACCTGAGGACTGGGGTGGGGTCACAAGTATCTAGAAACCTATATAAAAACTTTTAACAGTTTTCCGGCCCTGGCTGGCGTAGCTCAGTGGATTGAGCGCGGGCTGCGAACCATAGCATCGCAGTTTCGATTCCCAGTCAGGGCACATGACTGGGTTGCAGGCCATGGCCACCAGCAACCACACATTGATGTTTCTCTCTCTCTCTCTCTCTCTCTCTCTCTCTCTCTCTCTCTCTTCCCCCCCATTCCCTCTCCAAAAATAAATAAATAAAATCTTAAAAAAAAAAAACAAAAAAAACTTTTAACAGTTTTCCAGCTAAGGGCTCGTTCTGACTTCCTTTTCAATGGAAAGCCCCAGAATGTCATTAGCCTGAGTCTGTCTGTCCCACCTCATCACTTACTGCTCCTCCAACCAGCTTTGGTCTTCCAAAGTGCTGATTATAAACTCCTGCCCTCTTCTCTTCATCATTGTGTGAATATCATATATTAAAGATGCCTCTTTTATTTTTTAAATATCTAAGGAGGATAGGAAGACAAATTCCTGTGAATAAAATAAAATGGACATTCAGAAAAATTGTTGAGTGTGGGCTGCAGCATAGATAAGTAGATGTAGATTGCACATAGCTCCAGCTGCTCTAGCTGCATTCCATCCTTTGTCTTCTCAGGTACTTTTGAGTGTTAATGAGAAATTCCACCTGATTTTCCTTACAATTATTTATGAATAGCCACTCTGTTGCTAACACTGATTTAAACAGTTTCATTAGAAAACTCAGGGCCTAGAAGATCTTCACAAACTATAATTATGGAAATTACTTGGCAAGGTAACATTTAATATTGGTAGATATAAGATTGTATTTGAGAGCAGAGAAATTAGCACATTAAGAGTACATGTTGGAAGAGATGTGATAGTAACACACACAGAATTCACCTAAATATTTTTTAAGGCTATAACTATCTCCAAATTATTTTTATATTCCCCCCGCCAACAACATAACACTCAGCATAAAGCTTTATCCATTGTGAGTACTCAGTTTTTCATTGATAAGCTGAGTTAGTTTCTGAGACCCTGGTAACTAACCAACTTATAAAATGTAAATGTGGTAGGAATTTATCAGATCATTGAGTCGTTCCTTGATTCCAGGACATTTTCCTTTTTCATATATCATCATTACTTGAAAAGACGTTGTGTATGAAAATTTATATGTATGGGTAATATGTTGGTGCTTCTCTTTATTAAAAAATCCAATAAAACTTTTATCACATTGATTATGTTGTTCGACTGTCTTAGAGTTGGTGGCATTTAAGACATTCCTCACTTGTTTAATGTACCACATTTTTCTTTTCTTTTTTCTTTTGCACTTCCTTTTTCCTTTGCCTGGAATACACATTTCTTCTTTCTTGGTTCTTTCATCATTCCTCACCAACTTTTTCAAAACCGGTTCAAATATTACCTCTTTGGTAAAGCCTTCCAGAGTCCCACAGCAACTGCTGATGCTATCCCCTTTACATGTATCACCTTCTTCATCTTTATACATAACCTTCCACAACATTTTTATTTACAACATGCAAAATTTGTCTAGAAAATGAATTGGTGTTCTCAAGATTACCCACAAGAAGGGCCTAAGACAGAGAGATGAGTCTCATTTAAGATCCATGTTATCTCTAAGCATCCAGCTGGGTCTCTCAAATGGGTTCTAGATGATTTCTATTTTGGTTGCATTCCAAAAGTGTTTGAGAAGAAAATCAGGGAAGAAAAGGGGTCAGGAATTCACTGTGGGGGTATACTTACAGAGGACCTTTTTACCATGTGGTTTGTCTATTCACAGACGCTGTTTTCCGCTGTGATTTCAGCCAGGGTGCCCCTCTGTACAGAGCAGTTTGTACATCAGTCTTGTAGAATAAGGTAGTACCTGTCCCTTTAAGATCATAAGTCTGGAATAGGACACACAGAACAGCTACTGTGTACCTGGCAACATGTACAGGTAACTGAGTATATCCTTGGATTATAGGGAAGACAGAAATATAATTATTTCTCAAAAGAAATAATATCGTCTTTAGCATTTTCCATAAACTAGGGAGAAAAGCAGTTCTATGTTCTAGGGCCCTGCTCTTTAACTGATCTTACTGCCACTTCTCCACTTTTTCTTCCTGGTGTCAGAGGTGGGCACAAGTAACCAGGTTCTTAGTAATCACGAACAATGAATTGAAAGAACACACAGAGTTTTATAGCAGAAGGAGAGAGCAGATTTACTAAGCAATAGTACACTCCACAGAGCAGGCCAACTCTGAGCAGAGATTGACCTTCAGTAGCCGCAGGGATTCTATTCTTGTAGGGCTAGTTTTGGCCAACTTTCATTGTGCACATACAAGTAGTTATATTACTTTTAAACTACTGCACAGGCAGTCTCCCGTGATTTTCCTTGATTGGCCAATGGGGGAGGGGGGTCTCACGATGCCAATTTATTATAACGCTATTAAAATGAAGCATGGGCCATGTAGCATCTTCTGCACAGGTGCGGTCATGATTCAGAGCTTTTTCAGAAAGCAGGGACAACTAGTCTTAGAACAGGGTTTTTGTCCTGCATCGATGTCCTTTGTCTTAGCCCTGGGGTGCCTGCATAGTTTTCTCATTCCTGAGAAACTGGTCTTAGAACAGGGTCTCTGTTCTGTATAGATGTCCTTTGTCTTAGTCTTTGGGTGCCTCTGGAGTTTCCTCCACTGGGATTTCCAAGGAGCAGAGGGAGTGATGCAAGAAGTGCTGGATTGTAGACAATGTCACTGTGATGAGTCAGGTTCTGTTCCCCCCCAAAATGTTGAAGTCCCAATCCTCAGTACCTGTGACTGCTCCTTGTTTGCAATTATGTCTGTGCAGATGATGAAAGTAAAATGAGGACATTAGAATCCTAAATCCAATATAACTGTGTCCTTATAAAATGGAGAAAAAAGGACACAGAGGTAAATGAACAGAGGAAAGATAATGTGAAAATACAGTGAGGATACCATCTACAAGCCAATGAACAGCTGAAGCTGCTGAAAGCTAGGAGAGAGGCATGCAGTAGATTCTCCTGCACAGCCTTCAGACACCTTTTTGGACTTTTAGCCTCAAGAACTGTGAGACAATAAATTTCTGTGTTTAAACCCCACCCCTGAGCCATAGCTGGAGGCATGTCACTTTTCTCCAGTTCCCTGGGGAAAAACTTTTCTATTACAGTTGACATACAATATTATATTAGTTTGGGGTATTCAACATGATTAGACATTTAAGTAACTTACTAAGTAATCATCCTGATAAGTCTGGAACCCATTTGACCATACATAGTTATTGCAATATTACTAATATTCCCTATGCTGTACTTTACATGGAGAAATTTTCTTTAAGTACTGCCTCTCCCTGCCCCAAAAGTGATGTCAACAATTAGAGAAAAGATTCACTGTATCTCATAAAAACACCATTGATCTCTGACCCCCTATCTTTCTATCACACCAGCCTGAAAAACTGAAGTCTACTATCCCAAGCCAGTGATCACAACCTGGATTCAGGACACAAATGGGTTTTATTTGCCTGCACAGTGTTATCTTATAATAAAACACAAAAATAATGATAATGATTATTTGTAGAAATATAAAAACTGCAAGATTTGGCATCAAAATTTGAATTTCTGGCACAGTGGGCCAATTTTCTCCCACGCAGTAGCATTGAGTTATTTGTAGATCACTTCCCAGAACTGATCACTTTGGATGGGGTAGGTGTGCACTTTCTACCATTGACCACTGTCTCCATCCTCCCTGTTCTACCAGCACCAGGCCCAGCTCTGGCTTCTCTTATGAATGCTAGCTACTTCTGCATTCCAACAGGCATTTAAGTTTGGTGTCTCTGTACACATTACTATGAAAACTATTTTTTTTCTTACTATTTTCTCAGGGAATATTGAATTTAGTTTGTCCTTTTATATGTCCCATATGTTTTGTAAGTGATGTATCTACTATGTGTATGCACTGTAATGATAAGGTATATGTCCCAATGGTGTTCTATATATTGTGGAAATTAAACAAACAGTATTCATTTAGAATCTTTAAGTCCTCTATCTAAAAAAAAAACCAACCTTGTCATCCAATGAAGTGTATATGAAGATAGACCAGGTAGTGGTGCTGCTTCAAGGGTTACATTTTACCCTGAGGAAGTAAGACAGTGAGTCATGCATGTAAGAGACTCCAGAGGAAAACAAGAAGTGTGAGGGCAAACGCAGACGAAGTTAGACAAAAATTCAGAGGAAGGAAATAATACTTGTGGCTGGGACTATGGCGGGGCTATCAGGGAAATTTCGTAGTGGAGGGGGTGCATTTTAGCCGGGACTTCAACAAATGTAGGATGTGGTCACACGTGAAGAGACCTGAGCATTTGGATGGGCAAGCATGGGGAAATTTTGAGAAATAAGAGTTTAGTCTGAGCTGAAGGAAGTCATGGGGAATAAGCTAGAGAGGAAGGTCAGACCTAAGAAAGTTAGAAAGAGGTGCCTTATGAGTCTCTTAAAGGAACAATACTTACTTTTGGCCATGACTAAGAATTCAACAAAAAAGGCTGTGCCCTTAACTTCTGTTGTTCAAAAAGGAAAATGGTCCCTTATGTTTGCATGTAGTCAAGTTTCATGGTGGACAATTTCTTTGTTTTTTCATCCCCTTATTAGTAGCAATTTTCAGGAAGAATGGCCCAACACAGTTCTTGGTAGGCATTCTAAAGAAACAATACAGCATTCCTATTTGTGCAACAACTTCCCCTCCCCCAGCTTTCTAAGAAGAACATGTTATCATTCTTCATTTTCAGAAAAGTATTCTCACTGACTTATTAGCTGTTTCACAACTGTTCATTGAGAAGGTAAATTTGTCATTTTGAAATTTGAGTTAAATAAATTATTTTCTTTCACATTAGTATTTTTATCTCTCTTTCACCCATGTAACTGTCTCTACTCCTCTCTCCCTTGCAGGTCTCTCTGTTTCCCTCCCTTCCTGCCTTTTGTCTTTCCCCCTTTTTCCTTCTGTCCTCTCTTCCTCCATTCTCCCTCCCTGCTTCCCTCCTACCTTTATAAGATAATGTAGAGGTTAAGAGCAATGACTTTGGAGTTCTGTTACCCTGGGTTATAATCCCAGTGCTGCTACTGACTGGTTGTAGGACCCTGAGACAGCTATTTAGTTTCTTTGAGTATCAGTTTTCACATCTGAAAAATGGGACAATAATAACAATGATAATAATACTCATTTCATGGGGTTCTTGAGAACATTCACACATTAATATACATGAAAACACTTAGAACATTGCTTGACATGAGTGAAGTACTCAGTAAGCGTAAGCTATATTTGCTACTATTGTTATTCTCATTAAAAATGGACTCACTTAAAAATGTAGAGAGAAATAAATTATACTGTCTCATTTAATTTTATGTCTAAGAGATTTATTTTGATATTGAAAAAAATTGTCATTATGACATATATGTAGAATCCACAACCTAGATTTATCTAATAAAGACAATGAATTATCAGCAACTGACTGATAAGTGGGTTAATGTTACAGATATAACCTCTATAACACCTTTGGGAGAATGTAGTCATGTTATAGATGCCCTTTTCTATATTGCCTTTTTGAGTTAGAGGACTTGTCTGTGATGTATGACATGTTTTATATGTAAAGGCTGAAGGGTTTATTTAGAATATTTCAAGAGCTCTATGTTTTGACCATTTATCTATTTCTCTTCTCTTCCTTTACTGGGAACATTCAGCCTGTCATACCTTGTCAACTGAAAAGGTCAGAATTTTTCCACACACTAGTAAGCATATTCTACTTGAACGGATAGAACAATGAATTTCTGATTTCTTTTGTTATGACAGTGATTTTCATAAGAGAAAATAGCATAAGCTAAGCCTGTTCTGATGACCATGAGTTCACCAGGTGTGGTAACTGAGATCCTGATAGGTGTGACAAAAAAAAAAGCATACAAATGTTACATTTTTTATACCATTTGAAGATTATCCATTAAAGTACCTTTGTATATTTGTGCACCTCACTTTCCAGAAATGTTTATGTTTGTTAGTGTTTTCAGATAATTGAATTACAGTTTCTCAACCTCGTTTTTCAAATGAAGTGAGGGATAAGACTGAGAATGGAATCTGCCTTCCTTCCTTTCTTCTTCCTTCTCTCCCTCCCAGTTCTTCCTTTCCTCCCTATAATTATACTTTATTTTACTTTTTGTCAAAGGCTTTATATTGTTCTGATTCTTTTAAACTGGTAAATGCTGCCATTAAATAATTACCACAAATACGTTTTCCCTCCTGTCACCACCAATTTATTAGATGAAAACAAATTAATTATGTTTATATATCATCATTAAATTGTGAGTGCCTTTAGGAACTCTTTTATTTAAGAATAAAATACTGTTCAAAATACCCAGAAGTCACAGTACATGTGATTGTGAGAAATCCCTTAGCCTGTCTGGCTTTATTACTTGACTTGTACAGCTAGATACTATTTCTTACCCTTTTTGTCTACCCCCCGAATTGTGATATCACAATAATGATAATGACAATATGTAAATTCTGTCCAGCTCATAAAATTACTTTAAATGTTCCCTTATACAAGGTGATAAATATGAAAGCTCTTTGGAATCTAAAATGCAAAGCAAACACAAAGCATTATTTTCATTAGCAAGTTTAAAGAAAATTGTCCTACAGAAAGAAGTCTGTGTGATGCCATTAAGCATTTAATTTTATTTGTCAAATTACGGATTTGTCCCTGAGAGGTGATGAGCTTAACAACATCAGCAGGTGTGAAGCAGGACCACTGTAATGCATCAGTGCGGTGCTGGGGGTGCTGGGAAGGCACCAAAAATGTATTTACCTTTGCCATAGCTTGAAATGGAAAATGCTCATTCCCCTTGGATGGTTTTGAAGAGTGAGCAGATTGACTGTAATATGAAAAACAATCTGATTTTACATTGATGCAAGATTGAGAAACTATTGAATTTCTGATGTCAGAGCACAAGTATTGCTTATAAATTTTATTCAATTGGGCACTTGGAAAAGAGTGCATAATGCTCATATTTTGGCAATATTCAAATAGATGTAAAAATGGTGGAAAGTATTATTGTTGACAGTGACTTTAGAAATTATCTCATCACTAAATTTGATGGGGAAACTGAAACCCAGAAAGGCAAAATGATTTTGCTATGACTACATAACTTTTTAATGGCCAAGCCAGACTTTTGCTATACATTGTTCCCCATATTTTAGTTGTAATAATGAAAATTCTCACTATATTGGATTCTTTGAGAGCAGGTACTTTGGCTCATTCATCTATCCCTGTTCCCATTCATGCATGCATCCATCCATCCATCTGTCAAGAATTTATTAAATATTATCTTAAAACCTCATACTTTTTGACACTATATTGTTAAGTAATGAAGCTACAGGGGTAAATTGATGAGGTGGCTGATCCCAAGGAGCTTCTATGAGAGGGATGTTTAAAAAATGTGTGTGTGAGAGAAAGAGACAGAGAGAGAGAATGAATAAGTGAGTGAATGAATAAATATGTCCACAAATGAAATACAATATAAAAATGTAGCAAATATCAGGGGCACACAAAACAGACAGTAAAAATGAGTGAATAATTACCAAGTCAGAAAACTATTTTGAGAACAGATATTTGAGTTGGGTCATGAAAAAAGTTCAGTTCCTGACCTAGCAACATGGTGATTCAGTGAATGTGCAATCAAAGAGTCAAGCCTTAATAGTTTTCTAATGTGTCTCTATTATTACTAATATCAAATACAAATAATTTTTTTAAGTGGTAAAAGCTTTCCCTACAGAATTTGCTTTATGGAGCATTTTTTTTTTAATTTTAACTTTCACGGACCATAGTGACATTTCTTTATTTCAACCCTGTCTTATTAACAACTTTAATTTTCTAAAACTTATAAATGTTTCAGAAGACCTAGGGCAGTGCAGTAAAGTGATCATTTCTTTCTTTTCTAAAAAATATAGTTTATTGATTATGCTATTACCGTTGTCCCATTTCCCCCCTTCACTCCCCTCTGCCCTGCACACCCCCTCCTACCCATATCCCTCCCCCTTTAGTTCATGTACATGGGTTATACATATAAATACTTTGGCTTCTACATTTCCTATACTATTATTACCCTCCCCCTGTCTATTTTCTACCTACCATTTATACTACTATTCTCTGTAACTTTCACCCTCTCTCCCCTTTCCACTTCCCTGTTGATAACCTTCCATGTGATCTCCATTTCTGTGTTTCTGTTCCTGTTCTAGTTGTTTGCTTAGTTTGCTTTTGGTTTTGTTTTAGGTGTGGTTGTTAATGATTGTGAGTTTGCTGTCATTTTACTGTTCATATTTTTCATCTTCTTTTTCTTAGATAAGTCCCTTTAACATTTCATATAATAAGGGCTTCGTGGTGATGAACTCCTTTAACTTGACCTTATCTGAGAAGCACTTTATCTACCTTTCCATTCTAAAATACACTTCCAGGAAGTCCAGGAAGCTTGGAGAGTCCCAAAGAAGTTGGACCCGAAGGGGAACACACCAAGGCACGTCATAATTACATTAGCCAAAATTAAAATTAAGGAGAGAATCCTAGAAACAGCAAGAGAAAAGGAGACAGTTACCTACAAGGGAATTCCCATCAGACTGTCAGCTGACTTCTCAAAAGAGACCTTGCAGGCAAGAAGGGGCTGGAAAGAAGTATTCCAAGTCATGAAAGACAAAGTCCTACATCCAAGATTACTGATCATTTTTTTCAAACCAGAACAACAAAAACAAAAAACTACTGTTATAGTTTCTCTGTACAGAAGAATTCCAATTAATAAATGTAGAAGATTAGACAAACAGAAACTCACTATTAGAATACAGTAGTAATAGCTGTAGGCAAGACCTACCAATGGATGCTAAAACTATTGGGTTTGAGAAAGAACAGGTATTTCTATTTTAAAGTAGCAACCCCAAATTACTTACTAATTACAAAAGCAAAAACAGTAATTTTATAGTGGAGAAACCCAGCAGATTCAACCTTAACCAATGTTCAAGTTTAGTATCAATGGTAATAGTGTGTATCAAAATCATGTGCCCCCCTCATAGGATACAGTAGAAGGATGCATCACTCCTGGAAAATGTTCTACAAAATAACTGAGCAGTATTTTTCAAAAGTATCAAGATCATGAAGGACAAAGAGAGAGTGGGTCTCACAGGTTGGAGATGAATAAAAAAATTTTAAAAGTAAATATAATGTTCCTGGCCAATGTGGCTCAGTTGTTTGGGCACTAACCAGCAAACCAAAAGGTCGCCAGTTCAATTCCTGGTCAGGGAATGTGCCTGGGTTGTGGGTTCAGTCCCCAGTTGGAGCTTGTCCAGAAGGCAGCCAGTTGATGTTTCTCTTTCACATTGACATTTCTCTCCCTTTTTTTCTCCCTTCCTTCCTGTCCCCGCCTCTCTCAAAAAAAAAAGTAAGTGTAATGTGAGATACTGGATTTGATTACGGAACAGTAACAGGACACTAGTAGAAAAACTGTTAAAATCGGAAGACTACAGTTTGGTCAGTAGCACTATATGATGTTAATTTCTTATTTTGATAATTATGCTATTACTATGCATGATATTAACTTCAGGGAAACTGGGAAAAGAACAAAGGGTGCACAGCAATTCTACTTTTATTGCAACTTTTTAAAAAAGTGTAAAATTATTTCAAAATAAAAAATTTAAAAAGATAATTCTTTTTACACGTTGGGAACACTTGTAAGGGATTTGAACTTTGAAGACAAGGTATGCTTAAATCTTATCTAAATCATATCATTAAAGAAACAAAGAGAAAAATGGATGCATTTCTGTAACATTTTTATTCTAGGGCTCAAAGTACAGAGATTAACATGTAGAATTTAATTAAAGATAGGATGACTTTTACTGAAGTAATAATATTGAGCCTCAGAAATGTCAGAATTAGTATTAACTTGTCTAGTGCCCCACCTATTTTTTATCTTTACACTACAAACGGTATACAGCACAAAAGAAGAAAGCATGTGACTTGAGCATATCCAGAAGGTTGATTCTGGAATGTAAGAATGTATAGGGCTGTCAGGCCCTTCTTTAGCAAAGGAAACAGAATGTGTTTCCCTAAAGAGAACGTTATCCGACCCGGGTGTTACTGGCTTGAGACTGGCCAACAGTCAGAGTATGAACTCTCTCACTACAAAACTTTTCAATAACTAATATTTTTATTACTCAGTTTATACCTACTTTAGCTTTTTCCTTATGACTGAGGTTATTTTAGTCAGCTGATGGTTTTAACTGAGAGATTTTCTAAGCTATTTGAGTATAAGGGTTCTTATGCAACTCTTTTTCAGCGTTTAGATTGTCAGATATCTAGACTTATAAGTCATGTAAAGATTTATTTGTTTGACCTCAACCTAGAGAAGTGGTTTTTATTGCACATTATGTCTAAAAATATCATGTATTTGAAAATTCCATTAGGTAGAGTCTAGGCCTAATTTCTAAATTTTCTTTGCTTCAAATTCTGTGCAATGAAGGTGAAAGGGTTTGTTTCCAAGGAAACAAATGTACTCCGTTTTCATCTCATAAAATGTTTTCTGCACAAAAAATCCATAACCATTCTCCAGGGAGATACTGTGTCATAAGAGAGCTCTCTTTGGAGATTTTTGTAAGGAACGCTTTATTTTATTTTCATTCCCTTGAAAATCATCCCCAATATTAGTGCAATCGTGATTGTACTGGGTTTCAAAAAATATTAACAGAGCCATTATCATCACCTTATTAGAGCCATAAAATGCGTAATTCTGGGGGACTGTGTTTTGACCATAGGTTACGTTACACTGGAGTCTAAATAGCAGGTGTTCAGGATGTTCACTTGAGAAGAAACAGCCTGTTCTAAGGATGGTATTTGTCACCCTGATCACACTTTATCAGTATTTATTTGAAGTTGGAAGTGACTGCTTTATCTTAAGACATTTGAGAACCATATAAATAGCCTAGCTTTACATACTGTAGTGACTGACTACCAATTAGAAAGTCAAAAGAAGTGGATTCAACTCTCAAAGTTCTGAGGCTTTATTCTGCTGCATTTCTTGTAGTAGGTGGTCTTATCCATGTGGGCACTTGCTTTCAGGGACACTGTTATTTACCTTGTGGACCTGATATGGAATAAAATAAAGAGCAAACTGACAGTAACCAGAGAGGAGCAGGGAGAGGGATAACGGGGGATAGTAGAGGAATGGCCATCAAGGAACACGTATAAAGGACATATGGACAAAGCCAAAGAAAGTAGGTTCAAGAGTGGGAGGGGGGACAGATGGGGAGGAGGGGCGTGGTGGGGTGAAAATGGAGACAACTATACTTGAACAACAATTCAAAAAAAAAGAAAAAGGAAATGATTAACTAAATGAATAGTAGGAAGACAAATTTATTTTATTTTTTAAATTTATTTTTAATTACAGTTTGTATTCATTCAATGTTAGTTTCAGATGTACAGAAAAGTTGTCAGAAAACCATGTACTTTACAGAGTGGTCCCCCTGCTGCTTCCAGCACCCACCTGGCCCCACACATACTCATCCTGGTGTTATTGACTATATCCTCTATGTTATGAAGACGAATTTTTAAAGCTGTAAATGAAATTACTGTGGTATTATGTGGGGGATGGAAGTAGCGTTGTAGTCAAAATTAGAAGCCACAGCTTTGTCTTTTACAAATTCTGCAACTAAGCAAATCACTCAAACCTCTCTATAAATGAAGAAAGAAATATCAGTCTGTTTGTTAATTAACATGTATAGAAACTGTATTTATTGGAAGAATTTCTTTAAAATTCTGGGACTATTCCATAAAGAAGAGTGTGAAATCTTACTTTGTAAAAGCAATAACCATATGACTTTATCTTGATTCGGGAGCTGTATTACATTTGCCTTGTTTTCTTTTTTTTAAAGATTTTATTTGTTTTTAGACAGAGGGAAAGGGAATGAGAAAGAGGGAGAGTAACATCAATGGTTACTTCTTCACTGGTTGTTTCTTGTGTGCCCCCTACTGGGGATCTGGCCCACAACCCTGACTGGGAATCAAACTGGCTACATTTTTGGTTTACAGGCCAGCACTCAATCCACTAAGCCACACCAGCCAGGGCTGACATTTGTCTTGTTTGTACTGCAAATCTCATGTATGGGCCAACTAATATGAAATAATTAGAAAATATTACTTTGATAGGCTAGCCTCAGAGCCAAAAAATAGAAGTTATTTTTTTTAATTCTGTGAAATATTAGAATCCAGTCAGCCTAACTCTAATACTACAAATCCCCAAAATTCTGTCTTCAGAGGTCCAACTAACACAACCCACTTAATCTGGTCCTTTACATGACTTTGAAGTTATAGCTGGCTAACCAAAGCTGGTAGGAAAAGGGATCAATTTGTGAAACAGAGACACGCCCCTCATAACCCAGTAGAGTTTCTCTAAAAAGTTTCGTCTATATCCAAAATCACATGAAACAATGTTCAATATCGCTAGCTATCAGAGAGATGCAGATTAAAACCACAATGAGGTACCACTTCACACCAGTCAGAATGGCCATCATAAACAAAGCAACAAACAACAAATGTTGGAGAGGTTGTGGAGAAAAGGGGACACTAGTGCACTGTTGGTGGGACTGCAGACTGGTACAACCACTGTGGAAAACAGTATGGAACTTCCTCAGAAAACTAAAAATGGATCTGCCTTTTGACCCAGCAATTCCACTGCTGGGACTGTATCCTAAGAACCCTGAAACACCAATCCAAAAGAACCTTTGCACCCCAATGTTCATAGCAGCACAATTTACAATAGCTAAGTGCTGGAAGCAACCTAGATGCCCATCAGTAAATGAATGGATCAAAAAACTATGGTACATTTATGCAATGGAATTCTACACAACAGAAAGAAAGAAGGAGCTCCTGCCCTTTGCAACATCATGGATGCAACTGGAAAGCATTATGCTAAGTGAAATAAGCCAGGCAGTGAAAGATACATACCATATGATCTCACCTTTAACAGGAACCTAAACAACAAAACAGTGAAACAAGCAAAATATAGTCAAAGACACTGCATTAGAGGACAGGCAGAAAGTGACCAGAGGAGAGAGAAGAGGGAATTTCAGGGGAAAAGGGGAAG
>PVIA01001925.1:0-240125 GCA_004024845.1 Tonatia bakeri
CCCTTCTCCTCCCTCTGCCCCTTTTACTTTTTGCATTCGTTCTTCCTCTGCCTCAAACCCTTCCTGCCCTCTCTGTGCCAGCCCATCCAGGGAGAGGCAGTTTTGAGAGGGAACTAACTTTTAGAAGGCCAACTTGAAGAGAAAAGAAATTCTTCCCATGGTCAGATTAACTCCTTCCAGTCAGGGTGGACTTTGCAGTTGGAGCAGGGTGGTGGGTACACACAGGCTGGAGCCAGGAGTTCCTCGAGTCTGTGCCTGGAGAGGAGCCACTGTGTGGAGCAGCCTTCTAGGTGAATGTATATAAGAATTCACATATAAAATTTGGAGCCCAGAATGAAGCAGCTCATGGCCAGAGACCACAGGCCTCACATTGCTATCTACACGCTCACCCAACTTTTCCAACCTACCAAGGGCTCAGTACCTCTCAGCACATCTGCCAAGGGTCACTGGCCTGGGGGATTATCCCTGCAAATGGAAGTATGGTGCCTAACATATGTGTATCTTCAGCTGTGCTGGATCATACCTAACTCTTCTTCAAAATGCTGTCCAGCTCCATCCCCATCAGCAGTTCTGCTCCTCCATATCCTTGTCAGTCCTTGGGATTACCAAGTCTATTTTTTCCCATTCCAAAGAGTTCTGAAATGACATACCTCTGTTGTTTTATCACATAAAACTGTGATCCCTGAAAGATGGGGGACTCCAAGAGATTCTCTGGTACTGCTGTCCCGTTTTGGGATAGGAAACCTAAGGTCCAGACAAGAGGATTGAGTTCCCTAAAGTCACATGGCCAGTTAGGGGCAGAACCAGTATTTGAGTCCAGTGTTCTGGACTTCTCGGGCAAAGATCTCTCCTCTTCATCAGAAGTTTCGGCACTACTGTCCCGTAGCCAGCCTGGGCCACAGGCCCTCCGTTCCCGCCAGCAGCCTGGGACAGCAGTAAACTGCTGCTTTGTCCAGGCATGCACCCGCTCACGGGCACTCCCGGCTCAGCTTGCCCCTCACGTTGTCTGCAGAATCTCTCCTCTGACCCACCACATCTCTGCCTTCCAGAATCCCAGGGCAGAAGAGCCTTTGAGGATCACTCACTCGGCCATCACATTTCCAGGCAAAAAAGGGGCCTGTCTGTGGTAACTCTTCGTGGGTCTTACTTGCCAGGTGATCCCACGGCCCTGGTGCCAAGGACGTTTCCCCTCCACTCCTTCCAGTGTCGGGCATGCCGGGGCTTTGCTTTTTGTGTTTGTTTTTGTTTTTGTTTCTCTGTCCCCATCTGATCAACCCAGAATGATTTATAAACAACCTGCCTGTCATTATCTCCACTTCCCCATGGCATAATTGCCACTAAGTGGCAGGGCACAGGAGTTAAGCCATGAGTCAAGGGCACGGAGCCAGGAGAGAAGCCCTCACCCGCCCCTCCACTGCTGGCCTTCTCTGTCCTGGTTTCAGCAGGACCCAGGCCTCCTCAGTGGTGCGTGACTGGGGCCACATCAAGTGGTGGCGGGGGTAGCAGTTGGGGCTTGGCTGTCAGATCACCTAAGGTTTGACCTCTATATGGAACGTGAGTCTGTAAGTAAATAAGTAAAAATGTACGTAAGACAAGAGAATTTGTTACGATCTGCTCATCTCTGCATCTGGGGCAGGGGGAAAGGAATTCTCTACCTTTGCCCAGATGTGAGAATTTCATCAATAAGTTTCCTGTGTCCCTGCCCTCATCCCTCTGATCAGCCACATCCCTTTCTTCTGAGAAGTAGCTTTATTTTTCCTTTCAAAATTATTTTTATTGACTGTCCATCACTGGTATTAAATTCTGCCCCCCTACTATTTTTTTTCTGAAGCCAGAGGCTTTGCTTTTGTTTTGTTTTCCTTGTTTTAATTTTTGTTTTTGTGTCTCAGAAATGACAGGGCTGTGTCAGAGAGCTATTTGGGAGGGGAACTTGGGGTAATGTTTATCATTTTTAGACAGTGTGTTCACATAACCCTTCCAAGTAACAGGAAGGCAAAGGCAGGAACAGGGACTTTGGGGACAGACAGGCAGATCCACACGAATTCTATACACACACAGTACCTTTGGACAAGCAATTTAAACTCACTTGTTTCCAGTCTCCTCTTCTTGACAATGGGAATAATAATCCTACCTCCAGGAGTTACCGGGAGAATACAAACAAGATGATGTGGATGAAACACAGAGGCCAGTGCCCAACACTGTTACCTCTCTCCCCCTTTTCTTCCTGTTTTCAAGCCTGCAAACCAGGTGCAGATAGTTGTGCTGAAAAGCAGGGATGCCTCACCGCCCCCTACCAAAATATGTTCTGAAAGACACTAGTCCTAGGAAATGTCCCATGAAAATGGTTATCAGAGTTTTGAAAATGATGCACATCTTGGCTTCTTCTGGAAACCCACAATGTACTCTAGGACATGCAAGGTTCTGAGACATCCTGCAATAAAGAATGCTTGCCCGTCTCATTAAGGCAATGCTGCTTTACTCTGTGGCCAGGGAACCTTTGTGGTCAGGTGACTTAGGGAATATTTTCCTTCTATAGCAGAAAGGGCCAGAGTGGAGAGACCACTTTGTCATGGAACTTCAGTTTCCAAAGCATTTCTCATGCATCGGTCTTTCTATTTTACAAACATGCTGAGCTCCATCCTGTCCTGGACCTTTCCACATGCTCTTTCCTCTGCCTGGGATTCCCTGGGCTCCAAACCCTCGTGTGGCTGATCCCTTCATTCCCTCCTCATGGAGGCTCCCCTGAACCCCTCTATACAAGTGTCCTGCCCCATCCCCACCCAGCGGTCACCCTTTATAATTTTACTTTGTTTTAGGGGCCTTACTGACTAAAACAGGCTTATGCATTACTTTTCTTTGGCACATGTCCTTCCTGAAATACACAGGTGGCAGGAATCTGACCTGTCCCTTCCACTGCTGTGTCCTCAATGTTAGAACAGGGTTTTGTATGCAGCAAGGCCCCCAGGAAAGGCCTGTTGAATAGATGGGTGAGTGGCGGACATGTCACCTTATTGACAATCTTAAGAGATACATCATTTTATTACCTGCATGTGAGAGATGAGGGAACGGAGGCTCAGGGTGTTACATAACTAGCTTTCCAAGGTCAAACAACTGATAAATGGCAGAACTGGGGCTCTGCCCAGATTTGCCCAATTGCTAAGCCCCATGCCCGTTCCATTCTAGAAAATTGAGTTTTCCAGTTTATCCTTTTCCTGCAAAGAAGAACATTAATGTGCAAGGAATTTGGGAGGGCGTTGCTTTTTCCTTACCAGCCCCACAGCCCAGAGAAGCCTAGATTGCTTGTCTTTCAACAGGGCTCCCAGAGGCCCCTGGGTCATCATCAGATGTGAGCCCAGGGACATCCTGGGAGTGCAGAGAGAGAGAATGGCCAGTCTGAAAAGTGTAGGTCAGAAGACCTGCTTGGAAGCTGGTAGCTCACAGAGTAAATCTATTTAAATTGGAACCATGTGGCTCTTTCCCCCAGCACTTACACAACGTGAACTGATGCATTGTTTGGTGTCAAAGGCCCTGTGTTGGCTCACCAGTTAGTCTCTTCGAAGCCTCCACATGGTGCGGCTCTGAGGCTGTCAGGGCAGGAGGGAGGGTGGACAATCAGGTACCTTGGAAAGTGCCAGGGAATCCCGCTAGCCCTGAATCTCAGGAGGGGCTTCTGTGGGCAGTGCACAGCCCCATCAGCATGAGGTCTGAGGCCTGAACCAAACACTTGCCCTTCCCCCAGGTCTTTTAAAACATGAACTGGAACACAAGGTGAATTTGTTTGTGATGTGTTTGGGAGGCTTTAGCTTCTCCCTCTCCCTCACCCCACTTTATTTCTCACTGTACTTCTGAGCAGACCGTGGTGGGGGTTGGCAAGTAACTGTGTTCCAGTAAAACCCTCAGGAGTGTATCCTGAAACTGGCAAAAAGGAAAAAAAAATGGGGAATTTCTTCTTAAGCTGGCATGACCACCAATTGCTCCCTGTCTCCTAGATAAAAACAGGAAAATGAAAGCCTTGAGGCTCTGGGTGCAAATCAGCTCTGTGTGCCTACTGCATGCCAGGCCTTGGGGCAGCCACAGTCAGAGAAGTAATAAATAGTGAGAGAAACTTTTGCCTCCTAGAAACTTTTCGTGTTAGGAACCAACATGTCAACCTCTATGAAATGCTTAGGAGCTATTGCAAGACACGGCCACCATCATGTCTTGCTAGGTAGGAAATGTCTACTATGTGTGAGACATTTTTTTGACACTGTGAATGGTACCAAGATGAAATGGGCATTGCCTCTACCCTCAGGGAAGTTCTAGTCCAGGTGTAGGGGGAGGTTAACCACAGGGACTTTGGAGCCACACATCTGGGTGGGAACTTAAGTAAACTTAATCTTATTGGTCCCCAATTTTTCCAACTATAAAATGAATAACACTTAGCTCATAGGGTTGTTGTGAGGATGGCATGAGCTCATGTATATAATCAGTGAATAGTCATTAATGTTACTGAGTGTAAGTGTAACTGTAATGTAAGGGGAAAGGTCACCAGGCCCAGGAATTCCATGTCATTTCTGTCTGCATCCTGAGGATCTGCACGCACTCCGGCTCTGCTGGGCACCCAGGACCTGTGCTTTCAGTGCACGAAGCAAGACGTGATAGTGTTAGAGAAAGGAGGCCAGAGTGACCTTAAGGAGGCTCACCTGGGGACACAGGGAATGTGTCTTGTAGTAATGTATGTGTACCGGGGACTTGAAGCATGGGTAGAATTTGAATTGGCAGGAAGATAGGAACAGCAGCTGCAGCAAGATGCAAGGCATCATCTCTGTACAGTTTTCCTAACAATTCATAAATTACTTTACAGTGTATAAAAGACTGCTCCATTCGACACCCCATTTGAGTCACGTGGCCCTGTGCGTTGGCCAAGTTTGGGAATATACTGAGGCTCACAGAGGTGATGTACCTTGCTTAAAGTTATGCAGCTTGTAGGTAATAGAGCACAGGTTTCTTTATTGCACTAGCTACCATTTAGTGAGTGTTTTCTGTGCCAGGAATTCTGCTCTGTGCTTTTCCTGAACCATCCAATTTAATCTTCACAGCAGCCCTTGGAAGTCAGTACTGTCATAAAACATAAAGATGCTTTTATTCAACTGTGTGTGTGGCAGAGAAGAAACACAGTGAATACTTACTATAATCATAATGATCTCCATTTCATAGATGGAAAAACTGAGGCTTTTCAAAGTTTGAAGCATGATAATTTACAAAGCTTCCAGGGATTTGAACCCTGCTTTGTCTGTTTTCATAACTTGTGCTCTTAACAATAAACTTTGATCACTGCCTCCAGAGTCTTCCTTACCTGAGCCAGCTCCCCTTCCTTCCCTCAGTCTCCACCTCCTAAAATGTTAGAGGAGGCTATTATCCTTTATCTTCCAGCTGGAGTGCAGAGGCCCTATAGGAAAACTCCCCCTTACACTCTTGTTTCTTCCCTCCTCAGCTGCGTACACTTTGCATGTGAGGCCACTGACTGTCCAGAGCTGGCCGTGGAGAATGCCTTCCTCAACTGCTCCAGCACTGACCACTACCATGGCACCCAGTGCACCGTGAGCTGCCAGACAGGCTACGTACTCCAGATACAGCGAGATGACGAGCTGATCAAGAGCCAGGTGTGTGCAGATTCTGGGCTCACGGCCCCTCTCCAGCCCAAAAAGACTGGCTATGTGCTAAACACATTCTCTGCTGGATCTCCAGCATTTAAAATAGTGCTACCACATAGTAGAGACTCCACAGCTATGTGGTGATTGAATGAGTCAGTCATCAATTTGGAACGTGTACAGTAATCATTCCTTACACAGTAGTGCTCCACACTACATGTATCAGAGTCTCTGGAGGACCAGGGGCTGAGCATTTTGAATGAAACCTTTACAGTCAAAACTCCACTACAACTGAATGGGCTGCTTTAGGAAGAGGTGAGCCCTCTGTCTATGAAGTGTTCATTCATTCATTTATTCCCTCATCAAAAAACATCTGTTCACTGGGAACCAGAGGCTAAACTAGATGCTGGGGGGGGGGGAATGCCATTAAGATACATCTAGTTCCTCCTCTCAAGGCGCTTAGTGACATGACTAGGAGCAGACAATGAGTCACAACAAGTCGTGACCAGATGTTGTTGGAAACACAGGAGAGTTCAAGGAGAGCAACCTGGAATAAGTGATGTGGAAACCAAGAATTAGGTAGATAGGCAAAGGGGTATGTGTTGGGGTGAGGGAAGAAGTGTGTGTCCTGAGCCCTGGCAGGAATGATGTGTGGAAACCCACTGGGGAGAAAGAGCATGACACAGACAGATTCTGCTTTTTCCTGAGCCTTCCTAGGCAATGAGGCTGGAGGGGCAAGCAAGGTCCGCTGGTACAAGGTCCTGTTAGCTTGGTCAGGAAGTTTGGGGGTTATCTTTAGGTCAAGAGGGAGCTGTTGAAGGAAGTGACATGGTCTGAACATGGTTGACAAAGGTCCTTCTGGCTGCCCACTTGGGTGTGGCTTAGAGTCTGGCAGTGAGACTGGCTGCAAGGAGAGCCCTCAGGAAGTCATCAGAAGAGGTCAAGGAAGAGCCATGTGTCTGGCATGAGGGGAGCTGCGGGGAGTGGATTTGAGCTACGGTGGAATGTTGCTTCAGCCAGACGTTGCTGAAGGGCTCAGATGGGTGTGGGGACTGGGGCATGGTGGCAGGGAAGCCTGGATTTGAGGATGCAGAGCTCTGTCACTGCATGCAGCCTCTTCCAGGGCCCCACTGGCAGACTGCCCCCCTTCATGCCATATAACACAGGACATGTTCCTTGTTGCTGGGAACACCTATTTGTATAGACCTGGAAGCTCCAGATTGCTTATCTTAGACACCTACTTCTGTGTGTCAGACACAGCCAGTCTGAACTCCTGTGGAAACAACTAGGTTGTTTTGGCAGTGAGGGACCCCTACTCTCTTTGATGTGTGCCTACGAGGGAAAAATGTCCTTTGGTTTTAAAATCCCAGATCGACATTTGGCATCCCTAATCCCCGGGATTTGGCAGCTTCCTCCTTGAGTGGAAGCCCCCAGGGCTGCCAAGTTCCCTTGGCTCTGTAGCATGGCCTCACCCTTCCGTCTTCTACTTTGGTTCAAATCACAGTCTACCTGTGACTTTTCCCAACCTGTCTCTTCTTCACATCTACCTGTCTCAATTATCGACCCATCCAATTTTAGATGAGGGAGTGGCTCCTAGAACAATCTTTGCATTCAGTGGCAAAGAGAAAACTGAAATAAGGAAAGGAACTTGCCCAGAGGAAAAACATCTGTCTGCCAGATACCACAACAGGTTCCCAGTAACCCCCTCCAGAGTCAGAGGAAGACACAAAATTGACAGACAGTGTCCTAACTTGTACATGTTCCAGGGGCTACTTTGTCAAAGCAGCCATCATGCCCCAGACGTCTCGAGTCTCAAGATTCTCATCAATACAATGGAAATGATGACCAAGAGAACCAGGTAGCAGTTAGGAGCATAGCCAAGTTCCGCTTATCCTCTTTCCAGCTGTAACTTGAGGATATTCACTTAATGTCTCTGAGCCTTAGTTTCTACACCTATAAAATGGGAACAAAAATGCCTAATTCATACAGTTACTGGGATTACATGTGAGCTAAAGTTAAACACTAAGCATTGGTCTCCTGGTGCCCTGATGAGACTCTGAGCCATAGCCTGGGGAAGTAGGGTGTTTCCCCATATTTGGGATGCAGTCTGCCATCACTCACTGTACCTGCCACTGCCTTCTAGATGGGACCCAGCATCACAGTGACCTGCACCGAGGGCAAGTGGAACAAGCAGGTGGCATGTGAGCCTGTGGACTGTGGCATCCCGGACCAATATCACGTCTATGCTGCCTCCTTTTCCTGCCTTGATGGCACCACCTTTGGCAGCAAATGCTCCTTCCAGTGTCGTCACCCAGCGCAGCTGAAAGGTATGGAGGGCCCTTAGACTGGGCTCGCCCTGTGTCCTGTGTGGGAAGCCCAGAGTTGGCTTGCAGACTCTCCTTCTGGGCCTCAGGTGCCAGGGTTTGGGTGGGTTTTATCTGCGCTCCTGATTTCTTATTACCACTTGTACTTAGGGAGTACCAATCCCAACTGTACCAATTAAACTTCCCTGCTGGGCAGCTAAGGAAAACTTAGTGGGCAGTTAAGTATGGCGATGGAATCCCCTCCAAAATCTTGTGAATTTTATAAGAAGAAAAGGAGGGAAGAAAGTAAGGAGGGAGAGAGGGAGGACAAGAAGATTAAAAGGGTAACATTTGGATTGATGTACTAGTTCTCTGGATATGATTAGGGCCCTTAGTAAGCCTAAGAGGTAAGTATTATTATTATTTCCATTGTCACAGAGGAGGAAATTGTCCAAGGCAACCTTATGAGTGGTGGGATTCATATCGGAGCCCGGGTCTTATCTTTCTCCACAGCCAGCTGCTACTCTTTAAGAAAGGCTGTCTGGGGAGAGAAGAGTGGGCTCGGATAGGAAGTGTTTACTGGCATCTTCTGGGCTGGGTACTAGGATATTAGAACATGGATGAGACATCATCTGGCACAGTAAACAAGAGGCCATGTTTTGGAAATTAGTGAGAGGCTAGTCCGGGTATCCTACAATGCAGCATTCAAAGGGCTCTTAGAGCTGATCAAGAATAAGCAATTATTAGAAAGAAGATGAAACTGAGGTCCTGTGAGAAGAAGGATGGAATCTGTGCAAAATCACACAGCAAGTTAGCAGGAGTATCAAGATAAATGCTCCTGGCTTCCACCCGAGTGAGCGATTTTGCATCTCTGTGCCTCACTTGTAAAATAGACTTAGGAGTGTCCACTAAAGGGCCAGGTTGTAGATTCAAAGAGATGGCATATGTAAAATCCCAGAGGGAGAGACTGCTCAGTAAATACATGCCTCTGAGAGGCACCCTTGTGAAGCCTTGTGCGGGGGCTGCTCTCCTGACCTCTTTGTCTCATGACATGCAGTCAAGTGCAGACCCTGGGAACCTGGGATA
Organism: Tonatia bakeri; assembly: GCA_004024845.1. Taxonomy (NCBI): domain Eukaryota; kingdom Metazoa; phylum Chordata; class Mammalia; order Chiroptera; family Phyllostomidae; genus Tonatia; species Tonatia bakeri. The sequence goes on from PVIA01001925.1 coordinate 9,020, forward strand.
ACACAGGTGGCACCACAAGCCCACTTGCCTCTTATATTCCAGGTGATTTTTTCTTGAATTTCACTTAAATTCCAAACCTTCTTCGAGATGTATGTGAAATATCCTGAGAATTTATAGCCTTAGAATCACTTATGCCAACGTCCTTTATCAAATAAATACTATAAGCACAGACAGAACCTACAAAAATGCACAAGGGAAAAGATACTCTCAAGTTAAAAAAACACACACACACATCAAAATCATAAATGTTTAATGGAATGGCCTAAACTGCAACATTATTTACTGATGCAACATTATTTACATCAACTCAACTGTGTTGGGTGCACTCGAAATTGACTCTGGAGTAGGGTATCTAAAGTAAGCATGCCCACATCCGACAAAGATATTTTTAAAAGACTTGCTTTCTATTCTGGCTCTTGTTGCTTTTTCTATCTCAGCTTTGCCTCTCTAACCTCAGATTCATCTGTTCACTAGTTTCCAGAAGATACCCAACACCATCGAGCACCTTCTGAAGATAGGGACTGAGCTGGCTGGTCTGGGAGACTGGCCACATCCGGCAGTGCCCAGCAATTAACCATCTTGCCTGCCTTCAGCTCTTTCATTCACCCCTTAACTTTTCCCTTCAGAACCCTGCCACAACCTCCCTCCATTTAGGAACTCCAAATTCTCTCTCCTCTCTCTGGCAGAGACCCATCCATTCTTTTTCAGAAGCAGACAGCCAGGGCCTGGAGGCTTCAGCTTAATCCTACCGGTCTCATCAGGCATCTTGCCACAAACAGGACCACCTCCTGAGGGGGATTTCCAGACAACCCCTGAAAGAATGTTTTATCTTATCACCCTAGTATTTTGTAGATAGCAGAGTCTAGGATGTCATGAGGTCCAAACCACTACTGTGCTCTTTGTCCTTCTTCCTCTTCTTTTACTGTGACTTCTGTTTTCTTACCCAGAAAAATAAAACAATCTCTTCCCAAGTTCACCAGCACTAGCCTTCGGCTAGCGCAGCCTCCTCAGTGTGTATTTGCCCTTGCTAGCTGCAATTCTGTTTTCTCAGAGCAATACAGTGGCCAATATGTAGCCTGTCGCATTCTAAAATGTTAGGGCTAGATGAGAGCTCAAAGCCGGCTTTGATTTAGGGCGCACGAGGCTAGTCACTTGTTCAAAGTCACAGATATACTCACAATACTTCATACACTTACCAAATGCATATTGTGGGCCTACTGTGTGCTTGGCACTAGTCCGTATTCTAGAAATAAAAGAATGAAGAGATTGCATTCCCTGCCGTTAGGATGTGGGCAGTGCTAACACTATGTATGGGGTACAAAGAAAACCAGACCTTAGGTCTCCTGGCATGTCCCTCCTGGTATTCTACTCTAGGTTAGTTTTAATCTTAAAGGCAATCCCAAAGAGATTTGGCCTTCTGTATAATCTTATAAGTAAAATAATAAAGACAGGCACATCTTTTCTGACAGCGTATTTGTAATTATTATAATACCCATTGGGGAGTGAAATCTTCTTCAGCACGTTTGTAGACGGGTTGAGCAAGTTTTTCTTTCTTGGCTTTAAAAGACGGACAAACAAAGGTCAGGGTCACATAACTTTTTAGAAGCAAGACTCTGACATCAGCACTGTTCCCCTCCACAAGGAACCCCCGACTCAGACATGCCTTCATCCAGGGTTCTGCGTCATGTTCCCCTGGAAGACTCAGGTAGGGGAATGAGAAAGGGAGGCGTGGGAGTGACCTCCCTTCAAGGGTCTCTTCCGAAGCCAGTCACCGCTGTGAGCAACCAGAGCTCTGAGGAACTAGGGTAGAATATTCCTCAGTTACTGCAGCTCTGAAAATTGGCATGTGCATCCACCAACTCCATCACTGGTTGAGTGCTACTTACAGAGTCACCGAATCCTCAGGACTGTGAACTCGCTCTGTGTGCAGGCAGTACGTGTATCCATGATCCGGACAAAGGGCCTCCCAAATAGATAGATAGGGTTGCAGCTGCTATAAACATCCTTCAGGGTATGGAGGTCAGGGTCAAGGGGATGTGGGCAGGGAATGGACATCATGTGTCTTCAAAGCCACATGCACAGTAGCGGCTGCAGCCAGGCATGGAAATGCTGATTCTGTGCAGTTCAGTGTCTGCATCTCCTGGTTTTGTTTGATGTGGGGTGGGAGCATGTCCATGGTCCTGAATCGCCAGTTTCTGCTTTCCTGCTTTAGTGTGGTTCTTTGGAATGTGGCACAGGGTTAAGGCCTGTTTACCCTCTCCTAGGATTTATAGTTCTGGTTGTTTTGTTGTTGTTGTTGTTTTTTCTATCTCTGGATGACCATTTTGCAATTTTTATGTTATCTTGCCACAAAGGAACCGCAACTTTCACTTCCCCATTTAGGATTTGCAGAGCAGATAGGGGGCACATTTTAGAGTCCCAACACTTTTTCCACAGATATTTTATCCTTCTTGGGAAATTTAGGGGGGGTGTTCTCCCCAGGTCTCTTATACCTCCTCTTCCCCCTCACCTTTTGCTATGCCAGGGCAACCCACACACACCTCTGTCCCAATCACAGAGGCAATGCAGAAAGCAGCATATGGTCACTGGTATTCTGGAAGCCTTTGCTTCTGTGGAAGGCAAATGAATCAGCCTTCCACACCCTTTACTCCTTTGACGTGCTATAGAAATATCTGCAGTTTGTTTTTGCAGTATCACAGTTTATGAACGTAGGACTGTCTGGGGGTTTACAGACACTAAATTGTCTGGTGCTCACCAGATGAATCACACTGACAATGATGGGAAGGCGGGGAGGAGCAGGAGAAGCGGGGGAGCTGACATAAAATTGCACAGTACTCTCTCCTTTTTCCTGCTGTATTCCTCTCCGTAGTGCTTACTGCCTTTTAGCACTAAATAATTTACTTCTTGCTACAATTTGTTGTGTTCCTCCCCATCCAATGAGAATATAAGCTGCAAGAGGTTTCCAAGAAGGTTTGAGGTTTCTTTTTTTTTTTTTTTTGAGTTTTGTCCACTGCTTTGTCCCAACATGTAAAATTATCTAGGTTTTAGAGGAGGAAAATAGGAAAAAAATTTTTGAAGCAAAAAATGTGGTAAAATATTTAATAACCTGTGACCCTGCTCCACTGCTGCCTGCCCCCCTAAGTGAGACAGGTAAGGTACATTTGGACTATAAGACACACACCCCTTTTCCTCCAAACTGGGGGTGCGTCTTATAGTCCAAACAATATGGTAGTTCCATTGTGTCTTCTCATCACCATGAAAGGCAGGAGAGCCCTGAAGGGTGTGCCTCAGTGGGTCAGGCATCATCCCACAAAGGGAAAGGTCGCCAGTTCGATTCCTGGTTAAGGCGCTTGCCCCGGTTGTGGGCCTGGCCCCCTGTTGGGGGCACACAAGAAACAACTGACCCATGTTTCTCTCTCACATTTATTTTTCTCTTCCTTCCCCCTCTCTAAAAATAAGGTAATAAAATCTTTAAAAAGCAAAAAAAGAAAGGCAGGAACAATTGCTTTCTTTCTATAGATAGGCTATTGGGGTTGCCTCTCAGAAGACATAACAAGGGCTCTGCTGAGCATACAGAGCCAACTTCCCATTAAAAATAATAACTGTCTTATAGTTACACAATGTTGGTTTTAAACTTCAGTTTTGCCTTTTATTAACTAGGAGAACTTGGTCAAGTCACTTCCCTCCCTGAGTCTCTATTTCCAAATACAAAGCATCACACTACGAGCACAGCTGTGAGAATGCACGAGATTCTCATCACGAGATTCTCCTCTCTCATTCACAAGAATGCACATCAAAGCACTCGGTACATAGTAACCGTCAGCTCCATCCCATCCCTCCACCCCTCCAGCCTTCAAATCAGACCCTCCAGTCTCCAAATCCCAGATCCTCCCTCATGCTTCCAGCCCTGGCAGTCAACACCATTCAGTGATCACCCAGAAGAAGGGAGTTTGATTGAGAAACCCAAGTTGTAGGTCCATCTCTCATTGTCTTAAGGAGGCCGGGGGAAGGCTGTGTGGATAATATATGACCTGGCAGGGAAAAGCCTCACTTCCTGGGTTTCATTTTTATGTGCAACATTCCCCGTCAGGTCAGCTTCCCGACAGCCATCAGCACTCTGTCCGAGCTGGCATGGGCTACAGGGGACGTGCTGCTTTCTCAGCTGCTTTGGCAAAGCTTCACGAGCCCTGGGGACTGACAAGAAAGTCAGACCTTCAGATAGCACGTTGCTGTCCCTTCTAGCCATGATGGGCTCCATGGTGAATAAGGGGAGCAGGGCCCAGCAAGGAGCAGCATCAGATCTCTCAGTAGATTCACATAGGAGCTTCTCTGTCAATTACTAGAAGGCAAAGGCTTGCATCCCCGGGCTTAGATGTACACCTGGCAAAGCAAGGAGGCCTGTGAGGTCTCCTTCCTATTGAGTAAAGAGGTTTAGGAGTGGTAGTTGGGAGCCTTGAACCTTGATTCAATGTATATGTGGGATAAGTTGCTCTCCAAGCTGGATCTCCTCTTCTTCGTGGCAGCTGTCTTGATCTCCCTAAGTTCTCAGGCTGTAAATGGAAGGGTCTGAAATTATGCAAGGAAGATTCTCTGGTTTTTCAGGCTGGCTTGAGTCCAGGCAGCCCGTGAGTTCGCTTGGTTGTCAGAGAACCCTGCTGGCTAAGCCCACTTGTCTGTTGTTTCCAGGCAACAACAGCCTCCTGACCTGTATGGAGGACGGGTTATGGTCCTTCCCGGAGGCCCTGTGCGAGCTCATGTGCCTAGCTCCGCCCCCGGTGCCCAGTGCAGACCTCCAGACCGCCCGGTGCCGAGACAACAAGCACAAGGTGGGCTCTTTCTGCAAGTACAAGTGCAAACCTGGATACCATGTGCCCGGCTCCTCTCGGAAGTCAAAGAAGTAAGTGGGGCTGCAAACCCAAACTTGCAGGTCCTGGAGAGCAGCAGAATAGGGTCTGGCTCTCTGAGTAGGAAGAAGTCCTTGTTTCTTTGCTGGACACAAAACCCATTCTGTGCTATGGGAATCTTAAAGGACATTGTTATTAACTGTCTGCTGGCTGTGTTACCTTATGCAAGTGACTTCACTTCTTTGGGTCTCCATTTTTCAACAAGACGAAGGTGATGTTAACAATTCCATATAGTATTATTGTGAAGGATAAATGAAGATGCATATGTAAAGTGCTTGCAAAGTGCCTGGCACCTGGTAATTGCTCAGTAAATGGTAGGTGTTACTATCATCAGTGTCGGCGCCGATCAAAGCACTCTGGAAGGAAGGGAGAAGACAAGGACTTGTCTGGCCCGGACTTTATTTCAGTTCGAATGTAACCGCAACACAATCTGAAACTCTTGCTTGACCCTGGTGAAGGAATTCTATGAATGAATTTTCCTTAATCATTATGTGTGCCCTGCTACCCAACAGGGCAGGTAGGGAACCGAGAATGGAAAAGGGAAATGAGAGGCCTGCTAGCTTTAGAGAAACTTGGGTGTCTTGGTAGAGCATGGATCTAGCCCTCCCTCTGGTCCTTGAGATGTCTCTTCTTTTATCTCTTCTTTGAAGACGGGCCTTTAAGACTCAGTGTACCCAAGATGGCAGCTGGCAGGAGGCAGCTTGTGTTCCTGTGACTTGTGACCCACCTCCACCAAAATTCCATGGGCTCTACCAGTGCACAGACGGCTTTCAGTTCAACAGCGAGTGTAGGATCAAGTGTGAAGACGGTGAGGCTGCCCAGGTAAGACTCCTTGAACTTGAGATCAATACTTTAGTACGTCTCCTGTCTGCTTACCAAAGACCAGCCTATGTTTTAAGAACCACTTCCTCCAGGAGACTTGCTACAGATACCACACATGTATAGTAGCAATATCACCAAAGCAGAAGTTAAGAAACTGGATTCTAATGAACTTTCTTTGTAACCTCTGTGGGCCTTGTTTTCTTCTCCGTAATGCCAGATTTTATTTGTTCAGATTCTTACCTTTAAAAATATTTTAGTGTTGGAACCCTTATGAAGGACATCATATATGAAATCCCAGTGTATAAATTTGATCAAAGTTAAGTCATATGATAGGAGTGACCAAGGCCAACTTTCTTCCACCATGGCCACTGTATTGATCCCTGAAGTATTCAAAGTCACAAGACTACCACTGTCTTAAGACATTAGTTGGCTCCTCAAACATAAAGAGAAAGGGGACCATTTTAGTCTAGGGGTACAGTTTTGTTGAAAACTATGGGAAAAGAGGGAACAGAAGGAGATAGCAGGGACTGAACTTTTTCTCAATCCAACTGTAACTGAGAGAAAGCCCAATACTCTTGCCTGCCTCTGCTGGAGTTCTGTGACCTAATTTTACTTAAACCTTACACATGCCCCCCTCCTCCACGACACACAACCCAGTAAGACATATAAGGAATCAATACAGGGAAAGGAAATTAGAGGCCAAGCTGGCTCCGAAGAAGACCAAACTCCAAAAGAAACTCCTCCTTGACAGACCCAACCCTTTAGGGTTGTACTGCAAACTCCATATCTCCCAGGTGTGTGAGCATCTTCGTCCAGGTGAGGCCAAAGTTGTGCCTGCTGGACCCCAGGGCAGGTTTTACCCTCCGTCAGTCCTTATTACTCTTTATTATTGGCTACCAAATACCGGACACTGCCCAACCACCATCCTCACCTCCTCCAAGCAATTCCTGAATCCTACCCATTCTTCCTCCAAGACATCTGAAGTTCTCATGTGTCTCCATGCCACCGCCCTAATTGAGGCCACCAAGCAACTTCCTAATCGTCTCCCTCCTAAGCCCTAGACTCTCTCTACTGTAATGTCCATACTTCAGCCAGAGGGGTTTGTTTAGAGCATCAGTCAGTTCTCTTGCTAAAAGCCCTTGTGAACCAGCGTAAAATCCCAACTCCTCAGGGTGGCATTCAAGACCTTTCCTCTGTCCCCAGATGATTGATCATACCTCTGCAATCACTCATCTTTTCCAGCTGTATCCCTTCCTCCATGAACCCCTTCCTGATGTCCTTCCCACTATTGAGCTCAGTGCCCTTCCTCAGGGTTCTCCCTGCACAGCACTGAATTTCATTTTATGCCTTCTCTCTCTCCTCTCCCAGCCCCTTCCCCTGTCCCAGGCTGTGAAATCCTTGACCACATCTTTAACTGTCCCTGTGTTTTCAGCACTGGGGACAGTGCCAGGCACCTAGTAGGGGCTCAGGAAATTATAGGGCAGGGCAAAGAGCTGCGGTAAACACCCAGAGCAATCTCCTCACTTTCCAGTTCAAAAAACTAAGATTCAGAGAAGTCACTCAACCACCCAAGGTGACACAGCTGGGGTCTACGGAGTCAGAATCGGGCCTCGGGTCTCCCAGCTGCAGACAGACTGAATCCAACAGGCAGTACCTGGAAAGCGTTGGTAGTGTGCACTCACAGAAGTCTGTGTCCCTGAGCCATTCCCATCCTTGACAGCCAGGGAAGCAAGAGCCAGCGCTGGAACAAGCGGAGGCCGGAGATTACCACGGCCTCACACAGGCCGATCAACTTCCCTCGCACTCCCTTACATAAAACTGTTGCTAACAGTTACCCCGACTACTGAGCCAAATAATATTCTGGCCGTGGTCATGATATCAAACTGAAACCCAGCCTGCCTGGGGCTTGCCAAGTACCTTTCATGGCCAGTTTGTATTTAAAGGAGAGGAAAATGCAAATTTATCAGACGACCCAAGCAGTTCTGTTTGGCAACTGGTGGAGAGGCGAGACGCAGAGGAGCAGGGTATTGCTTGTCGGCTCAAAGAATGAGGGAGCGCGTGCCAAATGGGCTCCTGATACAATTGATGTTTCTAGTTTGTACTGCAAATGAATTTCCTCTACCCTCAGACCAGGGGACTGAGAGCCAAATCTAGTATTCACCTCAGATCCCCTCTTGCTGCCTGTAAACACGCAGAAACGTACAGCCCGGAGCATCTTGAATCAAATAGCTTGTATGGAGCAGGAATTCTTTGCCTTCCAAACAAGTTCCAGATCTGGCAGGGAGGACAGGGGATATGGCAGGGGAGGTTCACATGCTGTCTCCCACCACCACTAAAAGCAAATTAACAAATAAAACCTCCACTTTATTGATTCCTTGGGAGCCAGGATGATGCTGGATCTGGTGTCTGAGTTCGAATCCTGGCTCCACCACTGACTAGCTGGAAAACTTGAGCAAGTTTTTTAACTCTTTAAGTTTCAGTTTCATCATATATAAAATGAGGGGAGGGTTGATAATAATACCACCTACTTCATAGTTTGTGAAGATTAAATGAGGTAATGAAGGTAGTGTATGCCTCCAAGGACCCCCCTGGGATTGTGCAGCACACAGCCTGTGCCCCGATACACAGCAGCCCTGGGGAAGGCACAAATGAACTAGCCTGCCTTCAAGGTCACTTCTAGTGGGGATCATCCCCAATGCTCCCTGTGGGCTCCTATAGAACCAAAACACAAAGGCAGTGGCTTGAAAGTTACCCCAGAAAGTCAGAGAAGGGGGCATCCATCCTACATGAGGCCGGGGTGTGGGGAGGGAAAATCAGTATGAACCATAGGGAAACCAGACCTCTTGCTCAAATAAACCTGTAGAACATATACTCTCTCTAGACCACAGGGGGCAAACACAAGGCCTGCAGGCCAAATCTGGTTCTCCACCTTGTTTTATGCAGCTCAGCACTTTGTTTCTACCTGGAGGCAGCATCAAGCTCTCACTTAACTATTAAGGAGTAGTTACATTTATTTATACAGTCCTAAAATTACACTGGGCCCTTTGAAGGCAACCACCAGACTGATGTGGCTCCAAGGGAAAATGAGTTTGACACCCCTTCTCTGGACTATCACTGCCTGCTAAAACTTGGTGGGTTGATAACATGTTCCATATCTGTGCTACGCAATATGGTGGCCAATAGTCACCATATGGTTGCGGAGCACTTAAAATGTGGCTAGAGTGAGCACCAAAATATGACATTTTATGCAACTTTAAGTAGCTTGAATTTAAATGCCAACAGCCACACTTGTATAGTGGCTACCCTATTGGACAGTTCAACTCTAGAATTTATTGCATTATCCTTGTAAATGGAGACAAAGAACTTTAATAAGAACAGCTTTTTTTATTTTTAGGTATTCCCAAATGCCAAACCAGTGTTGCAGACTTTCTCTTATTTTGACAATTCACTGTAAACCTTTTGAAAAGAAACAATATGCCCATTTTACAGATGAGGAAGGAAGGTTCAGGAGGCTAAGTGGTTGCCCACACTTGCAAGTTAATGGGCAGTGTGAACTGATGCACAGCCCTGGGCTTCCCACCCTGTTTCCAGGGCAGGTTGGCAGCAAAGGCAGGGTTCATCCCCAGGTGACTGGGGAGAAGTGCTAATTGTCTCAGCATTAATTGAGCTCAGATGCTTCTGAGCTGTCCGAGGTGATAATTCAGTCTCAGTTATTGTAAGAAGTACTGTGGGGGCTTACGGGAGTGGGCCATCTCGGGATGGGGACAGGGTCAGGGTGAGATGCATGCACAGAAGCTGCAGCAGGAGAGGAAAAGGCTGAAGGGGCTTTGTGCACGAAGCCAGGCACTGAATGGTGGGTTTCAGCACCTCAACAGGAGCAAGAGAGAGAGGGTGGGAGTGGACTCAGTATGCACTCCGTTCCTTACATGGATCACAGAGGGTGGCTGTAAAAGCCTTTCTGCCACTGGTGGCATGCAGCTGGTCCTGCCTTTATGAGTTCTGCTGTGGACACAGTATAGCTCTCATGTACAATACCTCTGCAAGCAGGGCCCGTGTCCACTTCCAAGGTCAGCAAGCGCTTGCCCAAGTACCCAGGGCTTCCTAGAGGAAGTCAGAAACATCACAGACTCATGTGGTGTTAGCAGTGGGTAGGGTCTCAGAGATCTGCCGGTATAAGTGGTACCACTGGAGCCCAAAGAGGGGAAGGGACTTACCCCAAGGCACACAGCAAGTTGCCAGCAGTCTTTTAACTAACTCAGCACACAAGCCACATTTTTCTACTCATTCTGTACCTAACTTGGAGGAAGCACATGCATGTGAGGGGCATTGACTGGGAACAGAGGCAAATAATTAACAACAGCTGCGATTTATTAGGCATTCACTCCACGCCAGTTGCTGGGCTGAGTACTTTACAGAGACGACTTCATTTAAACCCTACAGCGGCTGGTATTACCGTCCCATTTTACAGATGAGGAAGCTGTGGTTGAGTGAGGTCAAGAGGTTTGTCCCAAGTTATGCAGCTTGGGTGTGATAGAACTGAGGTTGCTGTTCTCGGGTCAGGCTGCCTCCGAAGCTCACCTGTGTAAATCCTGCACCACACTTCCTGGTTCTGCCTTGCCCTGATATGGCCTCATTTCTCTCTGCCATTACTTTGTTCATCTTTATTTCTACTGTGTAGAAGTCTAACTCTCCATCTCCCCTCAGCTCCTCTCCCCTCCCCCATATCTCTCAAATGTCAGTGGTGGTTGGGTTGATTCTGAAGTACCCTCAGAGAAAGTATGCAGAGTGGCTAAGAGTTTTCACTGACTCCAAAAAAAGCCTGATGTGTGTGTGTTAAGCTCTGATGCTTCCGCATGAGCTAACTCACACGATCATCACAGTGACTCTGAGGTAGTAGACACCATGCCCGTTGAACAGTTGAGGAAACTGAGGCATAGAGAAGTTAAGGGACATGGAGAGGATGTTGTAGAGAGGAGGTTTGGCCCTAGGCAGTTTGGCTTAAGTCCATACATACTCTTAACCATTACACTAGCATCATTTCAAAACTTACTTTTTCACCTTCTAGCTGAGCCTTAGTTTCCAAATTTGTAAAAGAGACATAATTTCTACTTGACTACATTGTTAAAAGGATTTTTAAAGGTTTTATTTATTTTTAGAGAGAGGGGAAGGGAGAGGGAAACATCAATCTGTGGTTGCCTCTTGTGCGCCCCCTACTGGGGACCTGGCCTGCAACCCAGGCATGTGCCCTGACTGAGAATCGAACTGGCAACCCTTTGTTTCGCAATCCAGTGCTCAATACACTGAGCCACACCAGCCAGGGCTCTTAAAAGGATTTTCAAGTGTGCGGAAAGCACCTGGCACACAATAGGTATTTCATTATGTGAATATTATAAGACTTCAGCTCTTTGTAGACCTGTGTAGCTAAAGAGAGTTCGAGAGAGAGCACAATATACTTTTTTTTTTGCAGACAGATGGTAAGGCCCAGAGAGGCACACTGTTTTGCTGAGGGATGCTCAGCCCTCTTGTCAAAGATTTCACCTCATTGTGCAAAATTGTGCATTCAGAGCCAGGTACACCAGCGGGCTCCCTGCCAGCAGTCTGAGCTTCCCAGACAGGATGCTCACTGTCAGGTCTTCTGTGATCCAACTAGATTCAACATCAAGGATCTACCCTGAGAATCTTCACAGGTGGTAGGCAAGCCCTGAGTGCACCAAGATCTAGTCCTGAAGGAGGGTTTGAAAATTCAGAGAGGCTCCAGAAAGTCTGCAGTGCAGAGGACACAGCAAAGGGGTGGCAGTGGGGAGCAAGAGAAGCATGCTGGTGAGGCAGACTAACTACAAGACCCGAAGGAAGGCCATGCACATAGCAAGAGATGGGGCTGGACATGGTGTCTGGGTTCCACCAAGGGAGCCTGACAGCTAGCCTGTGAACAGGCCTTGTTTGGGAGGGTAAGGCAGTTTAGCAAAAGGAGTCTTTACAGAAGATTTAGTCAAAAGCACAAAGTTCCAGAGGAGCTGGGCAGGACAGGGGGAGAGACTGGAGGTAGCAAGATCAGTACCTTCCTGCTCCCACCTTTTATGGTGGAGCCTTACCAGTTTGAAATTCCCTGGGCAGATTCCAGCTAGTTCTAATATATTCTCTGCTGCAAACCAAGCTCCCCAGCCAGCTCTGGCCCCCTTAGTGCTGAGATCTGCAGCCCTTCAGGGGCTGGAGGCCAAATGCACCATAGCTTTGGGCCAAGGCTACAGGAAATTGGGGTCAATTTCCTACTCCCCTGGGGGCCCAGCAGAATCATGGGCCTGGGGCTCTGGGAGGGAGAGTTGGGATTCTCTGAAGCCACATGAAGCCTCTTAAACTTTCCCTGAGCTCACACAGAACATCTCAGGGTGGATACTGAAGTCATCCTGCGGCTGCATGCTCAGAATGGGTCATCCTTCACTCATGGACACAGAGGTTTCCGCTGCAATTGATGACTCCGGAGAGGCCCAGAGAGGGGCCCTCTTTCTTTTCTGAATCCTGTCTTCTTGCAGCTGTTTTCCCACACCGGGAAGCTTCAGCCTGCCTCAGGCCTTTCAAGGAGTTTATTCATTTCTTTGTGCATGCAATCATTCGTTCATTCCCTCACCCACTCACTTCTTCATTTACTCACCTATTCCTTTACCTCATCCATGCCTTCATTTATCTTTATTTATTAACCAAATGCATTTCCTTTCTCTCTACCTATTCATCTCACCTTTTGTTAAACAAATAGTTCTTAAATGAATAAAAATATCTATTGAATGATGAGTGAATGAATGGAGTGGCCAGAACCTATTTGACATTGCAGAAGGCCCTGAGGCTACGTAACAGGGCACCTACATGAATAGGGAGCCTTCCTGGGCCCCAAGGAGCTCATCCTCTAGGTGGAAACTGATGATCCAAAGAGGCAACACCTGTCAGAGACCTTAAGCTAGTGCGCTCTGCAGAATTGGGGCGCTATGAGGACTGGATGGCCCGTGCCAGGTGATAATATATATGGGCGGGGCCAGGAGTAGGGAACAGCAGACAGAAGGAGCAGCGAGCACCACAGAAGCAGGGCTGAGTGAACCAGCTTATACTGCATTCAAGAATGCAGGCAATTTAAACTGAAGTCAAGGTTGGTGCTGATGCTGTAGGGAGCAAGCAGGAGAATGAGACAGAGTTAAGGCTCAGGGGTGAGGGGGAGGGACCCTGGGGGCCAAACACAGGGGTTTCAGTGGAAGCTGAGGGGCATGCCAGCCATTCTACAGATTGTTGCACTTGTGGAGTATGGTCTACTCCCCTGGCCTCATGTACTTTCTCTCCTTATCACAAGCTTGAAAGAAGGAGAGAATAAACAGCTTGTTCTCAGGTAGATGGATACCCTATACAGAAACTCCCATGGTTCTCCATTCCCAAGGGGTAGAATCCAAATGTAAGCTGGCCCCACACCTCGTTGGTCTTACCAGCTTAGCCTCCCCCATTTGTTCCCTTGGGTCACAAGACTGATGCAGTTTGGGGACTCTCCGCTGCTTACTATACTTCCTTGCATTTGCACATGCCCTTTGGCCTTCTAGAAATGTCCTTCTGTCCTTATTCTACCTAGGATTTTATGCATCCTTGAAAACTCATTTCTGTACATCACCCCTTCTGTGAAGCTTCCCTGCTTTCCCTTTCACAACTGGTAGCTGTCCCCATGTACTCACAGCGCCATCACTGAGTACAGTCGCACTGATGTGGCTGGCTGCTCCACGACTGTCTTTCCCCCTGGCTATGTCCTGGCTTACTGGCTTACTTTCCTTTTGAACTCCACAGAGCTGGGCACAGAATGGGCACCAAGAAATGATCCTTGAATTCAGAGGCATACCTGAGATTTCTACAGAGCTGGACTCCTATTAGGACCTTAGACACTGAAAGGGGATTTGCAGAAAGGGCCGTGTCTGCAGGCTGCACTTGTCTGCCACATTGCAGAAGACGGAGAAACTGTGCACTGCTTACTTTGGAGAATTGAGGCACAGAGAGAAGTGTCTCCATACCACCCTCTTGGTGCCATTATTAATGGAATGGGATGGGATGGGATAGGATGGGATAGGATGGAATGATGCCGAAGAAAGGAAGGGAAGGGGAGGAGAGAAAGGGAATGCTCGGGAGGAGAACACTTCTCAGCCAGGCCCAGGTTGCTGAGTTAGCACAGGGCAGAGGCCTGGCCTGGCATGCGTTCTCACTGGCTGACAGGAAGCAAGCTTTGGTGTGTACCTGCCTCCTCACCAATAGCAGCAGGACCCACGCTCTCACTCCCTCCACGAGCTGGGGCGCATTTGGGCCCCTACTGCCTCAGTTAGAAAAACCAGCCAACAAAACGAGTCCCTCTGATTGAAATCTCTGAAAGAACACTAAACTAGGACTTAGGGAACCTGGGAGTTAGGCTCTCTGGGGACCTTTGAGCCAGTTTCTTTCTGCACTGAGCCCCCCCTCGGATTGCCCATCTGTAAAGTGGACATAATACCAATTCCTCTATTTTAGGGTGATTGGGTTTCCACCGGTGTTAAGAAATTGATTTGCAATGCTTTCAGGACACTGGGGAGATGAGAAATGGTTTTCTTTTAATTTTGAGAAGCTTAGATTGAGGATGGGGGGCATCTCTTGGTCCTGACTATGTTTCTGTGATATTCAGGGACGTGGGAGCAATGTCATCCACTGCCGGAAAGATGGCACCTGGAGTGGCTCCTTCCATGTCTGCCCGGAGATGCAAGGCCAGTGCTCGGTCCCGAGCCAGCTCAACAGCAACCTCAAACTGCTGTGTCCCGAAGGCTATGCCATAGGTACGACGGGTGCATGGGGTCAGTGTGGGCGGGGCAAGACCTTCCAGGGACCCAGGGCGAGGGCCTCACTGGGTAGTTGGGAATCTCTATTGTGTGAGGCCCTGTGGGAGGCACCAGGGAAACAGAGATGGATGGGACCGGACTTCTGCCTTCCAGAGAGAGTCAAGGGCACAGATGTTGTTGAAGCAGTGGGGGTGGGGGTGAGTGTACATAGTCACGCTGGAGTCCAGAACAGCTGATCCATGCTCCAGCAGACACAAAAAAGCCTCTCAGAGGAAGGGACACTTACGCAGGGATTTAAAAGAGCTTCTTGGGCAAGAAATGATCCAGACAAAAAGAACCAGGTGGCAGGGGGAGGGAGGTAAGAAAGCAATAGTGGTACAGTGTGGCTGCCTTTAGTATTAATCGTAAAATTTGCATAACACTAATCATTCACGAGGACCTACTGTGGGTCAGGCCCTGCATGGATTCCTGTAGAGGCATTATATCTCATCCTCTCAATAACCTTCAACAACTGAGAACACTGAGACCTGAAGGGATAACAGGACATGCTCCAAAGCCTGAGTCCTTTCCATGGTGTCTCAGTTGCCTCCAAAATGAGGATAAATAAATAGCAGTTTCAAAATGCCATCTGTGTGGTGATAGGCCAGTTTGCAAAATGCTCACAGTGAGGGGAGACAAGCTGGGGTTTGATGCCAGGGGTTTGCCTGGTTGAACCCAGAGCCTGGACAGATGCATTAATCACAGGCTCCGAGGCTTTCTGAGGAACTGGGCTTGCATTAAGTCTAACCTCAGCCGAGGACAGTGGTGCTGACCTTTTGGGCTGATTCCCTAATTGACCATGATGAAAAGCCCAGAGAATTGAATGTCCTTTCTCATGGCCAGTGTGATTTATGGGACAATCACCAGGCATGTCTGGAGCAGAAGGTTATCTGTGCACACACTCACTCCCAGTCACACAGAGCCAACGTGTTCTGCGCCCAGCAAAATGAGTTTCCACTTTCTGTGCAGACACGAGGCCCGTGGTTGGAGCGTGGTGGTGGGTAGGGCCTTACCACTCCTCTTGGAGGTGGAAACACACAGCCTCAGAGCACAGAAGTTCTTCACCTGAACTTCAAATAAAAATCAGCACTCCCTCTGGCCTTTAGCCCAGAGGAACTGCTCTTCCTAGGAGGGGCAGGACATGCCCTAGTGCACAGTGCTCTCTGTGATGGTTCAGAAGGTACTTGAAGATCCTGCAGAGCCACCAATTCGAAGGACCCTGACAGGAGGGTTGCAGAGGGCTGGGATCTCATAGGACCCACCAATATAGACATTCTAGAAGGTTGGGGCAACAGGTGCACCAACAGTGAGTCCAGTTGGCTGCTCCTTCCTGAGGCCAAAGCTTCTCTCCATCATCAATGATGGGTGTGCATAGCTCTGGGCATGTATGTCTGCAATGGGGTCCCTACCCCCAACCTAGTAAAGACGTGCAGTGGAATATCCAGTCACTCATGACTGGCTTTAAGTAGCCCTGGCAGAAAAACACTGATTAACTTACTTCTATTTTTAAAAACCTATGAAAACGGGCTTTCTTTATGTCTACACCCACTGACACATTCAAATAGATTCACACACTCATCAATAAACACAAGCACAAATGCTTAATAATGAAACATAGACCCAGACACACATCATTCAGCAAACTCATGCCTAGCATGCACACAGCAGCCAAATGCCACACAAACACATCAGCCACACAACACATGCACACATGGCTATACATAGCACACACTCTCATGTGACACATGACTGCACATGCGTCATGGGCACAGACACATCTTATGCCCCAAGACATGTCAAACACACAAAAAATGGACAAAAGGCAAACATAGCTCACACACGTGCACAAATATATCCTGCGCCCACTTTGTACTACGCACCGCATTCCCACGTCCCAACCACACTCAGGTGAGCCATCCTACCTGGCTCTAGAGGTGGGCAGAGGTGTGGCAGTTTACCCACCGGGCTTCTTCGTGGTCAAAGCAGAAAGGGAAAGAAGTCTGTATGACACTGGAACCTGAGTCTCCTTCCCCTCCCCTGCTACTCTTGCTCACACTGCCACATAGGCGCCCCATTTATGAATACGCTAACCCAGGGTGGGGCATGTGGCAGAGCTCAGAGAGAAAAAGCAACGGGACACTGAGGGAGAAGGAAAAGGGAAAGCGGGTTTCCCTTTGGACTTGCACCTCCCTCTCTCTCCTCATCTCAAAAGGCCATTGGGACGTCCCTCCAAGGCTGAGTCCCTCCCTGGGGGGGTTCACCTCACCAAGAAGAGGGACATGCTCAAAGCCCTTGTAAACAGGGGCAAAGTATGTGTTGGTATGTGTTGGACTTGGGGGACAGTGCTGGAGGGCATATCTGGGCCACCCAGAGCAGCTCCTTTGGGCCCCTCCCCAACAGGACAGAGAGGCTTCTAGGGCAGTTAGGAGCCCTTAGAAAGCAACTGCCACCAACTGCCACCAACGCTGCCACCCTCCCTGCTCCTGGAGAAGGAGAGGCGGGCGGGGGCCTGGTGAGATCACTGCTCTGTAATGATGCCAATTAGGGCTCATCTATCACAACACAGCAGCCTGGTCCTGAAGCCCAGAGCTGCTTGGGAGTGGGGGAGGGGCGCAGAGACAGGAATGAAGACAGGGCTGCTGCGGAAGGCAGCAACGGCCTCCTGCGTTGACCAGAATTTTCCCTTTCTCTCCCCTCTTGGGATAATGCAGATTTGTCTGTTTCTCAGTCTGCCTCTTCTTTTTTCAGAATCATTTTATCATTGCTCCTTAAAACTCCCTCCAAACGGTCTCATGATAAACACACAGCACTGCGTTCCCCCCACTGCTTAGCGAATTTCCCCCTTTATTCTCATCATTCATCTTTGTCTTTTTGTGCCCCCTCCCCTTCTTTTTCCTCCTCTGGCCCTTCACCCACCCCTGTCCCCTTCCACTGCTGGCTTCCCTTCTCTTCCTCTGTAAGGCTCCATCATACCCCTCGCTGGGCTGGGAAGGCAGAGATCCAGGGTTCTAATTCATGGCCCCCTACTCGCCAGCTCTGGAACCTGAGCTGTGGGCCCATAGCTCTGTCACCCGTGAGACAGGTGTGATGACACCTGTCTCGCTAGGCTAGATTTGCAGGACAATGACCAACATACAGAAACCACCGGGCAAGGCAGGAATCTCCCCCTTCTGGGTCCAGTGTCTGTGCTTAAAGTAAAAAAGTTCTAGACACGTCCTGCACCTGCCGCCCTGCCTCCCCCCTCTTCAGTCTAGGTGAGCCTCTGAGACTGAAGAGGATGACAAACTGGCCACAGGAAGGACACTGGGTGTGCATGATAAGTGTGTGTGTGTGTGTGTGTGTGTGTGTGTACAAGGACATATGTATGTGTATATGTGTGTATATGTGTATATATACAAAGTGGGGCAAAAAGTAGGCTTACAGTTGTGAGTAATACAGCCTTTATTCTTGTGTTATTATTTATTAATTATTATATGATTTTCCATAGGAACAACTGCAAACCTACTTTTGCCCCACCCTGGACAGACACACATGTACACATCCATATACACACAAATTTGGAAAGGGGCATTGAGAATGGCTCATAAAATAAAACACTTTTTTAAAAAAGAGAGTCGCCCATCTCTTGTGAGCCACTCAATGTGCAAGGGTGGTCTCAGCACTAAGGCAAGTCAGTGAATGCCCCAGGGCTCTGGTCAGATGCTGACCCCTCGGTGCTTTGCCCACATGAATAAGCACCTTCTGCAGTCCTGGGGACATCTCATGGACAGGACTGATGTTTCAGGAGACTTCGGAATGTGTGATGTCAGGGCAGAGTATGAATGAGCCAACTTACAGTCAACTTGCCAACCCACAGCTCGAAAGCGAACTGTCTTCAAGAAGAAACCCCTGGACTGAGGGCTCTGTGTACTAGCCCTGTCCCCGCTGGTCCGGCATGCCTTCATCGGCTCATTGCCTGATTCATGCTTGCAGTTCTTTGTATTACTCTCCATGCAGCCAGTCATTGCTTCATTTACTCTTCCATTTTCATACTCACTTCCTCCTTCATAAGGTACCCAAATGCCTATTCCTCATTCACAACTTGTGTTGTTCATTCACTCACTCTTTTCCTCCCCCTCTATGCACTCACTCAACATCTCTTTCATTCAGCTCACAAGTACTGAGTGCTCGCCGTCAGCTATGTGCAGTGCCAGGCTCTGGACACAGAATGGGGACCACAGAGGGTGCTGACCTCATGGGGTTTACAGGGCAGCAGGGAAGAAAGCTGTTGCTACAGTGTAACAGTCACCAAGTCCATGGGAAGGGGTAATGTGCCAAATTTGTCATGGGCGCCTGTGACGGGGGTTCGGCCTGTCAGGAAAGTGTGGAGGTCTTCTCTAAGCAGGCCTGAAGGGTCAGTAGTAATGTACAAGTTGGAGAAGAGTAGAAAAGGTCTGGAAGGCCCAGGTGAGGAAATGAATGCAAGCTCCATGCAGAGAGAAAGCCCGGGGCTGAGAAGCCGGAGTTGCATTCATGTGATCACCATTCACTGGCTGGTGCTTACTGAGCAGTCCTTGTGTGTCAGGCACCAGGTTAGGCCCAGAGAGGAAGCTGCCTGACCCCTGCCCTGCAGGGGCAGCACCATAACTGTGGAAAGGAGGCACCGGGTGGCCGGGCCCACACTGGAGCGAGACTCACCTGTGCTGAACACTGACCTCCCTCAGCTGCACACAGCAGGGCACATTTCCTGGAGGATTTGAACTGGGCCTCATAGCCAGTGAGATTTTTGTCTGTGAGAAGGCAGATGATGGGATGATTCAGGAGGGAAGAACAAGAGCAGGAAGACAAAGGCGAGGAAGTGTGGGGCTCAGAGGGAAAACCAAGCAAGCGCAGGCCTGTTGGACTAAGCAAAGCAAGAAGGTGTTTTGTGGGAGATGAGGTTGACCAGATCATGCAAGGCCTTGAATGCCAGGGAAAGGGGACTGGACTTTGTTCTGGATGTGGGGAACCTTGCAAAGGTTTTCAAACGGGAGAAACAAGACCAAACGAGGCCCAGGGCCGATACGCAGTGGGTGCCAGCTGGGTTGGAGACAAGAGAACAGTCAGGGAGACCAGGGGCAGCCCTGCTGGGGAGTTCACTCCCTCCCACTGTTCCCAAGGGGGCAGCCCAGTCCACTGGGGACCAGGGAGCAGCAGGGCCCACACTGTGCAACAGCAGCCGCGAGCACCAGGAGACTTGGGGCTGCACTGCCACCTCCCACTCTGCTTCCCTGCAGGCTCCGAGTGTGCCACCTCATGCCTGGACCACAACAGCGAGCCCATCATCCTGCCAGTGAATGTGACCGTACGCGACATCCCCCACTGGCTGAACCCCACCCGGGTGGAGGTAAGTGACGGGGGCTGCTGGCCTGGGGCTGAGGGGAGGAAAATGACTGTGTTGAACACTTACTGTGGCCTGGTCCTGCGTGAATCCCTTTACATATGTTACAATACCACATTTTCGCACCTGACTGTGGGTGGGGATTTACTCACAATCATTTCTCCAGTCCTTAAGTAGTTAATAATTTCCCTCTGTCGGGCCCTGTGTTAAGAACCTGTTCCTCACTGTCCCGCTGAATCCTGTGACAGCCTGGGAATGAGAGGACTGATGTTTCTAGTTTACAGATGAGGAAACTGAGACATGAACACATCAGCAGAAAGCACAGAGTCAGTTCACATACCTGTGTCTGTCTGTCTGTCTGGAAAGCCCGAGCTCATGAGAATGGTGGGCTATTGGGCTTCTCTAGTATTAGATGAGCTCTTGGAAGGCTTTCCACATTCCACAGCCCAGATCTCTAGTATCTCTCCCCATGATTTATTTACTCATTTGGTAGAAAGCAATTAGTGTGTGATACAGGGAACTAGTAACACCTATTGTTTATGAAGCACCTACTATGTTCATGTGCCCAGCACTTAGCACACAAGACTGCATTTAAACCCCAGAATGGTTTTCTGGGGCTGGGGTGGGGGTGGGGGGGCAGCACTGCCTGTGTTCTCGACTTGTGGGCACTGAGATCTCAGGAGTGTGAGCTCAAACCGAAGCCTGCGCCCAAGTGCCCCGAGCTGCTCCAGGTGCCAGGCTGGCTGGCCCGGCCAGACCATGGCAGCCTGGCTTCCTGGCAGCCAGTGTCATTGCCC
This sequence comes from Tonatia bakeri, assembly GCA_004024845.1. Lineage (NCBI taxonomy): Eukaryota > Metazoa > Chordata > Mammalia > Chiroptera > Phyllostomidae > Tonatia > Tonatia bakeri. The sequence continues at coordinate 29,763 of PVIA01001925.1, forward strand.
AGTTGGTCTTTGGGCCTGGCCACTCCCACTTTCCTTTATGCGATCAGTCAGGGGCCCGCAGCACTGAAGTGGGAGCCTGCTCTCGTCCTCCATGGCAACACACATCCCAGGCCACATGTACCGGTTCTGGGCACTGGCTCCTTACCCTGGAGGAAGTGGCAGAAGGAGGCAAGAGATGCAGGGTGAGGTTCAGCTGTGGCTCCAGCTCAGCCTTTCTGCCTGGGGTGCCAGGAGGCCTCGCTGTCTGCCCACCTGCCACAGATCACACCCTGGATAGCCAGGCAGAACCTGATACTGGGTGTCTTGTTTCTCAAATGAGCCGAGGACATGGTTGTGAGGGCTTACTCAGCACTCCAGACCTACATACCTGGTGCTGGACCTGGCCGCTCTCTGCCTCGTGCCCCCCAGCTTTCTCCCCAGCATTCTCCCCAGCATTCTTCCCTCCTTTTTCCTTCCTCTTTTTCTTCTGCTGCTACTCTCTGCCTCATCTCCAACTTCATCTCTTTTTCCTGCCTCTGTTTTCACTGTTTCTCTCTTCCCTCTCCTGATACACCTGTCACCTTGCTCTGCCTCCCCCGCGCACTTTTTACCCTCCATGAGCACCCACTCCACCTCCCTCCTCTCTCTCTCTGCCTGCGATGTTCCCACACATCCACCAGACAGCCCCTGTTTCTCTAAGCTCACTCTCCTTCACCCATTTTCTCCCCCTGATGTGCCTTTCCCATCCCTAACCCAGAGTCCCGCATAGATTCTCACTGAATGCCTCAGTGAATGCCAACGGGCTGTACAAATCCAGCAACAGGCACAGAGCCCTTACTTCCAAATCCCAAGGATGTCGGCGATCACCAAGGCCAAGCCCCTCATTCTGCAGATGGAGAAACTGAGGAGCAGAGAGGAGGGGACTAAGCCAGGGCCCCACAGGAGGCAGAGCCAGGATCCTCATGGTCACAGCTCCTTGCCCACCCTGCTTCTCTCTCTCTCTCCTACCCTGACTTCCCCAGGCCCAAAGGCAGGGGATACACTCACACATGGGGTGGACCCAGGAGACTGCACTCCACCCAGTACTGCAGGGTTCCTTTGCCTGATCTAGACCACGTTCCCCTGGCCCAGCTTCCCCTTGGTCCTTTTCTCTGCAACAGCCCCCCCACCCGTGGGTGAATTCCCACCCTTTCTCCTCTGTGAGCCCTGGGCACTAAAGAGTTCAGTTATAATTCACTGTGAAATAAATCCAGGGATTTGAAAGCCTGCAAGCCCCCCTCCCCAGTTGCCCACCCGCTGCCTGCCCGCCCCAGCCCCCACCCAGTTCCCTGGTCTGCCGGCCTTTATTGATGCCGGCCTACAGAGAGAGCCATAACGAGGTTCAGACCTTCACCAGTCTCCGGAGGCCTCATTATCCAGGAGGAAAAAAATGTGGTAGAAAAAGGGAGGAGGGCGAAGGGCAGAGATTGATGATTTCCAGGAATACAGCAGAAAAGCTGGCCTCAGCTGCACACTTGCCCCTTGTGTGGGGAGAGCTACAGAAATAGAGCTGTTGGTGTGGGCGCCGCTGGGCTGAAGCTGGCCCTGGAAGCTCTGCCTTCTGCCGGTCTGCCTGTGAGGGCCATTGCGAGGTAGATGGTTGGGGGCAAGGCTCTGCTCCCACCCCTGTCACCTTTGTCCCAGGGTAAGAAGTGAGAGGCCAGACCTGGCAGTTCATGGATGCCTGCTGTGAATCAGCACTGGGTCAGGCACTTTCCATCCTTTATTTGCACCCACACCCCTACCACACACATCCTAGGAGGTGGGTATCATTCTCTTTGTCTTTCCAGTGGGGGAAGTGGAGTCTCAGAGATGGAAGCCTCATACCTAAGAGGACCTGAAGAGGGCCCCAGCTCAGTCTCATGCTGTAGTTTACTCCAGCTACCCAAGGAGCCTGTCTTGAATGTACAATAATAATAATAGAGGCAAAAACATTTACTCATTGCTTACCAGGAATTGGCTGGTAAATGGTTAGCGACCAGCTCTCCCCCTAAAACTGAACTCTGATTTTTAGCATTTGCTACTTACTATGGTATAAATATTCCTACCATGGAAGATGCCAAGTTTTCCAAGTTGCTGTCACTGCACACAGTGTTAGGAAGAGAGAAACACTATTGCCTCCCGTGAGCCCATGCAAGCCAGCTGCAGCCCCCACTGGTGCCCATCACACGACAGGCTCTGTTTTGAACATATGACACCTACTGGCACGTATGGAGAGAAAGATGACTACTGAGACGAGTACAATATCACCACTGAAATCATTTGTTATGACTAGTACACCACAGTAGTGGCCTTTGTGAAGTCAGCTCCACAGTCATCTTATGTACATGGTACGCCCCTCAGTGCCTAGCACACAGTAGATGCTCACTAAACATTTCTGGTTGCTGAGTGATGTGACCAAGGCTGTAGGTAAAGCCCAGGAACCTACTTGCTGTTTGTCCTTGGACAAATCCTATCACTCTTTAGGCCAGTTTCTCCATCTGTGAAGTGAGAGATAGGCTGAGATCAAGAGTCACAAACTTAGACATCTGCAGGAACCAGCCAGGTAGGCTGAATGGTTGAAGCAAGCCAAACACATCATTTTTTTAAATGTTAAATACCTAGGTATGTCATTCATAGTAGCAGTAGTATTTACTGCAAATATTTCAGGAAGATCTAGAGAAAAATACAAGAAACATTCACCTACATACTACCCAACTTAAATAAGACTTTTCAAATACAGTTGAGGTTCTTCACTTCTAATTCTGCTATAATTTACATGGTCATCTTATGCACAAGACTTGGTAAATGCTTATGTTTGTGTCCACTCATGAAACCAGCTCCCACACCAGTTTGGGGTCATTTCCAGCTTCCCAGAGTCCTCCCCGCTCCAGACCAGGTAGTGCCCCCTCCACCAACGCAATCTCTATTGATTTTGATTATTTGTTTAATTGATATATAATTGACATATAAGATTACATTAGTTTCAAGTGTACTAAAATATTTTAGCTTTACTTTCATTAAGAACAAAACACTCTATCCCTCTATTTTTTTAAAGTACACCCCCATGGAAGCCTCCCTCCCAACACATGCACTTTGATAGGGATACAGAGAAATTTTTTCCAGTCTAATAAGTGAGACAATACAATACAAAGTCGAGGAGAGATTGAGATGCCCCTCAGGCTGAGTAGTGGAGAGACTGCAGGGAATGGTGGGGACTGTGGCAAACTGAGTTAACAGGCTACTTCCAAAGAGGGTGGCTCCAGGCAGATGTGGGAGGGTGGAAACATGGGCTTAGGGTAGCCAGATTTTCCTTTTTTTTTTTGAGTACAAGAAATCTGGAGTTTTAAAAATATGAAATCCCTCATTTTTCTTAATATTGGCAAATAATATTGACTTCTGTTAAGGACTTCATATGCCAAACCAAACATCTCTGTGGGTTGTGTAGCCTGGAAGCTGTTGGCTTACAATCTTTGAATGAGATAGACTCTTCTGGCCCTGGGCATCTAGACTGCAGGGCATCTAGGCATCTAGGCTGTCTCCCCCAGTTCCTCAGGAACAGGAGCACCTCCTGTCTACTTCTCACTTCCTCTTGCTCAGGGCTGCTGGGAGATGTTCCCAGTAGAAACTGCTGCCCACACCTGAGAGGCTTGTAGGTCCTCTGGGTAGGTGGTACCTTGGATTATATAATGGCTTCTAAAAAAGGGGTGGAGGGAGAAAGAGGAAAAGAGGAAGGGAAAGAGAGGGAATTAAGGAAAGAAAGAGAAATTAGCATTTATTAAATAACTATGATATGTAGGCATTTTGTCTCCATCACACTCCAATGAAATAAGTATTATGGCCATTTTATAGATGAAGAAGCCGAATTTCTGAGAAGATGTCATTGACCAATTCACATAACAGATGTGGTTGAATCAGAATTTGAACCCAAGGCTAATTCTCCTGCATCCATCCTGCAGGGCAACCACCTTGCACATTATAAATCACAGACATATGCAACACTCATAGACAAAGGATGCAGAATTCATTCCTTGAAGGGAAGGCCGTACCATGGAAAACCCTGCCAAGTGTCTAAAGGTCAGAGGTGGAAAGGTTCAGAGTGAATATCCGATGTGTGGAAGGGGACATCATGTGCCCAGGAGGGGAAGCCCATAGATGGAGACATGTGTCCAGAATCCAGTCATGGGCACACTCCTATGTTCACTCACCTGCTTGTTAGTTCATTCACTCATTCAAAACCATTCATTGTGCACCCCATTCAAAATGGCAGGTGGTCTTCTGGTACAAGGGATACAGGCTGGAAAACGCCTAGGCTCTCAAAAAGCTTACCCAGAAGAAAGCCAGAAGTTTAGTCACTGATAATAAAAAGCAAAAATAAATGTTTTTTAATTTGTTTAAAAAAGTTAAGTGATACAATTCACTCATAGAAGGTCCCATAAACCAAGGAAAAAGTCAAAGAGAAATGACAGCTCGTCTTAGAAAACATCAGGAAGGGTGTCAGATCTGTGCCTCAGGATGAGGGACCTCTTCTAGCATTCCTTCTTATATGGCTGGTCCTGCCTGGGGCCCATCTTTTCTGGAATTCACCTTTAGACACTCTGCCCTCTCCTAGATTTGTCTCAAAACCTCTCCACCCTTTTGATCCTTGGTCTTTCCATCAGTCAAAAGTGTAAGCCATTTTATATTTACAGCTTCAGGAGCTAGGGGAATTGGAAGTAGAATGTGAAGTTTATACTATAGACATGAAAAGCAGATAGATGATGGTTTAATTCCTGATTGTCATTGCCTGTGTGTATGATTTGGGGCAGGCTCTTCAACTTCTCTGTGCTTTAGTTTCCTTTAGGGTAAACCAAAGTAAAAATTGGTACCTGTCTCATAATTTTGATAAGGATTAAATAGATGAAAGTTCAGAGTGCAGGGCTTGGGCCATAATATTTGCTTAATAGAGGATGTTGTGTTGATAAGAATATGGATAATGATGATGGGGTTGGTGGTGATGAAGATGATGATAGTAGCGGTGGTGGTGGAGGTGGTGGTGCAACGGTGTTAGCTCTGGTGTTCTTGATGATGGTGGCAGTGCTGGGGAAGGTGATGGTAATAATGCTGGTGGTAGTATTGATGATGGGGGTGGTAGTGCTGGTGTGGTTGACAGTGGTGATGGTAACGGCGATCATGGTGGTGGCGTTGGTGCTGGTAGTCACTGCAGCTAAGGAAACAATGTATTCTTCCTATCACCAAGGCAGGAAATGAAAGCTGTTTTAGAAAACCTGGTCTGAAGGGACTCTGATGGGGCTAGAGGTCCCACTGGCTGAGAGGTCTCACAGAAGAACAAGGCTGACGTTTGAGGGGCCCCATTGCGATCTCACAACTTGTGGTATAAACAGCCTAGCCTTTCCTTCATCTCCTGTTGCTTGTCCCCTTTCCCAGTTTTCCTCACACACAGAGGGGCCCTGTAGTGAGACAGGTGGGGCGTGCAGCCCTGAGGAATAGTGGAAAATCCAAACACCGTGGAAAGATAAATAGGCTCATGCAGATAGTATAAAAGTCCTTTTTCTAAATTCACGTCAGGTAAACCTCAACTGACAGGAACGTGTACAACCACACCAAGACACTCCTACAGATGGATTAAGTTAGCTTCCAAATAAACAGGGGAGGGATGGGCATCAAGTCCCTAGTCGATCCTAAACCTGCTGTTTTCTACTGCTTGAACCATTACCAAGTACCCCTCCAACATCCTTGAATTTTGGCTGGGAACAGACTCTCAGTCCCAAAAATGAACGTCTGGTTAAAGTTTCCCAGAGAATGTCTCATGGCTGGGAAGCAGCGGGCAAAAAAGTAGCTGAGCTGGAAGTGGGGAACACTGCGGGTACTCACATTCCCTCATTTGGTCAACATGCATGTGTTTGCTGTGCTCCATGCCTTGTTCTGGAGAAAGACAGAGAAGGCTCTGCCCTCAGGAACCTTTAGTAGTCAGTCCTTAGGTTAACCATTTCCATATCATTTATTTCATCGCATCATCACACAAAGACTATGACAGTTTCAGTACCCATTTAACAGATAAGGGGACCAAATCTCAGAGTGGAAATTGCAAAGCAATGTTAAGTTAGACTTGTACCACACCTGTCCTACCTTGGCATCCAAGGTCTTTCCCATTTGTCACCTTGTATGTGTCTATTGGGAAAAGTTCAACATGTCAATAGTGGCAGTAGGGGGCTAGAGAGTAGGTTTCACATTTCAAGACTGGTTTGCAGATTTTCAAGGTAGATTGTTTGTCCAAGATCTTTAATTCAGTGTAGACTAAACTGGTTCTCTAAACTAGACACTGTGCTAGGCATAGTTAATGTCCTTCTGATGCTCTAAAAGAAAGGAAGACACGAAAATATAGCCCACTGATAAAAATCTCTATCTTGAGATGGATCCATTCATTCACTCATAACATAAATGTTTATGGGACATCCTCCATGTGCCAGGCACTGTTCTTGGCACAGAAGATCCAAGACGCTGTGCAGCAGAGAAGAAAGGCACTCAACCTAGTCTTAGCCAGATCTCAGAGCTGTGTGATTCCCTTTGTTTTAGGCTCACCAAGAAACTTAATTACATTTTGGGTCCCATATAGGTCTGCCCTCAGGGAGAAACTGAGCTGATCACATGGATTTTCTACATTCTGGCCCATGTGACTATTTATGTCTTAATTAAAATTAATCAACTAGCCCTCAGCCAGGAGAATAATCCCTGGTCATACAGACTTCTGTGGCTGGCCCGTGACACAGCTTTTCATTGCAAATCTAAGCATTTGCCTCCAAGTCATTTTTATTTTATTATTTTACTTTGTAAAAGAAATCATTGGGATCTGGCATGAAAAGCCAGGCATCTATGGTAGAAGAGAGAAGAGAGCTTCTGGGATGGTTACCTTAGCCCCATTCCTGATGCTATCTCATATCCTAGTTTTAGCTTTCTTTTTTTGCCTACTTTAAAAGTTGTCATCATGTTGGATATTATGAGCTGCTTTAAATCTTTCCCAAAACAATTGCTAGGCTTCAAATCGTGGTTTCTCCACTTAACAGCTATGTAGTTTGGGGGATTTATTATCCTTAGAACCTAATATTAATGCCCACCTCGCTGCATAGCAAGAAATAAATAAGACAATGCATAAAGCAATTAGCACCATGCATGCACTCAATACATTTTAGTTGTCATTATCATAACAACAATTATTATTATTAAGAGAAGCTATAAATAAATACATATATGCACAACTATAAGCTCCGCCTGAGACTGGGGAATGGGAAAGCTACAGAGGAAGGAAGTCTTGAGAAGGAATTTCAAACATAACTGCAGATTCTCCAGGTGAAAAGATGGAGAAAGCAGTTCAGTGGAGGAGAGCAGCAAGAACAAAGTCGTAGGGCTTGGGTAGAAAAGTGGGGGCCACCTCAGGGAAGTGTGAGCTGGACCACATGGTGGCATGGTGGCAGGTGGAGGCTGGAAGGGTTCTCTGGCTCCACAGGTTTTTAATCAAAAGGTAGTTCATTCATCCTCCAGTTCTCAAATTGTGTTGTGAATTAGAATCATGTAGAGTCCCAGGCCTTGAACCATAGAGATGTGGATTCATTAGATCCAAGGTGCCACCAAAGAATGTGCCTCTTTAATGTGTTCCCACAGTGATCCTGGGAAAGTGGTCCTCAGTGTTATCATTCTCCATGCTCAACACCATTCTCCCACCTTCCTGCTGTAGACACATGCATGCACACACCAGACATACTGCAACACACATGTACCCCCACACGTGCAGACATGTATGCACACATACATGAACATACATACTCTCTCTTTACCCTTCCTCCCACCTTATCCTCACCTCCATCCCTGAGTCAAAAATCAGAAACAAATTTTCAGAAGGGCCTTTATGATCCTGTCTCCATCCCTCCATTCTGCTTCTTGTCAGCCCTTATTCCTGCCAGGGAAATACAGAATTTTAATGTTATGGCTCCTGTTATTGCAAGTACCTGGGCAAATCCTGCACCTAAATGCTAAGGTGAGATCAGAACTTGGAAGCTCCAAAAAGAGGTGGGGTGGTTGAACATGGTACCAACAAAGAGATGGCTGCCCCACCCCCCGCCCCAGAACGAAACCCATCTGACCTTTCTCCCTCTCTCCACAGAGAGTTGTCTGCACAGCTGGTCTCAAGTGGTACCCTCACCCTGCCCTGATCCACTGTGTCAAAGGCTGTGAGGTGAGTTCCTGGAAATGCTCCTGCTGTTATTGTTGTTAGCATTCTGTTCATCATGGCTGCCACTTACTTCACCTGCTAAATGCGGCAAATGCCCTTTCAATAGACTTGATGGACAGAAATCAGCAATCCTATTTTACAGATGGTGGAACGAAGGCACCAAGATATCAGCAGACATACTCGAAAACATGTCTAGTGGGTAACACAATCAGGATTCTGAGCTAGGTTTTTCTGCTTCCTAAGCCTGTGCTCAGCATTATATTGCATTTGTGAGTGAGAGTGGGAAGCAGGCCATATTGATTTAGCACCTGTGATATGCCAGAAATTTAACCAGCATTATCACATTGAAGTGTCACAGAACCATACAAGGCAGGTCTTTTCAATTCCCACTTTACCAATGAGCACCTTACAGAGAGATCACTTCCTCTGCCATCTGCTTGCTGTCCACATGCTCTTCAACCCCAGGAGTAACGTAGACACCTGAGACCCAGACATTGAGCTGAAAGTGGAAGATGCCCTCTGACCCATTTGCTCTCTGACTTCACAGCTATGTGCTGGAACTTGGCATTATAGAGCTGTGTCTCTATGTAGCCATGACCAGTTGGCAGGGGGGCAGGGTACCTGGAGTGTCACCTCCCTTCTCAATGGGGTGCTTTTCATAAAACTGAAAGACATTTCCGTGTACCCCCAAGCCCCTGTGGTTCTTAGCTGGCAGTGAAAAAGAGACCTCAAATCCCACCCAGGCTGATGTCCAAATCTCTATGGTTCCCCCAAGCCCACTCAAGAAAATGCAAGTGAAAAGGACTAGACAAAGCTCTAGAAAACTTTGTATTTGATGAATTTCTTAGATTATCAGAACCAGAAATGCTCTTCTAGGTCATCTAAACCTGACCTTTTATTTTAAAGATGGGGAAACAGACCTAAACAGTGGTTGGTCTAAAATGTGATAGCATGCCCAAATTGGAAGAGTTCTCAGTGGGATCTCATCCTGTTCATTTGTGGTCTAGACTGGGAATTGTGGGCCCAAGAGGGGAGGGACTGGCCCTAGGTGGCACAGAATAATAGACAAGGAGCCAAAGCATGAATCCAGGTCTCCTGACTGCCGGGAGGGTGCCTTTCTTCTCCACTGGGTCATCTCCTGCTCATGAACAGTCCCCTGGCCTGTAAGTGTCACAGGACAGTCCCTTGACCACACACTTTTTTTCTATATATTGGTTAGGGACCTTCTGCAGCATCTTCTCAGAGCACTTAACACTGGAGTCTTTAAGGACCCCATCCTTCCAAGAGTCAGACAAGAATAGGAAAATCAAGGCCAAGGCCATGTAGCTGTTGCTTCCTCCTGTCTCTGTGGATCAGTCCAGCATTTCGGGAAAAGGAAGGTTGGGTTACCTGGGCACTCATTCTGCTGAGTTGGCAGTCTGGGCAACCAGTGTGACAGCAGAATTCGATCCTTCCTTTGACTCAGCAGTGGGGCCTAAGAGACCCTCACCTGCAGCCCTGCCAATGATGCTTATCGCCTTTGCCCTTGCAGGTGCCCCTCAGCTCCTTTCTTCCTTAGCTTAGAGCTAATAGTTTGGCTCCTGTCTGGGGCTGAAAAGTATGCTTAGAAGAGACACAAAGGCTGAATCTAGGAGGGGGCATCAACCTGGAGTGTCTAAAGGTAGCCAAGATCCAGAAAGGGTTTGGGACCCTGAGCCCCCAGCCCTGTACCCCAGGCTGTGTCCAAAGTGGTCATTCACTCATTCATCACAGCTTCACCGAGTGCCTATTATGTGGCTGACTCTACACTAGTTTCTAAGAATAACATGATCTTAGTTAAGTGGAAACAATAACTATGCTCCCCCCGAGTCATTCTTGCTCCCCATCTATCCATGCATCCACTTAGCCATGCATGCATGCATCCATCCATCAACCATCATTTTGCTAAATAAACATATAAGGAACATCTATTTGATACAGTGTTGCTTTAATTGACAGGCATTTTGCTGAGAAATCTAGGATATAAAAATGGATGGCACACATTCCTGCCCATAAGGAATTCACAATATAGTAAAGGAAATAGACAATTAAGGAGAGCATTCTAAAATACATACAGAGATTGTAACCAAGGAAGTTCAGGAAACCGTAGAAGCACAGAACATCTTGGGGATATTAAAGAAGGCCTGTTAGAGAGGTGATACTTGAGCTAGATTTTGAAGAATGACTTGCTTACATTATTAGGAGTAGCAGCATGAGAATTACCAAAGACGGGAGAAATCTTTAAGTAGTATGTCTTTTCACATGCCCCTTTCTCTGAAAATTCTCCTGTCTTCACCCCTAATTAATTCCCACTCATCTTAGGATCTCAGTGGAAACATCCTTTCCTCAGGGACACCTTCATGAAGCTCCCTGATTAGGTCAAATCCTTCCACTCTTTATTCAAGCAGAATTATGTACTTTCTTCCGTAGCTCTTATCAGAATTGAAATTGGCCAATTAGATATGTGATTATTTAATTAAAGTCTCCCTCCTCACTAACATGTAAGGTTTAGAGGAGTAGGAGAACTATGTATACTGACTTACTATCAGGTTTTTTTTCTTTAGCACATGTGTGACAACAAGTAGTCATTCAATAAATAGGGTTGAATAGAAGATGGATGGATGGATGGATGGAGCTGCAGCTGTAGGAAAAGCACATAGAGGAGTATAGCTAATGATGAGACTAGAAATTTTTTAAGAGCCAAATTAAAAAAATAGAACCATTTCATTCATTTTTGTCTCTTTCTGAGATACTCCTTTTGCATGCCAGACCCTTTCATTTTAAGGATGGGACATTTGGTGTCATTCATTAATTTGCTTCTATGTGATGTGAGGAAGAACATAAAGAACTGAGCCCACAGGCGGATCTCCCAAGGCACAGAGAAAAGCAAAGAGCTTATCATGTGTTTGTTTGATGTCTGTGCCACTCTAATATAAAGGTAGTCATGTATTTCTTATGTCAGTCACAAGGCAGTCACACCTCTGCTCACAGCTAAGTGCATGTGCACGCACACACACATACACTTGAGTATAAGCTCCATTTTGCTAATATATTTTCCAGACACTGACAGGGCAGTGATAAAACGGAAGCAGGCACTGTGAGATGGGGCACAAAGACTCTGTGAACTTGTAGCAGAGATGCAACAGCCAGGGATGCTGTATTGGATGGACTCCTGAGAGCTTGGGATGGGATGGAGAAGCGGGGCTAGGAAGGGGAGACCACTAAATCACAGGGGTTGTGCTGGGATGCAAGGGTCTTACCCAACAGATGACATCTTTCCCATCAACGAGTCACTGAGCATCAGAGACTCTAACCCCAACTTTCATCATGGGGGGTTCACTGTCATCTGCTTTCTATATATTGAAGAGTCACACAATATTGCCTTTGATGGGAGGAAGGCGATGCTCACTGCTTTGAGAAATCAGTGGACTAACCCTGCCTCTTCAGTACTGAGAATCCTGAGGCTCAGAGAAGATAAGCCACTTAGACAAAACCATCAAACAACCACCCCGCTGGCTAAAATTGAAAGTCTTGAACCCAGGTTTTCTAAACCACTGACAACTGCCTTCTTGCTATGCCAATACCATTGCATTCTGTTGCAAAAACACCTCTAAGATCCAAAGTTGTACCGAGCATTAAATTAAGTGATTTGGAGACAAAGATGAACTGGATATTTGCTCATGTCTCCGAGCAGCCGAGGCATATCCACAGATAATATAAGACAGTGTGCTAAGTGCTCAGATGGGGAGATACAAGTGCTTGGGGGTGGGGGTGGGGCTGGGAGGTTGCAGACTCCTGACTTTCCCCTAAGATGGCTTTGGGTTCAGATCAGTAATGATTTAACTCCATCATCTTTTCCTCCCTTTTGGAGCATCACAGAGTTAGAGGAACAGAGGAAAAAAAGAAATAAAGCAATATGTGACAGAGCCTAGAATGGTAAAGAGGAAAACATGGAGCCAACTTAGATTTCAGTCACCCTTCTGCCATTGCCTGCATGATCTTGGCCAATGCCCTTTCCCACTCTGACTCTCTGAGTCCTCATGTGTGAAATAAGACTGGTGATGCCCCCCTCACATGGTGTCAGAGAACAAAGGAAGAAAACAGACACGTAAAGCATGTGACAGCGGCACGTCTGTACTCCGGTGTGAGAAGGGAGGAGGTCCACATTCATACACAGACCACTGTGCCAGGTTCCTATGAATTCTAACATTGGGTGTTTGTAATTCTTGGGCAATTCCCATTTAGCTTCCTAATATATTTGCATATATCTTATTATAAATTATATTTCATTACCTACTACCAAGAAAAGTGGGGCAACGGGACTCAAATTTTCTTATTTCTTCCCCAGCTTCAGGAAGATGTAAGTAGTCTGCCCAGTGGCTTTGTGCCCCCCCCCCCCCCGCGTGAAGCAGTGTGTCTCCCAGGGTTAGCACACGTTAGTTGGGAAAATCTTGGCTAGATAAGACTCTTGTTCAAGGGGGTGTTGGGACCTTAAGCCAGGTAGAAGTTTGTGAAAAGATGAGAGACAGCTAAAGGATGACTGAGGCCATGCCCCACTCACTCCAGGAGGCTAACAAGGCATCTTTCTTTCCTGCCCCTCTCCTCCTATGTAGCCCTTCATGGGAGACAATTACTGTGATGCCATCAACAACAGAGCCTTCTGCAACTACGATGGCGGGGACTGCTGCACATCCACGGTGAAGACCAAAAAGGTAGGCAGTGACCCCCTCCCCTGGCAGCCCTCTTACAGGCCTCACCAGCTTACTGGGCCAGGATCATCCCTACCTATTGGACAACCCATTGTCCTGATTGTGCCAACACTAGCCTACAAGTTGTATTGTATTGTATTGTATTGTATTGTATTGTGTTGTGTTGTGTTATGTTTTTTATTCTTTTAGCCACTAGTTGAGCTAATGTCATGTGCTTAGGCCCTGAGCAACGTTTGGAGGCTCATAGACTATTTTTGCAGATGTGGTCTCTAACCCGCAAAGCTTAGACAAATAAAAGTGTGGTACATACTTTCAGAAGGGAAGGACAGAGTGCTATGAGGGCTCAGGCAAGAGGTTGGAGAAGGCTCTGCAGAAGGATCGCATTCAATGCTGTAACCTGAGGGATGAGGGCAAGGAGTGGAGAAGTGGCCAGGGAAAGAGTGTCAGGGTCAGGAGGCTGGAATGTAAAATCCTACATAGGACACATGCTTCTAGGGTTTATGGCTAAAGTCCAGGGGAAGAGATAAGATGGGACATCCCCCAAAAAGTTAATCATAGTCGTTGAACATTTTATAATCTTTTTGTTTTTCTCACCTATGGAATTAGGGGTGAAGTCCTGGTTGTGATTTTCTTCCTTTGTGCATCAGGATGCAACAGGAGCAATTCAAGTGTTTATAGTAAAACTAAAACGTACGACTGAGATGCATGTGAACCACCCACAGAAGGGTGGCCATGTCCACCTTCCTCCTGACCAGAAATGGAACCAGAGTTTGAGGCCCCAGCTAAGAGCTGAGAAAGAGGTGGTCATCCTGGGCAACCTGAGTTGAGAAGTATTCTTGTGATGAATAACTGAATGGGAAACTGTTTCTATTTTTATGCTCATCTACTATCTGAGCTGAAAAATCATTTAATCTTATGATTGATGACGGAGATACACACACACACACACACACACACACACACAGGCGCGCGCCCCAAATGACCATTGGACTGCTTCTAAAATGAGTTCTGCTGCAGCAGTTTCAGGTGTGGGGCCCTGAGATGAGAGTTGCTTCTTCACTAAGGGACCCAGAGGTGCTTCTTTGCCAGTTCCGAATATGCTTCCTAGTCCTGTTTCTTCTCTTTTCTGCCCACGTCATAAATGTCATTTTGGCTTCCTCCATGTTGAAAAAATTCCCTTCTCCCTCTTGAAGTTGTTTTTCCTGATAGCCAAGACTACAGAATGCAGATGTCCAGGCTTGCTTCTTGGGACAAAAAGCATGTTCACTGAGCATGACTGGGAGCCTAGCACCGGCCCAGGCCATGTGCACGCGGCAAGCAAGGCTGGGGCCTTGTGAAGCTCACGACTTACGAATGCCACCACACATGAAGCAGTGAGATTATACAGTTGTGACTGAACTATCGCTGTGGAAAAGGCAGTGAAGGAGAGGTGCGGGCTCTTACGGAGAACAGTGTGAAAGTCAGAGAAGTCTTCCCCAAGGAAGTGACCGTGAGTGGGATTTTTCCAGGGGAAGGGAGACAGTGTCCTGGCAGGATGGAGAGAGTTGTCAGAACTACGTGTGCGGGATGGATTAGTGACTATGGCCTCTCTTTTGGTGCATGCGGCTTGGCCTTAGCTCCTAGCTGTTAAGAAGGGTTTGGGGCTTTCTCCAGATTCGAGATTCCTAGAAGTCTTTCTTCTGGAGAAGAAACAATGTCTCAAATTAAAGTCATTCTTCTTTTCACAGTTCAATTTTTACATGAACCCCAACTTCTTGAAACCTTCCTAGTTTCTCTTATAAACACTCAACTACTCCCTGCAGTAGACTGGTTTATAGAGATGATAGGTGGAGAAAATATGTAAGAATATGAAACACCCCTAAGTGAGCTGCTGTCTATGCCAAACACTGTCAGATGCTTTTCCTCCATTATCTCATTTAATCCTCATTTCAGCCCGACAGGTTGGTATTAGCCCCATTGCACAGGTGAACCAGTTTTGGCTCAAGTACCTGTGGGGCCTGCCTGAGTTCCCTGGGCAGCAAGTGCTGAGGCTCACATCCCCAGCCAGTTCTGTCTGACTAACAGGCCCAGCTCTTTCTCCTGCATGGGGCTGATTCCCAAAAGAGGAAAGCAGGTGGGGATAGGATCTTGTCCTCAGAGCACCCGGGCATGACCTTCTCAGTTCCGGTTGGAGACAGTTCACTGTCAACCCAGACTGCCAAGGAACCTTGGGTGTGGGACCCCTCCCCTTGGCAAGAGAGAAAGCAGCTTTTCCCAGCAGCAAAGACAGGGTGGGGAGTAGCTGAGGTTCCCAGCCTTGCCAGTCATCCCTGACGCCCCAGACAGGAGTTTCCCCAGAGCGGAAAAATGTCCTGGTTTCCGTCTCCAGTTTCCACAGCAGGAAGCCTCTGCAGGCAGGAGAGGGGCCAGATGACTCCCTGTCATCCCCTGGCCTTTACCTGCTGCTGCCACCTGTGCTGTTGGCTCCAGACATATATCGTGGGACATTCCCTGACTATGAACACCCAGACCAGCACTCAGAGACCCATGGACAGGGCAGATATGCTTTGTGTACCATTCAATGTACAGTAATTCCATTACTTGAGCCCATATATGTGCTTGGCCATGGGCTGGGATCTCTGTGCCTAACATCTCACTTAGACTCCAGAACCACCCAGCAAGGCAGACAACTGAGGTTCTGAGGGGTGGAATCATTTGTATGAGGTGACAGAGCTGTGTTAGGATTTAGCCTTTCGTGACTCCAAGCAAATAATGCAGCTACTTTCTATCGAGAGCTTGCTATTTGCCAAGCATGGTGCTAACTGCTTTCACACATGCCATTTCATTTCATCAGCACGGTAGCCCTGTTGTCTTTGTATCCGTGTTTTACACATGATCCAACTGACGCTTAGAGGGTTAAGGTCACACAGCCAGTAAGCAGTTGAGCTGAGATGCAAACCCGTGACTCTAAGCCACACAGCACCTGCCTTTAACCCCTGCTTTGGACATTTCATTGCCGTGGGCTTGCCCCTTCCCCTTCCTTTTCCCCTGGTGGGTAGGCTTCTTGCTTTCTAGTCCTCCTGGGCTGCATTCCTGGGTATGAACTTCAGGTCCAGGGTTAAGTGCTCAGCACCTTCTCCCAGACTTCCTTCTTGCCAACTCCCCACCTAAACCTCTTCCCAGTCCCCAGGGCTGGGGCCTCCCAGTCACTTGGCCCAGAATGATGTCTGTCTACTCCCTCTGTCCTTCCTCCCCTTGTTTGTCTCTGCAGACACCAGCTGTTTCCCACATCTGCCTTGTGTGACCTGGGCCCGGCTGACAGACAAGAGCAAGACAGTGCAGGAAACTCTGTCTGACAGGGGTGACCAGTTTCTCACCCAGACACCTGTCTGCAGTGCAAGGCAGACAGGAAGGGGCAGGACTCAGCCTCCCAGCATGTCAGTTTATTATTTTCCTGTTGGAGCCTTGAGGAGTCTCCAGTACAGAGCAGATTTCCAGAATGGTTGCTTCAACAATTTCCCCTCATAGTCACAACAAAAAGTATTCCTTTCAAACTGGAGTCATTCTCAGTAAGCCTGTGTTGGGGCTGTAACAGAGGAGGGGACAATCACCTTAACACATTCAATCTACCCACATGTGCTAAGGTGTGGTGGCCTGGAACAACAGTTACGGTCATGTTTCAGGCAGCTGCAGGAGACTGACTCTGGAAGATGTCTGGGAAGCAGGGTGCAAGCCTAGCTCCGTGACTTAGCTCTCTGACCTTGGGTAGGCCATGTTCACCCCAGATTTTTATTTCTTGATCTTTGGATTAGATTCATGTCTCAGGACTCTCTACATGGACTCCTGCGTGCAGTGGTCATTAAGCAAGAACTTGAAGGCTACGCAGGGCTGGGGCCAGGAGAGAGTAAGAAGTTGTCAATCCTAGAAACATATCACAGGGCGGCATGCCCAAATGATGACATTAAGTGTGGGGTTGCTGTATTTATTTGCTAAATCTAAGTGAAAATAAAATGTTATGCCCAGATGTAGCCATTGTTTTAAGGAGGCTAATAATTCTCATAAGACATGGGGAAATAATCAAAATCATTAAATGGAAAGCAGCCTTCTTAGCAGAGTGGCCAAGATAAAGAGCTGGATGTTGGGTGTCAGAGTTAGGGGTGTCCACCAATGGCTTTAACATCTTGACCTAGCGACCAGAAGAATCCTTTTAAAACAAAGTCAGATGGTGCCACACCTTTGGGCCAAGCCCTGAAGTGTCTCCCCTTTTTACTCAGAGTAAAACCAGTTCTCCCAGTGGCCTATAAGGCCCTATGCACTGCCCACACCCATCCTCTTTCTGACCTCACCCTGCACTATCGGCGCCCCCTCTTCAGTTCACCCCAGCCCACTGGCCTCCTTGCACAGGCCAGGCATTCTCCTACCTTCCAGCTGTTGTCACTGGCTGTTTCTTTGGCTGAGAACATTTTTATCCATTAATCCTTACAACTCACTCTCTTCCTTCCTCCAAGTCTTTGTCCAAGTGTCGTGCTTTCCATGAGCCCCACCCTGACCTCCCACCTTATAGCACCCGTGGCACTCCCACACCCATTTGCCTTGGCTTCTGCTTCTTTCTCCCTCCACAACACTTCTCACTTGGGCACAGATTATGAAATGTATGTATTATTTATTATCTGGCAACCCCTACCCTTTTTGCTGTTAGAATGAAAATTTCATAAGGGAAAGAACATGCACCCTAATTTGTTTCCTGAAGAATCCCAGGTCCTGATGCTGTGGGATAAACTGTGCTAGGCCACGAGCAAGGCAGACCTGGTTTCGGCCATGCTGAGTTCCTGTCTTGTGGACTGGTAGCCAGGCATTTAGAGGAGAGTAAGTGCTAATGGAGACACAGCAAGTGAAGAAACTCAGTAAGCTTCTAGAGAGGGCAGTAACAGGTGAGACACGAAAGGTATAGTAGGTCTTTCCCAGGCCAGAGAAGGAGGGAAATGACTGGGCAAAGGATGAGAGAGAGAAGGTCGTTTCTGACAGAGGGCCCATCTGTGCATGCATCCAGACATGGGTGAGAGCACTGAGGAAACTGTGATTCCGAGTGTGGCCAGAGCCCAGTGCAAGAGAGGAAGGAGGTAAGAGCTGAGCTTAGAGGGATGAGAAAGGCTTTTATAAGTAAAGCCAGGGAATTTGAATTTTATCCAGAGAGCAACGGGATATTCCATGATTTTAAGCACTGAGCCAGCCTGGAAGGTCCTAGAAGGCTTCCTGGAAGAGGTAATAGATGTGCTTAACTTGGAAGATTAGTAAAGGTAACAGGCAAATGGCTAAACAGATTAGATAAATTCCTCCTTGTCCATAAATCTCTGGCTGCTGGAGTGTTACGATTTCCTCATTTGACTTTTTCATGTGAATGAATTAGACACTCATTTGAGCGTGTTCCTATGAAGGAATCAGACTCTTCCATCCAGAAAAGTACGCAGCATCATAACCACTGTCAGTCCCATCATTACCACCATTATTACCCCACATCATCACGACCACCACCGTGCGAAGGTCACCATCACCATCATCGTCGTCAACAATTGACGAGCACATATTATATGCCTTGCACTGTGCTAAATGCTTTACTTGAATTTTATACTTTACCCAAAATACTTTCATGTAGGAGGATTGTTATTACCTCCATTTTACAAATAGAGATACAGAAGTCCCCAAAAGGGAAGCCACTTGTTTGACAGCATATACTAAGTCAATAAGAGGGAAAGAAATCAAACCCAAGTCTCCTTTTGGTCTATGGTGGTGCTTTTCTCCACTTTACCATCACTTTTCCTCCATTTTATCCTCCGCTTACTCATACTTAAACAAACCTCCACATTCACTGACTGTTCCATGCCCTCTGCCAGGCATGGATCCACCCCACCTCCAAGGAGCTTGCAGGGGAGTCCTCATACTGAACATCACACCTCAGTCTACTTGGTCTCATTAAATCTTTCCATCAACACTATGAATACCTTGACACTCAGAGCGGCCAAGGGATTTGCCCAAGGACCCACAGTGGGCAGCGGACAGTCAAGGCTTTCTGACCTTCAGCACAGGGAGCCTCTTGGTCCCTCCACTACACTCTCTCTGCTTGTGACCTCCCTGTTGAGTGTGAGTCAGAATTCAGACCCTGCCTGTCTCCCAGCCTCAGATGAGACCTGCAGCCAGAGCCTTGTGGTGCATTTGCTTGGGCTGTGTTCCTGAACTGCTCCCACACGTGGATGGAGGTGTCAGCCTGGGCAGCTCACCCAGAGGAAGAAACCCTCAGGCCTGAACAATGTCCTCAGTCCAGAGGGAAAAAGGAGAGAATCCTGGCCTTTAGTCATTGACCTGGGCTTGTTGACAGAATCCCAGAGTGGGTGGCCAAGCCATTTATGGGACAGCCTAGCCACATGGTACTGGGAATGCCAAATGTAAATTGGCTACCACAGGCGCTTGTGCTGTGGGTGGTAGGTTCCTTGGGAGGCCCTGTGAGGGGGAAGGTGGCAAGCTGCTTGGGGAGTCAGGGAATCTGGGAGTTCTGCTAAGAGCTGACTTGATCAGGATGCTTCAGTTTCCTCCATGAAAAGGGGACCCTGGTTCCCACTCTGCCTGCTGTTTGGGGGCACAGCATGGAGGAATGGTCACAAATAGGGATGCAGATCCCAGGCTACCTGCCAGCCCAGTGACTCACCTCTTTGCATCTTAGTTTCCTCCAAGATGTAAAACAGGATAATAAGAATAGCTGCCTTATTAAGGGTGTTGGGAAGGGTGAGTATGATGATGCAGGGACATAATATGGGAGAAAAGGCTATTGGACATTAGACAAAGCAGCGGCAGCTTGACCAGGTGGGGAGAAGGTGCTTTGCCCTTACCGTCACTTGCTGAAAACTCTGAGTGTTTGGAGTGGGGTTCAGATTCTGGCATCATCTAGCTATGGACTGGTATTGAAGCCCAGGGAATGTGTGTTTTGTTTTGAATATACTGAAGCCTCTATTTTCTCATCTGCAGGATGGGTAACTAATAACAATAGCCTCATGAGGTGGTTCAGAGTGAACACACTGGCACGTGGAAATCATGCACCCGTGGAAGGCCCTTAGGAAATGCTAGCATGCATGCACACATGTGTGTGCGTGCACCTGTGTGCACATGTGTGTATGTGTGCATGCGTGTGTGTGCATGTAAAGTGGTGCTCACTGCTATTAACCTGCACAAATAGGCTGCCCCAGTCTTTTCCACATCACACCCAGGAACACCTGGGAGAGTAGATGGAGCTGGCCATCTCCACCTTCTTCTGCTCAGCAGTAGGGCCTTGGTCCAGAGGATGATTGTGGAGAAGGGAGAGCTTGAGACAGGCAGTTCCCACAGAGGTGAGAAGAGGGACAGGAGGAGGGAACAAGACGCTGGGAGTCTCCTCTGTACTGGGCACCCTGCAAGCAGGTTTGGAGGCAACACTATTTCGTTGACTCCTTCTCAGAACCCTATGAGGTCTTTATGAAGACCCTTGTCTTACAGATGGGGAGTGAAGTCCATGGGGGCCAAGGACTTGCCAGCAGTCACACAGTGCCTGTGTGGAGCCTACCCCAAACTCAGGCTTATCTGCCCCTAAGCTCCTTGTGAGGGCTCAGTGAATGTAGCTGCATTTTCAAGTGTGTGGTGGAAACAAGTAGCTGTTTTGGCTGCAGATCTGTCTCCTGAGATCAAACCCTCTGGACTTTGTTGTATTCTGCTTGGGGTTCCTTCGCTTTGGTGCCAGACACATTTGTTTGGGAAAATGCTGAAGTGGCCTGGGTTGACCCTGGGAGGAGAGAGAAGGGTCACTCACAGACATGGAGCCAGGGTGGCCAGACCAGCCTGAGAAACTAACTGGAGGCAGGGCCTTGGCAACTGATGATTTTGGAGAAGCTGGTGGAACTGGAAATGACAGAAAGGGGAATATGCAAGGCAGGGTTTGTAGAGAATATGCATTTGTAGGTCCTTTCTGGCCAGGGGGTTGCCTTCTGTCTTTCTCAGACAGAGAAGGACTTTCAGACAGATGGAAAGGTACAGACCATTAAAATCAATCTTAACATACAGATTGAGGGACTTTTGGCTAATATGGAAGCATAGGTAGATACGCTTTGCCTCCTCACACAACCAAAAGGACAACAACAAATTTAAAAACAAAAAATAACCAGAACTGCCAGAAAATCAAACTATATGGAAGCCCAACAACCAAGGAGTTAAAGAAGAAACATTTACCCAGACCGGTAGGAGTGGAGACAGGCAGCTGGGGCAGAGAGGACATGCAGCAAGGCGGTGGCTAGAGTACTGGGGTGGGCGAGGAGGTGGCTGGCAGACCTGGTGGTCTCACATTCGATTGCGGATAAACCAGGAGGAACAACTGGGGAGTGAGATAGACTGCGAAACTCAGGGTCGTAGCATAGGGAAATAAAGCCTCAAAATCTTTGGCTATAAATACTTAACGGTGTTGTGGTGGCAGGAGAAACTCCCAGCCTCACAGGAGAGTTGGTTGGAGACATGCACAGGGTCCTAGAATGTACACAAGCCCACCCACCCAAGAATCAGGACCAGAAGGACCCAGTTTGCTTGTGGGTAGTGGGGGAAGTGACTGAAAGCTGGCTGAGAGCCGAGCAAGTGGCACTGTTCCCTCTCCCAACATACAGTGCCACAATGCAGCAACGTGGGTTGCCCTACCCTGGTGAATACTGAAGGCTCAGCCCCTTACAACATAACAGGCACACCAAAACATAAAAATATGGCAGAAGTGAAAGAAGAGATCAAAGCTCCAAAAATAGAACTAAGTGACAAAGAGATAGCCATCCTATCAGATGCAAAGTTTAAAACACTGGTAATCAGGATGCTAACAGAATTGGTTGAATGTGGTTACAAAATAGAGAAAAAAATAAAGGCTATGCAAAGTAAAACAAAGAAAACTATACAGGGAACCAACAGTGAAGGGAAGGAAACTGGGGCTCAAATCAATGATTTGGAGCAGAAGGAAGAAATAAACACTCAACCAGAACAGAATGAAGAAACAAGAATTCAAAAAAATGAGGAGAGACTTAGGAACCTCCAGGACAACTTTAAACATTCCAACATCCAAATCATAGGGGTGCCAGAAGGAGAAGAGGAAGAGCAAGAAATTGAAAACTTATTTGAAAAAACAATGAAGGAGAACTTCCCCAATCTGGCAATAGATTCTCAGGAAGTCCAGAAAGCTCAGAGAGTTCCAAAGAAGTTGGACCCAAGGAAGCACACACCAAAGCACACCATAGTTACATTAATCAAGATTAAAGATAGAGAATCTTAAAAGCAGCAAGAGAAAAAGAGACAGTTACCTACAAAGGAGTTCCCATAAGACGATCAGCTGATTTCTCAAAAGAAACCTTACAGACAAGAAGGGGCTAGGAAGAAGTATTCAAGGTCATAAAAGGCAAGGACCTACATCCAAGATTACTCTATCAAGCAAAGCTATCAGTTGGAAGAGCAGATAAAGTGCTTCCCAGATAAGGTCAAGTTAAAGGAGTTCATCATCACTGAGCCCTTATTATATGAAATATTAAAGGGACTTATCTAAGAAAAAGAAGATGATCAAAAATATAAATAGTAAAATGACAACAAACTCACAACTATCAACAACTGAACCTAAAACACACACACACACACACACACACACACACACACACACACAAAACTAAGCAAACAACTAGAACAGGAAGAGAATCACAGACATGGAGGTCACATGGAGGGTTATCAGTGGGGAGAGGGAGGGGGAGAGAATGGGGGAAAAGGTACAGGGAATAAGAAGCATAAATGGTAGGTACAAAATAGGGAGATGTTAAGAATAGTATAGGAAATGGAGAAGCCAAAGAACTTATATGTACAATCCATGGACACGAACTAAGGTAGGAGATGGATTGCTGGTGAGAGAGGGAGTGCAGGGCAGAAGGGAATAGAGGGGAGAAAAAAATGGGACAATTGTAGTAGCATAATTAATGAAATACATTTTTTAAAAAAACAGCCCCTGCTGGTGCGATTCAGTGGATTGAGTGCCAGCCCGTGAACCAAACAATCATGGATTTGATTCCCTGTCAGGGCACATGCCTGGGTTCCGGGCCAGGTCCCCAGTGGGTGGCAAGTGAGAGGAAACCATACATTGATATTTCTGTCCCTCTCTTTCTCCCTCTCTTCTCCACTCTCTAAAAATAAATAAATCTTTTTTTAAAAAGTACAAATGAGAAATTAAAAAAAAATACAGATTGGGAAACTGAAGCTCAAAGAAGGGGAGGAACTTGTACAAAGTCTCCCAGCAAATGAATGCAAGAGCAGAGGCTTCCTGATTTGTGTTCTAGCTGGATATCTGTTATTCATTTGTTCCTCCATTCCTGGGTTCATTGAACACCTGTTCTTAGTATATAAAGACTCAGTTCAAAGGCAGACACGGTCCCCGCCTAGACTGAGCTGGTGTGCAAGTGCAGAAGTGATTCAAAACAAGGAGGACATCGAAATAGGATGCTGTGAGAGGGGATGAAGGTAATGGTATTGTTCAGGCAAGTCAGGGAGGAGGCGATACTTACGATAAGACCTGAAGAATGAAGAGGAGCTGGCCAGCAGCGATCAGCAGGGCGGAGGAACGTGCATGGTGAAAGACTGAAAAGTAGGAAAGCACTCAGTATTTGAGGAACCAGTCAATAAATAAAAAGCCACAGAGAAGAAGTATGTGGAGATCAGATCCTGCAAGGCCTTGAACTTGGGTAAAGACTTTGGGTCTTATTTTAAGATAAAGAATCTGTTGAATTTTTGCTTGTGTGAGGTGCAGCAGGAAGGATGAGCGATAAATCAGATGTGAAACTGTCCCTAATGGGTCATAGAACCCAAAGGGAAAGGGTTACAGAGAGAATTGTGTAGAAGACATTAGAGGTAACTGGATCATTCTATGTTAGGGTGTGGGCAAGGGCAGAAGAAGGGGACAGATAAGGGGATGGGTGAGTTGAGGACAAAGAGGCAGCCCAAGTCTGGGAAGTGGGAGAGAGGGGACAATAGGCAGGAAAGATGTCACGGATGGTGAAATAGGAGCTGGTGGGAAATTTGATTCGGTACATGTGTATATAAGCATTAAGCATCTCCTGAGTGTTAGGCTATGTGCTTGGGCTTTTTGTGTATTTCTTTTTCTTTGATCCTCACAACCACATAAAATATAGTATTTTTTTAAGATCACACTTTTATAGATACAGAAACTCAGGAATATGGAGGTGAAGGAATTTTCCCCAATTGTTCAACAAGTGTGAGGCAAGTGAGGATGCCAACCCAGGCCTCTTAGCTCCTAGGATGGTACTGTCCCCACTCAACATCACCTGCTTGATTTCGACTTGGCTCTGCCCTCAGTTTCCCCACTGGGACTGGAGAGTTTCCTCTGTGTCTTTTCCAATTGTAACATCCTGTGCTTCTCTTTGAGGTGAAGAGGTTGTGGGAGAATATTCTAGATTGGAAGGCACAGCCTCCACAAAGGCATGGAGGCTGGGAAGAAAATGTGCTAAGCAGAGAACAGCAGGTAGTTGTAGGAGAAGGCACTGCAGTAGCTGTGAGGAGCTTACTGGGCAGGCAGCAGGCACCCGTGCATTTAAACTGAAAAGAAAAACAAAGGGATGTGCTGGCTTCGAGTGCAGTGGGAGTCAGGGAGAGGGAGCAGTGAACACACATTCCTTTGTTCTATGCATTGGGCCTTGGGAAATAAGAATGCACAAGACCAATGTGGTCTCTGTCTCATCGAGTGAGAGAGAGGAGGAAACACAGGGTCTGGCAGAAGTAATGCTGTTTGGTATGGTTGGTGGGGTACGTGAATGTCTCACATGAGATGGACAGCAATTTGGACATTTCACCTATAATGTCATATGGTGTGCTTGAGTGTGATATTGTTATGTTACAGAATTACATGCTTATGATTTTGTAATAAAACATTTGGTATAGATTACCAGCTCACAAACAAGGGGTGGTATTTGTGCTGGACCCTGTCTGTATATGCATGTGGATATGTATGTGGTTGAGCTCTGAGTACATGTCAAGAACTGTGCTCTAGGTGTTTTGCATCATTAGCTTCACTCATCCCTCATCATAACCTCATGGACATGTATGGCTTTCACTACTCCCATTTAATGAATGACTTAACTAAGACTCAGAAGTTGTCACATGTTCCAGGTCACATCTCATTGAGGTGACAGAGCTTCTGGGGCTTATACTTCAGTCTTCCTGTTCATTCCTACAGTTTAAATTATTGCATAATTGCAGGAGGGGGAAAGAAGTTGGGACAAAACAAGGAAGGAAAGAGGGAGGGAAGAAGGGCAGGCAAAGAGAGAAAGAATTAGATACAGGAGAGAGAATGAGTCCACAAGCTAGAGAAAGATGCTCTCCGAGGCTCTGTGAGCACTTAGAGACCCAGGCAGGAGGTGAATGAGGTCATTAAACCCATCTGTGTGGATGGGGGACCCTCTGGGGAAAGCGATATGCAAATATCATGATGCAATGAGGTGAAATCCACTTTGGTTTGCACTAGCCCAGCCTGGGCTCAGGCAGGGACTGCACTGCGCTCTTTGGAAAGACAGATCACTGGCTACATGGGTGAGACATTCACTGTTGGGCTCTTTCTCTGTTTCTAGTAAGGAAAGGCATAGCCCAAGGTCATAGAGCATGTGAAGGGATGGAGTGGGAACTGAAACTCAAGCCACTCCCTTTTTTTAATATAAATTTTTATTTTTTCCAGCTTTTGTAATATATACATATAGCAAATCACATTATATGGCACTCACTTTTTCTTGTAATAAAATCTGTTCCCTAGATCCTCCAACCAAATTTTATGCAAAATCTCTAGGTGAAATATTCCCCACCAGGATTTCTGGACCCCTAGCTCTGAGCTTGCTGAGACATGCTTTTGATTTTATCATTGCCTCCCAAAAATCAAAACTACAATATGTGCAGAGAATTATGTTTTCTTAAAAGATATTTTCATATCCTCTATTTCACTTGATCGCCACCTGTCAGATATTGCACTATACCATACTGTGAACCAACTCTGGGATAGTGCATTATGATATTTCACCCATGACTTCATTCGGCCCAAGAGTTCACAGTGCAAGGTTGGTCTTACCATACCTGTTCTACAGCTAGGAACCTGAGGGTTAGGGAGAGGTGGCCCATCCTTCTTTAAATACAAGATTTGCCATTTATTGCTTTGTGCAAATGCCTACCCCTTTCTGAGCCTCAGTTTCTCCATCTGTACAAGGGTGATTTAGCACATTGCCTGACCATAATAAATGCCACTGAGAATGAAAGCTGCTATGAGAAAAACCATGGTGATCTTGGTAAAGTTATCATAGAGCAGAGGTGTCGCACTCATTT
Source organism: Tonatia bakeri (assembly GCA_004024845.1). Lineage (NCBI taxonomy): Eukaryota > Metazoa > Chordata > Mammalia > Chiroptera > Phyllostomidae > Tonatia > Tonatia bakeri. The sequence continues at coordinate 56,094 of PVIA01001925.1, forward strand.
TTACTGGAGGTCACATCAGCCTCATGATTACCTTTAAGGGGCTGAATGTAATTTTAGGACTGTATGAATGTAACTACTCCTTAATAGTGAAGCGAGAGCTCAGCACTGCCATCGGATAGAAACAAGGTGCCAGGCCAGATAAAACAGGGTAAATGGCTGGATTTGGCCTGCAGGCCTTGTGTTTGCAGGTTGTGTCATAGGGCTAGAAAGAAGCAAATCCATGACTTGAACTTGACTCTGCTCTCCTCCCATCCAGTTATTGTCCCCTGCCCTACCCTGCCTCTCTGAAAATTATTGCTTCAGATACAACCATCTGGTTCACATCTTCTCTCTTTCTCTTTACAGGTCACCCCCTTCCCTATGTCCTGTGACCTAAAAGGTGACTGTGCTTGTCGGGACCCCCAGGCCCGAGAGCACAGCCGGAAAGACCTCCGGGGATACAGCCATGGCTAAGGAAAGACAAGGAGTTGTCAAAGAATTCCCACCGCCAGGACCCGCATCCCTTTGGTATTGATTTCACAGTCAGCTGCTCAATGGAATGGCCTCTCCACACCAGAGATCCTTAGCACCTAACCGGTCTGCCTTTAATTTCACCCAGGAAGGACTCATAGTGGGGGCGCATGAACCAAGTCTCGCCATGTTGACTAATGGAATGGAATCCCATCCCAAAGTCTTAGATGGATTACATATACTGTGTGCAGTCCCAGAGCCTCCTAAAGTCCTAACCAATTATCACATGACCACAGGAAGGAACATGTTCTCTATCTAGGAGTGTGCACTTCTGTGGCTAGTACACATGCATGCATATGCACCCATACAAACATCTGTGTGAGGGGAGTTTTGGAGACTGAGCAGAGAGAGGCTAGAATAAAGTCAATCTTTCCTTTCCCAAGCTCCTAGCCAACACTGTCCTTGGGAGAAAGAAACTTGCAGAAACTGCTAAGACCAAGTGTTGAGATGCTAACATAGTTCACACCTTGAGGCTTGGAATACGTAGGGCGTGCACAGTGGTGTGGTCCTTTGGGATCAGAAATGAAGTTGTCTCTGATCACCTACCTTCTAGGAAAGTAGGACCCAGGAAGACATAAAGAATCCAAAATATACAAAGCCCCGCCCCCCCCAATTTTTCTGCTGCCATGGGGGATTTACCCCAACTCCAGGGTTTGAGGCCAAGCTGGAAATGGCTTAGGATTGCAATATCAAGGTATTATAAGAGCCCCCTGCTTGAGACTTGAGGCCAATATCCCTCCAGAACCCACCCATTCCCCAAATCTTGCCTTGGGACCACATTTGCTGCTACTTTTCCTGCTGCTCTATCCTATACATTGAGTACCCCAAGATCGTAGGACTAGGTTAGGAAAAACCCCATACAACCAAACAGTCTGCCTTAAAAGTGACCCACATTTCCCTACAGCTCCTTACTTCCTAGCCCTTCAGCAAGAGAAAAACCCTCATTGGCCACATGGTGAGAAGTGAAGTCCCCTATCACTGGGCTTCTCACCCTGGCAGGGAGTTGAGGGACTTAAATGCTGGAACCCTCACTGATAGTCCGCAATGTCTAAGCCAGTGTTAGATTTTATAACCAAGAGGAACAGTGTTAAATTTGTGTGATGTTGGGGCCATCCGGGGACTGTTAGAGTTGAGGGGACTCCTGAGCTATTATGCTTGACCAAGCCTTCCTGTCCCTCCAGGCTAAAGCAGCCTTTGGTCCTGAGGACCTCACTGTGGCCCCAAGTAGCTATACTTCTGAACAGAGAATCATCTTGGTTAGGCTCTAGACAGTGTGTGTTCCAGAGGGCCATCAGAGGGAAGTCCAAGAGTTCTCATCCTCAGTCCCCAACAACCCCACAAAGCCATCATGTTTTCTACAGTCTTCCACCTGCCAGTGCTCCCACCCACACCTGTGGCTGGGCAACCCTTCCCTCTCTCCCACATTCAGCCTCCAGAAGTTCAGAATAGGTTAGTCAAACAAATGTGGAAGCTTCTACCTGTTTGGGGCCCTCTTTGCCTCTTTTTAGCCAGTTACCATCCACTCCTTTAGATTAATATTGGGAGAGATTAATGCAGAATGAGGTGGAGAGAATGGTTAAGTTGGATGTAATTTCTGAGACCTGGAACTAAGAAAGTGAGGCGATGGGAGTCTAAACCAGATGTGTGACATAAAGACTGCTATAGATCAAGTCATCTCAAGCCTAAAGAAGACAACCAACAAAAACAAAGTCTAGCACAGGAATGGAAAATACCAGGCACGTGTGCTTGACCCTCCTCATTCCTGCTTCCCAGGCAGGCTTTGTTAATCAATTATAGCCCTTCTTCCTGTGGGGACCAAAACTAGCTTCAGAAAGCTTCTTACTATATCACTCCCAAGAGCAATTACCTGCTGATCAGGAACACTTGAGAAGACATTTATTGGCCATCTGTGGTCTGTTATATTAAAAAAAAAAAACTATCAAGGTGCTTTTTGCACAGGTGCCCACAAATAAGGATGCAGTGCAGAGATTTGTGTGGTTTGTACTATGTTACAAACTTGGAGATTAAGTTCCAGAATGGAGAGACTACCACCCTTGTTAAGGCCAGGCTCAAATTCCTTGTTTCTTCTTTACAAATTCATATTTTTATTCAAGACATTTTTTCTATAATTACCAGGGCAAATCGTTAGCAAAATATGAATTATAATAGAAGCATTCATCCCATTTTGTACCCTTCTCCAGTGTCTAAGAGCTCTTACCAACTCTTAAATCCCCTCTTACTCTAGCTGAGCTATCATCCTGTGTGGTGCTAGTAAGAAGATATGAACTATGACAGGTAACTTTGACAGCCCTCCCTGTTGCTTTATTACAACAGTAAGTAATGTGAAAAGCCTTGGAGACCTGAAGACAACATTACTAATGGTGGGGTTGCAGGAACCACAGAAGAACCTCACCAGTTTCTTTTAAACTGACTTTCATCCTCTTCCTTCACTCTGATCCTTGTCTATCCCACATTCTCCAGATGAGCAAAGTTTCTGGAAGGCTGACTTCTAGCTTCAGATTCACAGATTGAGTTGAGCCCTCCGAACAGACATCCATCCACCCAGTCTCCTTATCATCATCATTCAGACCTGTTACAAATTTGTATTTGCCAAGGTTGTGAGATGAGAGGTTGCTTGATTGACAGCCAGCCTCATGCTTATGTGGAAAGCGGAATTAACAGGCCCTTTTCAAACCGTAGTAGGGGTGGGTCTGCTTTATTTGTGTAGTACACTGATACCCAGTTTCATTTTCTTTCTGGGAACAAACTCATTGTCTCATCCTTCCTATCATCTCCTGTTTAGGACAATGGAATACTCACAAGGAGGCAGATCAGTGCTTGAGTGTTCTGGGTGTGAAGGGTTAGCCTGTTAGCAGCAAGAATGAAAAGATGAGGTAGACAGTCCTCTAAGCTCTCTCTTAAGAAGCCTTTTTAAGCCACAACCCTGACTGCCTTCCCAGAGGACTTGCATGGCTCCCACCCTTGATTCTGTGCCAACCCCCTCCTAGGGAAGACAGTCCTGGAGAAATGCATTTGGTTGGCTGATCAGATGTTATGGAAGGGAGAGATCAGTGGTCATAAACTGTGGGGCTTTGAAGATGGAGGGTGTCAGCTGCTACTCTTGGCTTCAGCATGTTGAGTCACTGCCTAGACAGTTCTCTTGGTCCTAGTCCCACCTTGGCCAATGCTTAAATGCTATTTGTTGAAAGTAATTCTTTGAGACAGATTTCAGCCACCTCCCTTCCAGGTTTGATTTAACTTGGTTGTAACTGTCCATTTGTTATAGGTCTTACCTGTGTTAGGAAGGAAGGACAAAAGGAAGGAAGGAAGGCAGGCAAACTATACTTCAAGTTACCAGTTTTGAGGATTTGTGTTTTTTTTTCTGGAACTACTTCAAGTACAAAAATTAAAGAAATTGATAGTGACAAAACTGTACAGATAGAAATTCACAGAATACAAGGAGATTAAAAGGAAATAAATATGCATGATTAAAAATAAGAAATTTTTAAAAAAATATTTTTTGTGCTTCCTAAAGAAAATTGTTTATTCTACAGACTGAGTATGTAGACATGATTTCCATAGCAGGACACGTAGTGTGGGATTTTATAATGCTGTCTGTTATTTTATGTACATTGTGGTAGGTCCAGGAAATAAGACATCTTCCCCTTAATGTGTAGTTGTTGCTGGGGAAGTGTTTTGTCTGCTTGTTTGGTGGCAATCCGTGTTAGTAGGGAGTGGGAGGGCTTGCGATTGGTTTTACCAAATACTAAGGGGACATATTGTGTCGTGCTTTTCACATTATACAATTTGTGTATCTACCAGTAGAGCACTTGGCTTTATAAGACTGCACTTAGAACCACACTGCACAGTCCACTTTCCTACAAAGCTGCTACATGACCAGACAGGTAATTCCCATGGGTTTTGAGAATCAAAACAAAAAATAAACCAAGCAAACAACAAACACAAAAATGAAATAGCACATGAATAAGAACCTGCTCTTTTAAAAATCTTTCAGGTTTTGCCAAATTCCTACCAGTTGTTTGAGCTTTGAAGGAAATGTTTAGTAGCCAAGACAGGAATTCTATCCCTGGAGTAAGAACCTAGAAATCTTGACTCCAGGCAGCAGTTTGCTTAGGGATCTTGAACAAGTCATCAGATTGCCTCTCCATTTGCCTCAGTTTCTCTAGCTGCAAAATGGGGATAATACTACTTAACCTACCTCACAGGGGGAGTTGTGAGGCCCTGAGGTTTTAAGTGGGCGGCGGCAATCTGGGGGAGCCGAGGCTGGGCACCAAGGCCACAGGTTCCCTTCCAAGAAGGCATCGGCCATTGGCCCTTACGGAAGACAGCGAGTGCTCATTTGATAGTTCAGGGAGTGACACAGGAGCTCCTGAATGACCATCCATGTTAAGAGAGAGGCTTGTACTGGGGAATATTTCATTCTTAGGTAAATTGGACTTTTCCCCCTTATTCTGGCCTTCATCAGTTCTATAATTGGACTAAAAGCCAATTACTCTTCCTGTAAAGTAAAAGTCAGTTTACTGTCATCTGTTCAGTACTTCCAGGCCATTCCCAGCTTTGTAGAGGAAGGGAGCCCCTGAAATCTCTCCTCCTCAGACTTAAAATTCAACATTGAGTGCTCCATGGAAAGAGCTGGCTTTCTGAGTGCAAACAACTTGGGGCTTCTTAAACTACACACCAGCAGTCAGTGAGGAGGATTTTGAACCATTATTGAGTTGCTTTTTTGGGTCTCTATAATCAATAACCTGTCCACAGATATCTATCTATATAAAGATATTATATATAAATATAAATTTACATATATATGCACATGTATATATAGTTGTACATATATGTGTGTATATATATACTTAAATGTAATATTTACAAAATAAAACTGTGATCTCGTCTAGAGAAAATGTATTCATATTACAAACTGCTCTTCCATATTTATGTATCACATTATACCTTTTTATTATTGTTATAATTATTATGGGTATTTCTAATTATTATGATGCTGAAATCTGTTTGGCACCTTCTGGAAACTACCAAAAAAAAAAAAATAACTCTCCACTGAAGTGCTTAAAATCTGTTCTCATGAGAATTCTACTGGCCTACTATGAAAAAGGAAAAAAAAACAATCTAAAAACCAAAACACAATTCCAATCCTTTTTCTGTACCTCACGCGCATAAATTTGCTGCTCCTATTTTGTTTTTTTTCCTGTTTATGTATTTTTATGGATCTAAGTTAAGTCTTTTAGCAATATATACAAATGTAAATAGTAAACTTTATTTATTAAGAATGTCATCTTTTTTAATTTATATTTACACAATTGTTCATCTAATTTATTTTTTCTATACAGTTTTAAATACTCAGACATATTTTGCTGTTCATGATATTTTTATCCTGTTCTCATGAATTTGTTTTTCCATACTGTTTTCTCTGGTCTCAATTACAGGTTGGATCTCACGGAAAAAAAAAAAGGAAAAAAAAAACTAATGTCAAAGACAGAAATATTTTGCCACTGTTGATTATTATACCTTAAAGTTCTATATTATGAAAATATATAATAGCTTGTATGCTTCAGTATATAGTGGTGTGTTTTTTGTCTGCTGTGGAAATCTAATGGACTCTCCTGTAGACACACTAATATGGAAGAAAACCCAAGCCCTAGAATGAAATCAGTGGCAGCATGAGGCTGACTCCAAAATGCAGCCAATCTTCTGTATAAACAATTCCCAGCAAACATCTACATTTTGCATATGCAAACACTGAAAAACACTCTTACATATTATAAGAAAGTTCAATCTTCAGAAAGCTAAACAAATATCACCTCCAGCCATGTCTGCTCTTTTGAGTGCTGTTTTCAACAGTAGACTTCCAGCATGTTCATTGTTTGCATTTTCTCCCTTCATCGTGGGACACTATGCCACCCAGTTCATCAAGTGAATCTGCAGCTGAGGCAAGTTTTGCTGTTTTCTAGCTGCCCATTGGAGCTCTTTTTCTTTATCTTATCATTATTTAGTAGCCATATGATCTTTGGATAAAGTTATTTAGCTGCTTTAAGGATTAGTTTCCCCATCTGTAATATGGAAATAATAAAAGCACCCACGTCGTGAGGCTGTTGCGAGAATAAAATATTTATGCGAAGTTACTAGAACCATGACAAACATTATGTAAACTCTTGCTATGATTATTATGAGGCAGGGCTGTCTAGGACAAGTATTAATAATGTACTAATTTCTTACGATATCTGCTTATTTTTTACAAGGATAAAGACTAGATGTACTAAAGCATCCACTTGCACAGGCCTTGCCATGGAGTCAAGTTCCTGGCACTGCATGGGAGCTCTTGGCAGGCAGTACAGCCATAGGACAGATCAAAATGTGACACTTGTAATGTTGAAATCTGCACAAAAGGGCAGCATGGGGATATCAATATGAATTATATGAAGGGCATGGGTAGGGAAGTCAAGAACTACCTATAGCTGGGTTTTTGGACTCTTTACAAACACAACCCATGGAGAGACATGAGGGAGGGCACTAACTAAAATACTAAAATAAAATAAAGGTCATTGCTAAGTCCTGCCAGATAACTGGTTATTTCTGAAGTAAAATAAATGATTGAAATTTTATTCAGTTCTATTGAATTCACTGTGAAGACTGAAACTAAATTTCAAGAAGAGCTTCATGAAAAAAGGTAAATATTTCCCGAATAGAAAGATTAAGTGAAAAATTCTTAATATGGCTTTTTGTATTTGTTGGTTTTGTCTGCAGAGACAGAAAGTCATGGAGCAAGGATGTTTCTCTTGGAAGATAAGAGGTCTTCTAGTGTCTTTTACATGCACACACAGCCACATATACAGTAATGGGAAAGTTCACTGGGCTTTAGTTGCTTAATCTGCCAAATGGTAAAATGACTTCTCACTTTAAAACAGGCAGAAACATTCAGCAATAGATCTACTTCATATTTTATAACCAAGGTTTAGAGTTTGTCTAATCATAAAAGTTGTTTTAAAGTTGTATTAAAAAACAAACAAACAAAAAGATAGTGGCGACATTCTATCATGCTACACTGGCACTGGTAGATCTATCCAGTTTATAACCTTCAGTGCCAGCCATGGGAACCTAGGACAAAAAACACAGCCTGTGTAGCCTTCAGCTCTGGAGAAGCCTTGCTTTTTTGAGAAAATATTTTAAGCCTTCTAAAGGAATGAGGTCTAAGTTAGGAATCGGGGGAACCAGATTCAGGTACCATCTCCTCCTTGTGACCTAGGGCAAGCCATCCATCTTTTCTAAGATAGAGGGAATCAGCAATGTGGAAAAAAAGTGATAGATTCAGCAAATGGGACCAGTAGGTGCCGCATCCTAAGTAAGAAATAAACATGGCACTCTCAAGAAACTGAATAAAAGGTCAATGAACTAAGAAAGTGTATAGAGAGAGTAACAGTGGACCAATGAGAGGATGGAGCCATATTGAGGATTACAGGCATTATCTTAACAGCAATGGGGAGCTGTTGAATGTTTTTTTCAGAAAGAATTTTACATGATCAGATTTGAGGTTGAGAAAAGATCCCTTAGATGGCATTGTGAAGGAGAAAACTGAGGGAGGTAGGAGCAGATGTAGGGAGTCAGGAGACATTGTGTAGTCCAGGGAAGAAATGATGGCTCTTTGGATGGAAGTGGTAATAGTGGATGGGCAGAGGATTATTTTCCATCTATGAAATGGTGAGATTGGACAAAAGGATGTGTAGTGTGTAACACTCTGGGAGTCCAGAAGCTCCTTGTACACCAGTGCTAGTGACTGATTTTAGATTTCCTTTTTTTTTTTAATTGGTAGACTTTATTTTTTCAGAGAAGTTTTGGGTTTACGGAAAAACAGAGCAGAAAGAAGATTTCTTATTAGATTTCCTTTTAAATGATAAAATTTGGAGATGGGGTCATCTAGCTATTTTCTAAGATGAGCTATCAGGAAAATATAAAAGCATAGGTGTTTTTTATCACATGTGTAGTATCAACTAATGTTCCTGCTGAGCCCTTCATGGTTCTATCATGATGAACAGAAAAAAGCAAGACACAAAAAGTGCATACTATGTAATTTCCACTTTATGAAGTACAAAAATAAGCAAAGCACCATTAATGGTGCTGAGACAACTGTATATCTACAAGCAAAAGAATGAAGTTGGACCCCTACCTCACACCATATACTCAAAGGAACTCAAAATGGGTCAATGACCTAAAACTACAAAGTAAGACCATACAATTCTTAGATAAGACATAGGAATGAATCCTTACATCCTTGGATTTGGTGATAGATTCTTAGATATGACACCAAAATAATAAGTAACAACAAAAAATTTAGACTGCATCAAAACTAAAAACATTTGCACATCAAAGGGCATTATCAAGAAATTGAAGAAAATATTGGCAAATCATTTATCAAGAATATATAAAGAACTATTACAAAATCACAAAGGAATCCAATAAAAAATAGGCAGATAACCTGAATAGGTGTTTCTCTAAAGATCAAAGGCAAAAGATGAATATAAATTATTTAAAAATGGAAAATAAGTGTTTGTGAAAATGTGAAAAAACTGCAACCCTTGTACATTGCTGGTGGGAAAGAAAATGGTTCAGCCACTGTGGAAAGCAGTTGGTTCCTCAAAAAGTTAAACATAGAATTACCATATAATTCCATAACTCTATTCCAAGATATGTACCCCAAAACAGATATTCAAAGAAGTACATGTACACACATGTTTATAGAAGCACTATTCACAATAGCCAAAAGGTGAAACAGCTTAAATGCCCACAAGCAGATGAATGAATAAACAAATTGTGGTACACTCAGAGGGATATTATTCAGCCATAAAAAATAATAAAGTATTTCTATATACTGTAAAGTAGATAAACTGCCTAAACATTATGCTAAGAGAAAGAAACTAGACATAAAAAATTATATATCATATGATTCCATTTATATGAAATATCCAGAATGGACAAATCCACATAAACAGAACACAGATTAGTGGTTGCCAGGGACTTGGGGAAGGGGAAATGAGGAGAAGCTAATTACTGGGTAAGGGGTTTTACTATAGTGCAATGAAATTATTTCAAAACTAGATAAAGGTGGTGTTTGCACAAAATTGTGAATATATCAAATGCCACTGAGTTGTTCACTTTAAAGTGGCTAATTTTGTTATGTGAATTTCACCCAAATGATTTTGTAAAATAGTCTGAAATAAACCTATGCATGAATAGCGATAATAATAATAATAATAATAATAATAACAATAATAGGAGAGAGGGACTCGTGCTGGTAGAAGTCAGGACAGTGGGACCTTTCTGAGAGGCAGACATGGTTGTCACTGGGAGAGAGCAAGAAGAGGGCTTCTGGATTGCTGTGAGTATCCTCTTTCTCTATTTAAGTTCTGGTTACACAAGTTGGATCAGTTTATGAAAATTCACGAAGCATTTATTATAAGTGCACATATTTTCTGCATGTAGATTATATGCCAATATAAAAGCTTTTTTTTTTTTTAAAGATTCATTGGCAAAAATGCTCCATTAAAAAGAAGACATTTTTCTAGAGCAATTGAAAGTAGAGTAAGACCCTACTTCAGTTCAGCAGAAGGAATTGGCACCCACACTTCTCCCCAAATTAGCAATAATTCCTTAAAACACCACAAAACTTTACCATACAAAGGGTCGGGGGGAAGCAATGTGTGCTTATATTTTGGAAGAATAAAAAGAATTCTTGGATACAGTTCTGCTCTTCTGCTCTTCTGCTTTATAGCACTGTGATTGTGGACCACTCATGGTCACCTCTGAGCCTCATGATTCCTTATCTGGTCAATGGGGATAATGATGGCTAAGACAAGATGAAAACGTGCTGGTCTGGGTCTGTTGCTCTCAAATTGAGTACCATGGTAGATCTGTAGGAAATACCACAGAGAAGTGGGAAGATAAAACAAGGAGGTTCACATCCTGGGAACCTCATCTAACCCTAAAGAGAACTAGACCAGTTTTTAATCTGCCTCACCCAACAAGCTTCCATGCACTAATAATGCTGACTTTGATGTCTGCCTTTCCCTTCCCTGGGCTCCATATTTCTAGGAGGCCAACCCAGATGTAATGTGGTCAGCCAAAGATTCCAGACACTTTGGCCATGTAACCCATTCTTCAAGTGCAATGATACATTAAAATGTCAATCAAATCCAATAAAAAAGGAGATGAGAGAACCTCCTAGTTGACCCCTTTTTATCTTTTCTAATCAACTAAGGATCTTCCCAGCCATAACCACCCAGAGCTTTAGGGTTCTAAAGAGTGCACATGTAAAAAGCAACTGATCTAATCTAATCTAATCTAGTCTGCAGATGGGGGAACTGACAGATACTCACTCAGTCAGAGCCTGACCTTGTCCCTTGCTCAGAGTCCCTGAGTAGAAAAGAGAGTAACACTGCTGACTTGCTTGTCTAACAGCTGCCTGGGATCTGGGCTCTCCCTAACCAACATCTTGATGGGAGGAAATGAACTGTGAGGTCTGGGAAGCCTGGGTTCCATGCCCAGAGATAAAATAATGCAGCCAAGCCCTACAATTTCTTTTTTGACATTTTCTGTTTTCTCTTTTCTTGACATGCAGCCCAGCCATGGTTCACCCCTGGGAGTGGGGAGTTTCTTATCCCCACATTGCTCTGAGGCTGCACCATTCAAAAGATGGCCTGGGCTACCTGCCTAGCTGAGTGCATTCATTTCCTTCGTTAGGCTCTCTAAGCCAAGCATAAATCTTCCCAGAGGCTGCATAGATGGTGACCAGTGTCGCCCTTGAACAATATATGGGTGTCGTTGTGTTGAAATCATAGTTCCTCCCATACACATGCCTCTTAATACGTCACAAGATACATTTATTAACTTTTAAATATATCTGCTTATTCAATTATATGCTGAACAATCATTTATTGAGCATTAGTGTGTGCAATGCATTAGACTAAGCACTGATAAGAGTGGTAGCCAAGACAGACAGTCACAGTCACAGCTCTTCACAGAGTTTACCACCCAACTTCAGAGACAAGAAACTAGGTCATTGGCCTACAGCATGTCACTGGAAAACACCATCCCAGAGGGAAAATTATAAGTATTGCAGGCCCAGATGACATCATGTGCAAAGACTAAGAGGTTGAAATAGGATGTGGCTTGTTTGCAGAATGGCCAGTGTTCAGGCCACTAGGATCTAGATTGGGGATAAGAACAAATCAGAAACCACAAAGAAGAAAGGTGCCAGCTAATTCCAGAAAAGTGTGTAGACACCAAATTACTAGGAGCTTTGAAAATGTGTGTCATAGGTTGGGTTCCTTCAGAAGCAAACATTGAGGCAAGGATTCAAGTGCAAGTAGTTTATCTGGATGACAATCCCAGTGCCTACCAGTAGAGGACAAAGGGTGTGAAACAAGGATGGCAAGGTAGCCAAAAGAAGGTGTGGAAGCAAACATGTCACTCCTGGGAACCACTACAGCTTAATTCCCCCTGGGAACTCTGAACCCATGGAACGCATACTCCTCAGTGTTACCCCACCTAAGAAGCTAGGGAGTTTGGGTCTTTACCCATTCACTCCCATTGAAGTATTTCCCTGGGGTGATGTTCTCCTCCAGAACTTTTATATCTCATGCTGGCAGGAAGAATGGGCTCGGGCCACCAGAAAAGGCTCATAGGGAAAAGGATGTGGGTACTGACTACGAGAAGTTAAACCGTCATGCTCTAGGGTGGCCAGGCTAACAGTGGTGGGCAGAGATTTGTGGGCTTTGCTACAGCACTAATGTGTTCACTTACTATTCAGGGGGTGATGGACAGACATGGATAGTTTCAGAGAGAGGGATGTCAGGAACAACTTTCAATTTTGAGGTAGAGCCCTTTGTGTGGAATAAGGGTTTCAAGGGAGAACCAGGAGGCCAAACAGGAGGCTGGAGCAGTGGCCCAGGTAAGAAGGAAACTGTTGGTGATGTGCAACAATGGGAAAAAAGAGTGGGGTCAAGAGAGTTGTAGAAAGTGGTAGGAGAGTATTGGAGATTGGTTTGATATCAAGGACTAGGGGAGAAAGAGGTGGTGTGATTTACTTCAGAATCCACATACTTGTCATGGACACCTATAAGTCCAGGGTGTTTAGGGACCAAAGAAGAGACATAAAATGATATAAAGGCCACGAGGGAGTCAGATCAAACCCATAGCAATTCATTTTTTTCATAAAAAAATGGAACTGAGTGTTGAAGATACGTGTCATGACAGCTAGGGACGGTTGAATGAATCCTTTTCACAGTTTAAATCCACAGAAAACTGCCCACTGAATCTCCAGGATTCACCTCCTAACAGAGTGAAAACTGTTTCTCCATATCTCGTGATGTCCTTGAGTTCCACTGAAGCCATACCATCAGCAGAACCTCTTAGGAACTGTGGCACCTCATCACAGTGGTCCATCACCTCCCCTGTCCCACCAGTCCTACTTTATTCTAGACCAGTGGCGTTCAAACTTTAGCATGCATCAGAATCCCTTGAAAGGCTTGTGAAGATTTTTTTGGCTTCCCTCCAAAGTTTCTGATTCAGTAGTTTTGGAGTAGGGCCCAAGAATTTGCTTTTCTGGAAACTTTCCACAAGATATGGTTGCTACTGATCAGGGGGCCATACTCTGAGGACCACAGATGCCAGTCCCTCAACAATCCACGTACTCACACACCTACTATGCTAGGTGATGGGCACCCTAAACAGATAAAATAAGCACCACATGGCCCCTGCCCTCAGGGAGTCTCCTGGGTATTGCTAAATACACAACAGAGTGAAAATCATCTTGAATTCTAATGTCAGAGGTCAAGCCTGAATCCCTCTCAGGCTTGAGGATAAGAATGGGATGATCAAATGGGATTTTGAACATGAGTAGGAGTGAGCCAGTTCAAGTAGAGAGGGACACATGCTCTGGGCATAGGGTACAGCCTAGACAAGAGAATGCTGGTGGGAGAATGCACAGTGATGAATTCAGAGAACTGCAAGCAGTTAGGTAAGGACAGAACACTGTCTACACATGAACAATCACAGGAAATGGAGTCGGAGAAGAACCCAGAAGGCTTCTTAGAGGAAGGAGCTCTTAAGATGAGTCCTGAAGAATAGGAGGGCTTTGGAAAAGAGAAGGAAGAGGAGTTGGCTGAGAAAACTTCAGGTGCATCGACTTGAAGGATTCTATATTATCTCCCCCATTTCCTCTTCTTCCTTCAAATGTATGAAAGAGCATATCAGAGATATCCATTGACAAGTTCTAGAAGGTGGGGTCCTCCCTTGTAGCTCCTACCAGAATCCTATCTGTACTTTGCAAGGAAAAGGAAATGCTCATTCTAGATACCCTGGCACTATATAGAATATGTTCCTTTCCAGGACTAAAAACACATCAATGTAGCATAGAACTCATGTTGGAAGAAAGGTGACCACGTTTCCCATTTTCTCCAGTCCCTCAAAGAGACACAACACATCTATCCATCCATTAATCTGTGTGTGTGTGTGCAGGCACACACGCACACACCCCCTCTCTGCCAGCACAGGCTAGGAAGGAGCAATTCCCAGGAACCAATGTCAAAACCTCTTTCCAAGGATCCAGAGAGAACCTAGTTTCCAGACGTTCAATGAGCCGTCCAAGACCTGAACCCAAACTTGACATGTCTCTTACACTAGGGGACTGGTTTTCTGTCGAGTTGTTACAAGTTTTTCTCGGTGTTGATATTTTTAAACTATTTTCCACAAAGCTCCCTGCCAAATGCTTTCATCTCAAACGTCTGCAGTTTCCCTGTAACTCATGTTAATACATACAAAGCATCGGTTGTTGGGGCTCCGTTCACCTGTAAATTTAAGTTGTCTTCAGAACCTGAGATGTGTAAACAGCCTCAGTTCTCAAGGACCCAGCTGCCCTAAGTTTTAGCTTGCCTACACCCTTCACTGTGGGTTTTGCCCACCTGGCTAGACTTATTTTTTGCTACGATTCTCACCACCACCTAGTCCCCCACCACTTTGTGATCCAGATAAACTGAACTTCCTTCAGTTACCACAGTATTCCATGCTCTCTTAGTTCTGAGCTTTGAAGCCAGTCTCTGCCCTTTACCTGGAACACCCTCCCTTAACTATGCAAACTCACTCCTACCCCTTCTTTAGGTCTCAGCATAGGTAAGCCTGCAACAATTATTATAACTTTCATGGACTGTAGGCTTGCTATATGCCTGACATGACACAAACTACTTTACAAGCATTTAATACTGAATATGCATAATAGCCCACTGAAATAGATACAATTTGTCAGTATTCTCATGTGATAAATGAGGAAACTGAGGCATGAAATTTTCAGTAACTTTCCCAAGGTCACATGACCAGTAAGGGATGAAATCTGAATTTGAACCCAGGCGATCTTATTCTGAATCCCCACACATAGCTAGGCCTAAGGATGCCCCTCGAAGCCTCTTCCAGGCCCAGCCTGTCTGGCAGGACTGTGATCCCAACTAGCCCCTATTTTTTCCTGAAATTGCTGTAACCTACTATACTCATTGTTTGTTTACTGCTTCCATCCCTCAAAAACACACAGAAGCTGCTTTTCATTCAACCAGTATCACTAGGCTCACAGTAGGTCTTCTGTGATTGTTTGACAAAGATATGAACAAATTTGGACAGAGTCTGAGTTAAGTATCATTCGTGAAGAAAACACATGCTGATTCAATTAGTGATATAAACTCCAGGCTGTAACTAAACCAATTACGGGAACAAAATCGTTCAGCATTTTGGTAAAGTCTGCCAACATAAAAATAATGTCAACTGTGAATCTTTTTCATTTAGTCATTAAAGAAGGAGCCCCAAAGCTAAGGCTTAGCCATGTAGTTAAAGATAGAAAAATATGATTTAAAAAAAAATCAGTAATTCCAACACTTAGCACATCCCCTTTGCCTGTGTTTGGATAAACAGAGTCAAATATGGTAAGAGTTTGGTTAATTGAGTGGAAAGTGATGTTTAAAGTTTTGATGCCAGGTGGGGAACTAACTGGACAAACAGAAGGACAGCTGAGCACCTGAGCAGGGGCTGCTATAAATAAGACAAGATCACTCACTCAGGAGGTCTAGTGACTTTCAGTGGGAAGATAGGTCAGGCTCAGAAGTGAGAAAGTGCCAAATGCTCTGCCTCAGACTGATATGGCTTCTACCAGCTGAACCTCCAATTTGTGGCAAGGAAAGTGAGGTGGCTTCCTCAATGGACTTGCCCTCCCTCCCTTGAGACCACCAGGTTCTGAATGAGAGGATCACCAGTTACGTTAGTCCACAGCTGATGATTACTGGAAGGCCTGGGCTTACTCTTCCCCCTCACCTAACCAGGATCACCTGGTTATCTGACCTTGCAACTGTCACCTAGGTCAGTTAGAAAATCAGTTCTTTTAGTTTCGATTTTCATAGGTTTTCTGGCAAAGCTACAGACTTTCTTCTTCCCCATCCAAAGCTGGCCACTCTCCCTTCTTCCTTTCTTCTGCTTTTTGTTTTTCCTCTTTGAGTTTCCTATCCCAGGATGATTGGCAGAAGGAAGTTGTAAACTTGAAGATAACAGGCTCTCCTGCTACCAGAATGATACATAAAAATCCCCCCATACTTAAGCTGCAGCCCTGACTCTACTGATGGCCCACATGGCTCTGAATGGTCTAGCCGGGCCCTGTCCAATGCAGTGTGACCACTAGCCACATATAGGCACTGAGCACTTGCCATATGGTCTGAATTGAGATGGGCTATATGTGAAAATACACACTGGATTTCAAAGACTTTGTACCAAAAAATAACATAAAATTTCATTAACATTTGTTTATATTGATTCCATGTTGAAAAGATAGTGTTTTGAATATTTGGGGTTAAGTAAAACATATTATTAAATATAATTTCACTCCTTTTTCAATTTTTAAATGCAGCTACTAGGAAATTTTAAGTTACATTTGTCACTCACACTATATTGTTCCTGGGTGGTACTGTCACAGCAAATACTTAACATATGGCCTCAATTCCTGCATCTCTTCCTGTCACAACCTGTGCCTTCGATTCCTTTTAGACCTTCCAACCTGGCAAGCCCTCTATCATTCCCCATTTCATTTACTCTTATTCATCCTTTGGGCCAGAATTCACATATTGTTTCCTTGGAGTAGTGTGGTATGTGTTCAGCTTCCAAATTGGGGTTAGGGTTCCTCTCTGTGACCTCATGACCCCTCATTTCCATCCATCACAGGGCTTGTCAGGCCCCTATAATTGACTCTTCCTGCCACTACAGACTGTAGGCAACAAGAGTGAAGAAATTGCTCCACTACCTGGGACACAGTAAGTGTTCAATACACCTTTAAAGAATGAGTAAAGAAGGGAAGTAATCTGATCACACTGCATCAATGGCACCCAATACCCTACAACAGGGACTGGCAAACTGCAGCCCATAGGCCAAACCTGGCCCATTGCCTATTTCTGTAAATAAAACCATAGAACATAGCTAGGCTTATCCACTTCCACAGCATCTATGGCTGCTTTTGTAAAGCAGAGGTGAGTAGTTGTAACCAAGACCATGTAGTCCATAAAGCCTAACATTTTTATATATGACCCTCTAGAGAAAGCCTGAGAACCCTGCCCTATAAGATAATCCCCAGCTCTTCACACATCACTGCTTACCTATCCAGCCTTCTCTGATGATGCTGCACCTGCACTACCTCTCCATGCCCTGGGTGTCAAAATTCTGCCAGAAAATTCCCACCCTCATGCTCATCCATTCCTTCTCCAGACCACACTTGCAGCTCTCAACACTCTCTAATAGACATCTAATAATTACTTGAATGGGTAATAAAAATATATGTCCACTTATAAGTCTTTGTCCTCTAGACTGTGAACTGCTCAACAGCTGGAGCAGTACATTCAATACTTATCTAGCAAGCGCCCAACTTGTACCATGCACTGTTTCAGGAGCTGGAGCCAGAATGGTCACAGTGCTCAAGGCACTTAAGCCAAATATAATGGGGCAGTAAGACTGCTCTCCCTTAAATCTGTGGCCTTACTAAGTGCCAGGCATACTGTAGTTACCCAGCAGATGTTCAAGTGAATGAACGCAAGTCTCCTACCAGAATCACACTTTTATCTTTACACAATGCTAAAAGCAGTGAAGTGAAATTAGGAGTCAGACCTGCTTTGATTCCCAGTTTTGACAGGCAGGCATGAAATAATAGTGAGGAACAGATTTTGGGGCAAACTGCTGGGGCTTGGATCCTGGCTTTGCCACAGGTTCTCTCTGAGATCCTGGGAACATTGCTAGACCCTTGTGTGACTTGCTCTTCTTATCTTTAAAGTGGGGATAAAAATATCCATTTTGTAGAGATGCCATGTAGGTTCAATGACTAATACTCTAGATGCAACAAACCAGACCAGTGCCTGGCCCACAGCAAGTGCTTCATAAGTGCTGGTTTTCATTATTTTCATTGTTATTGCTGTTGTCTTTGCTGCCTAAGCAAGGACATGTGACACTTTTGGGAGCCTAACTGGTCTGATGAGGACAGTGGGATCTGGTTCTGCCCACTTTGCTGTGGGCATCAGTTTAGAGACACCAGTGAGAGAACTTCATAGCCTGTAAAGTACTTTCCAGATGTGAGCCACAGTGATGATTATCTCCCCGATGTGTGGGCCAAGCCATCTCAGACACATCTGCAAGGAGCAAACATCTGGAGGCCTGGCATTCTATCATCCAACCTCTGCTGCCCTGTCCTCTCCTGCACAGCCCCTGCTCCCCCCCAGGGGCAGCCTGCTGGTTCCAGTATTGGAGCAAGAAGAATAACATTCCCCTGTTCTCTGCCCCATGTGGAAACTCCATCTCTTTGCAGTTTCCATCATGTCAGAGTTGCACTGAGGGTCCATTAAGCCTTCTTATGGGAAGAGATGCAGTATGGAGAGAGGGAGGGAATGGGAATCCCTTTCACCAAGATTTTTACTAGCACTCCTAGATGAAATCTTTCCATTTAGTCACCAAAACCTTCAGTGGGACATGGCTACTGCTAGAATGTGATTTTTTTTTTTTAAATTAGGCCAACAGCAAAGAATGTTTCATTGAATTGAAGCACACATCCATTGCAATATTTTTCCCCCAACCATTTTTTTCCTCTCTGCTTTCCCAAATGCAACACTGGGTTAGTCCTCAAAGCAGCTGTGGATTTAAGGCTGAGGCAGATTTGTAGGGAGTCCCCCAGAGTAAGTCCGTTTGGTTCAAAACACACTTACTTAGCATTAAACATGTGCCAGGCCCTGTGCTGGGTACTGGAGGCCCAGAGGTGAATGGAGCACTTATTGGTGATCACGCAACTTTAGCAGAAGACGGTTCTAGACCCATGCTCTGTTAGGCCTCTAACATAGACACTTGGGGATCTCAGAAGAGAGAGTAGGTACCTAGTCTTTGTGTTGCCTAACTCCATCCCTGGACCAAGCACATAGTAAGTCCTCCATGGGACTAACATGAATGAATAAGTGAGCCAGCTATCTGAGAGTTGAAGGAAGGCTTCCAAAACACCCCTAACACTCTTGAATCATGGTTGACTACCTATGCCAGGATTCATAGGTTGCAGGCAGCAGCAACATAACTGGCAGAAAGAGAACTTATGGCAAGCATTTGGGGAGCTTGGCCCATAGATTTCAACCTGCGAGAGAAGGATGGAGAAGAAGACTTGAAGGAACTAGAAAGCCAGACTGTTATAGAGGCTCAGCAGCAAGAAGAGCTAAGACATCCCCTCCTGAACCTATAGCCTAACACACCCAGAAGCTCCTTTCCTGCCTCACTCTGCTTAAGAGTCTGAGTCCTGGGAGTGAGACTGGTTGGCACAAGCAGGTCATATGCCTGGGTGATGAGAAGAATCATCTTCAATGTCAGATTAAAAGACTTTGATTTAAGTTCCACCAACACCATCCCCAAGGGGCTCTCCACCCACTTCTTCTAAGAAAATAGGGTGTTGCTGAGAAGCAGTAACTATTGCTCAGTAGCCAAAAAAAAGACATTACAATAGCCTAACAGAGTTAGGCAGAAGAAAAAAGATAGCAAGTGTATGTGTGCTCATGAAAGCCGAATGAGCAAGTTAGGGAGGTCTAGAAAAATAAGCAATGGGTGGGGACTTTCAAGAAACTTAGCATTACGTGGGTGTAAGACATGAGACAAAAAGTTACTGGGTGAGAACAGGGGCGCAATATGGGAGGCTTAAACTTGACACTGAGCTATGCACTGATTGAGATAATGAAGAGGCTATGGAATCTAGTGCTACCCTTGCCTGTGTCACTGCTGCCCAGAAATGTGTTGTTTTTGCCCAACATTGAGGATTGCAGTGTGCTCTGTGACTGATAGATCCAACTGACACTGGGACAAGCAGATTAAACAAGCCGAAATACCACTAACCCAATTACAGAGGTGCAGAATGAGCCCTGAGCTTGGCCCATCCTCAACTGGAAGCTTCACTCAGGACTTAAAAAGAACAAGGGCATAAAGTTCTCCTCTCTGGCCCATGCCGAGGCCCCAGCTAACCACTAAAACTTCTGCATCCTTTGTTCTGTGCATGTTAGCTGGTTTTGTTTTTAGCACAAAGTCTGGTGTCTTATGTAAGAGAATATGTGGTTGGGTGAGAAGATCTTTCTCCCCAAAGCTAGGTTTTCCTGGAATTTATAGTGATGCCAAAGGAATGGACAAGTGAAAACTTAAGAGAAAGCAAACCACAAGCACCTACTGTGAGCTAGGCTCCTTGCCAGGCCCTTTCTTATTTATTTATAATGTCTTCCCTACAATGTCCCAGGGAAGTAGATGAATCTGGTGATTCCTGTTTTTTGCATGGAAGAACTGAATTCCAGGTCTGTAAAGTTCCCATGTTTGGGGAAGCTGGAATTTAAATCCAAGTTTGTCTGGCTCCAAAGACTGGTAATCATTCCTCAGAATTACTCTATCCCTTAACAGTTCTTTCTGTAGTTAATTTGTTCCTTGCCACATGGACCTAAGCTTCAACTTGGTTGACCCTCAATTTGTACTTCTCCATTGATGGCAAGCTCACCACCTCACACACACAAACCAACTTTTATATGAAGACAAAACTGGCCTCTCCACTCTATTCTCTTGAACCCCAACAAAGGAGCGCATTCCTTTAGCTATGTATATCTGGAGAGGAGATCAGGCCTTGGTATGGCTTCCATGTACACTCAAACTCTCTGTGATCTTTTTCAAAAGGTTCCTGGAAAACATCTAGATCTGTAGTTCTTACACACGACATGCATCAAAGTCACCTGGGAAACACGCAAGGACACAGATTCCTGGGTTTCTCCCAAGACACTGAAATCTCAGTGAGTGGGGCTTAGAAATCTGTATTTCCCACAAGCCTCCCAAATCATTAGGATGTTTCAGTTCAAGTCTCCAAATTACGTTTCATGGGAGATCAGGTTCCCAACAGAAGACATTTGCCCAAGGCCACACAGCTAAAAACAGGTCATGTTTTTATTTTCCGATGAGGCAAGGCCAGCCTTGCTATTCCCTGCAGACAGCCCCTCTAAAACACATGCCTCTTTCTTGCACTACCCCAGGAAGGCCGTTCGTTGACTGTGGAATTGAATAGCCTGCAAGTGAGTGAAGAAACTACGTCATCCCTGATCATAAAACCTAGTGAACTGCAACCAGGCTGGTATTTGTACTACAGAACCACCTGGGGAGGCTGGCCTGACTTGGCATGGGCCTTGCTTCCTGAACAGAGGTAAGGTTTTCTTCTCTGCCCCTCCCTATCTGCCCAGACGTCAGGAGAGGGGACGGGCCTGAGGTTACTGAGAGGTCAGGAAAGCACCGGAGATAAAATCAGCAAATGTTCCACTATTGCTTCTGCTAGCTGCATGACCCTGGACAGGTTCTTTTTCCTTCTGGCCCTCAGTTTTCCTTTGTCTAAAGTGGGGGCCCTGGCCTCTGCCATGGCTAGGAGAACAGAGCTGTAGCATCACTGTGTTTTGAGTTAGAACTGTATCTTAGCTCCTGCAAATGGTGTGACTCCAGGCTCATCACCTAACCTCCTGGTGCCTCAGGACTCATTCTGTAAAATGAAGTCTTGACCATTATGCAGTGAGAGTGGCAACTAAATGAGATACTATAAGTAGTGCACTTGGCAGAGACCCCAGCCTTGGAAAGTGCTTAGCAAATGGCAATTATTGCTCTTATTGTTATCAAAGTTTGTCATTCTAATCTGAATCCCAAGACACCTGCCTCTCTGGCCAAGGGAAAGAGTACTGAGGCCTTACATTTGGGTACTTTTTTTCCAGTTCCTGTACAGGTGGTCTTTCAGCCCCCTAGGGCCACCATGGCAATCCTATACATGAATCTTTGGCAAAGGGGACTGTTCTGTGGATCAGAAGAAGGAAGTCCAAAGGCCTGTGCCAGAGACCCTGTGTAAACACTAATCCAGCCTCAGTTTCCCTTGTCTAACGATCATGAGCCCTGATCATGATCAGTAGGCTGATCAAATAACAGTGGTTTTGAGCCTATGTAGAGCCACAGCAGCACATGTTTTCTGACCACCTGGGGTATGCTTTGACCTGTGTTGGGCAGACATTAAACAGGGTCCAACCCAGAAGTTTACATCTTAGGGGACAAGAGACACCTAAAGGGTTAATGAGAACTCAATGGGAAAGGTACAAATATCACAGAAGTATGGGGATTGTGAGAACCCAAAGCAGGAACCCCCATCCTGAATTTGGGGGCTACGGTCAGAGCAGCTTTCTCTTCTGGGAGTTTGCTTTGTAAACCTCGATATCCTCTGCAAATTGATAGAATTGTGTACTTGCTTTGCTTCCAGTTGTGAGCCCTGAGGGCTTGAAAATCCTGGAGTATTCAAGCTGAAGGATTCTTCAGTGATGTTTTAGTACAGCCAATATGTTTATGAAAAGACACTGAGAGTAACATGAGGCAGAAACTGGCCCAGCATCCCACAGCCTGTCAGGGTCAGATCTGAGTCCGGAATCTGAATCTTAACTTCCCACTTGTGGGGCTCACTGGTCCCAGAACTAATCTCTCCCAGCCTCCTCATCTCTCCCTGACTCTGTCTCTGCCTCTGTCTCTCTTTCTTTCTCTAACAAATGTACACACGTGTATACACATACTTGTCCATCAGAGCACACCTGTAGCCCCTCACACTCCACTGCTGCCAACTCCTATAAAACAGGAAAACAGATCAGCTTGGCTTCGGCTGTAACATGTACAAATACATACAGCAAAGTTTCCAAAGGGAGACAGACAGTGAGTGCCTTTCAGGGTCTGGCAGTTTTATGGGCAGAGGCCTATTAAAAAGCACACCCCCACATAAAGCCCATGGACTAGCTACAGCATTCTCTCCAGTCCCCTTGTACGCTACACTGATGGTGTACATGGGAAGGGCCACTCTTCTCAAGGGATCCTAGGCCTGCATGTACTTCCCAGGGATCCTCCCTCAGGGTCCCCTTGTTCTATACATCAAGCTCAATCTTACTGGATGAGCTAAGTTTATTATGACCTAAGTCCAATGAAAGGTTCCAAGAACAGAGAGAATCTTATCCAGTCCATGACTTTGTGTTGTTCATGGTCCTAACAGAACAATGATATTGAGTGAGAAGAATGCTAGAAGGAGGAAAGGAGTCCCCACTATAAGACCTCAAAGGAAAGAGTTACCAACTTCTGGGAGTGACGAAAGGTCTCAGGGAGCCAGTGAACATTTCAGCTGAGTCTGCCAGGCTGGAAGGGCAATTCCAGCAGAGGGAGCAGCACATGCCAAGGCTAAGAGGGAGGGTGTGCGAGGGCACTTTCTGAGATTTTTCAGTGTGGCTACAAGATAGGGTGTTAAGTACATGAATAACAGCAAGTAACACTTACTTGTTGTGTGCCAGGTACCATTCTAAGTATCTGACATGTTGACCCATTTTATTTTCACTAAAACCTTTTGAGGGGTGCTACTATTTTCCCCAATTGGCAGAAGAGAATACCAATACATGGAAAGACCACTAGTCTAAGGCTCTTGGACCTTTAGCAACCAGTGGCTTGGACAACCATGAGTATGAGACTGGAGTTGTCTCTAGGGCAGTAGAGTTGGCTGGGGGTGCAAGCTCTGCTCCTGCCTTACTCGGATCTTAACCCACTCTAGACTGGCCGAGTGGAGACAGTCACTCTGTCTTTGTCAACTTCAAAGGGAGGTGGTGAAGATAAAAAGGAGAGAGGTGACAAATATTCCTTGTATATGAGTCACCATCTAATATAATCCTGCATGGCCATGGCACATGCATCTTCCCCATGTGGTGGAGGCATATGCAGAACCTAGGACCCACAAAGGGTAAATGGCTTGCTCAAGGCCGTCCAGCCACTCTGCTACAGAGGCAAGCCTAGACCCCAGAGCTCCTCACCTCAGGAGGCAACAGAGTATAGTAGTTAAAATTCTGAAGTCTGATGACAACTGGGTTGAAATTTTGGTTCTGTCACTTCCTAGCTGTATGAGGCCAGGGAGTTTCTTAAAATATGTGGGGTTCCATTGTCTCATCTATAATATGGGAATGATAATTTATGTGTCACAGAGTTGTTCTGAGGAGTATAAAATATTACATATGTAAAAAATCTGGCATATGGTAAGCAATCAATCAATTAAATAATGGTAATGAGGTGAGGATATGGTGATGATGATAGCAGTGGTGGTGACAATGATGCTAATGATGGAGGAGGGGGGGAAGGAGGAAAAGAAAAATAAGAAAAGGGAGGAGATAAGGAGGAGGAATAATCTAGCACTCTTTCCATAAGTCTGGTATCTCACTCTTCTTTAAGATTCTATGCTGGCTTTACACAGCCCATCACTATGGTTCACATGCCTGCATTTGGAAGTCATAACATGCTGGTGCATAGTTACATACAGGTCCATGCATGATTTCCACATTAAGTTAAATGGTATTTTTGGCTCCAATATGTTCCAGTTACTGTGCTTGCATGATATAAATCATGCCTCATGCATGCTTTGTCCACTGAGACATGTGATTTATCATCCACTTCATGCTCCAACTGGTTCTGCCTACTCTAGCATTCAGACACCAGAGGGCAAAGAGAAGTTAGCAAGTCCTGTTGACTCAACCTCCTTGATACCACTCAGATCCAGCAACACCATTGCAATGGCTCTGGTCAGGCATCGCCTCCCTCTTAAACAATACTTATCTAGTATCCTATCCTATCCTATCCTATCCATCTATCTTATCCACTCTACCTATCTTATCCTATCCTATTCTGTCCTGTCCTATCCTATCCTATGTAGTCTCCATGCCACTGGCTGTCTCCCTTCTCCCCACTCTCCTACCTGCAACCAGTAGAGTCTTTTCAAAGTGCTCTTCTGCCCATGTTACATCCCCATGTTCAATTCAATGCTTTTCAATGGCCAGCATGGTATGCCTCTGCCAACCTCTCTAAACACAGCCTCTACATCTTAGCCCACACCAGTTGCTCACCATCCCTCAGACCAATATATTGGTCTCTCTACTCATAACACCCTTTCCTTACTGCTCCACTAACTGAAATCCTGACTGTGAAGGCTTTCCTGAGGCCTGCCTTCCAATGGAAGAGTTAGTTGCACCCATCCTTTCTCATATAAATAAGCCATTATAATAACTATTTATTGAGAACTTTTGTTTTCAAGCACCTAATGATTTATAAATATATATATATAAATATATATATTAACTTTATATATTACCTAATTTAATCTTTCCAATAGTCCTTTGAGGTAGTGTATTTAACCCCTTTGTAGGTGAAAAAAGTGAGGCTACAGGAAGATAATTTAATGTCAGCTAACCTGAGCCTCCTTTTAGCAAGATCATGTTGAGTTTGCCCCTTTTCACTAAAAATTACACAGCCAATATTTAAGCCTACATTGGCATGACTCCAAAATGTCTGATTTTATCACACTGTATTTAGTTAGCTAAGTTCAGGGAGTTCCTTAAGGAAAGGGTATGTTTTCTGTTCATCTTAGTATACCAAACCCAGAAATTAGTACTCAGATATAGGTTGAAAGTTAGAGGGACTTAGCTTTTGACTTAAGATGAAGAATGGGGCATTATATGCATTTGCTCAAGGAGGTAGTAAGCCTAGTGCTCACCAATTCAAAATACTTAGTATGTCCAAGTTTAGATTTCAGTATCTCAATATCATTGCTTACTGTTGTAGCTATAAGATTGGGAATGGGTTATTCAACCTGCCTAAACCTCAGTTCCTTTCATTGTAAAATGGTAATCATAACAGCAAATGACTGTTTTGTACATGGTTAAATGACATGTGTGTGTAGAATTGTTGATTTGATGAGGACACCATATATAGTAGTTATCAGCATTTGTGTATGCAGTTCACTCTTTACCGTGAAGTCTACCCAAAGAAGACACTTTTTAACCATAGAGTATATGGGAGGCATCTAGGGGAGATTTCCTGTGCACCCCAATACACACCTCTGTGTGTTCACAGCTTCTTTACTCAATAGTAGAGACCGCATGAAAAGTCCTATCTCTGCCAGCACAGTGGGACATGAGTTCCCCTGACATTTTCTGTGGCAGCACATGAATCCATGTGGCCATGCAGAGGCCAGTGTGGGTGCCAGACCCAGCAGCCTCATTTACACTTCAATATTTTTTATTTTTCTTTTTCCAAGGAAACATCTTAACAAATATTGGTCTAACCTCCTCTCTTGTCACGGCAGGGCAAACACACACACACACACACACACACACACACACATACACACACCTGTATAGTCATGCTTCTGGAATCTCACTCTGGAGAGCCTTATGGTGGCTGGTAAGGGCAATAGGCTCCACAGTGCCAGGAAACAAAGATTGAAACCAGAGAGTGATATGGACAGAAGGACAGGCTGGGGACAGACTGACTGCAAATATTCTCAGGGGCCAGCTAATTTGGCCAACTGAGTGACTATCCAGAGGCCACAGATGTCTGTTGAGAGCCTCAAAGAAAACCACAGACTTCTCCTTGGAGTTCTTGTTATTGGGTTAAGTTCCACCATCATGGCTACTCCTCTGACTTAATTTTTTTTTTACTTAATTTTTTTATACAAGTTACAATTCATATATCTCAAGGCTGTTAGTTATTAATTCTATCTCTTAATCAGACTTCTGTAAACCTTTCCCAGGCAAAATTTCCTAGCCATCACCCCAAGATTCATATCATTATGCCTATTGTCTCTCTTAGGAGGAAAAAACTACTCCATAATGTGTCAGATGCACTAGAGTTACTCTATTGCTCAGGCCTCACAACAAATCCATCAGGTTGGACTACCACTGACCCCATTTTGTTGGCAACAAAACTGAGGTTCAGATGTCAGCTTACTCACCCAGAGTAATAGCTGGTGAATGGCAGCAGTCAGATTCAGACTTAACCAGGTTCAGACCACAGCCCCAGCACATTGGGAAGTTTAATTTTCTGCAACAGTTGAACTAAATTTTTCTTCAGGTTGGGTCAAGACAATGGAAAGCTACAGCAAGAAGGAGACTCGGCAAAGGCTCAGGACCTACGGTTTAAGAAAGGGCATATACAAGAGGAATTTAGAACAGGGTTTGCAGTGTGGCCTGTGTCCCCCCAGATTTATATTTTGAAACCTAATGCCCAACGTGATGGTACTTAGAGGTGGGGCCTTTGGGAGGTGATTAGGTTGTGGGGGTGGAGCCCTCGTGAATGGGATTAGGACCCTTAGAAAGGAAGCCTCAGAGAGTTCCCTTTTCCCTCACACCATGTGAGGATGCAGGGAGAAGACTGCCACCTATGAAGTAAGAAGAGGGTGCTCACCAGACACCAAATCTGTCGACACCTTGATCTTGGACTTCCCAAACTCCAGAACTATGAGAAACAACATGGTTTAAAAGTCACCCAGTCTATGGTATTCTTTTATAACATAACTGAAACATGCAATTGACAAAGACAGGCAAGTACATGATGAATGGTGACTATTACTTTTTTTTGTGGGGGGTAAGATGTTGGTTCCTCTCTGAAAAGTCATTAACACTGTGGGGAAAATTTACTCATCTAAACTCCACCTATATAGTTCCAGAAATGTAAATACAATAAACACACAACTTCTTGAAAGACCACCTTTGTGCTTAGGTTGTTGGAAGTTGAGCAGATAGATCTCTAGGGACCTGAGTCACCCGGAATGGCCTCTTTCCGATTTGGATCTCCATGTGGATTAAAGTCCAGGGTGGGGGGTGTGGAAATAACCTCAACACGTAGATTTACAGGAAGGGGTCTATTGATCTCATCAGCACTCATTAATATTGAGAAGTAGGCATATTTTAACTATTTATATTTTATTGATATTCAGTATCGTTGTCTCTCTGAACCCCCGCAGTATCCAACTCTTCTCCGTAACAGGTGTCATCCTTGCGTCGTAAAATGTCTCACCTACATTCCACTTCCTCTCATCAGCCAGCTTCTCTGAGCTAACGTCAGGATGTTGGAAGTCTACAATGCCTCTTTGTACTCCTTCTCCTCCCAGGTAACACATGGGAAGCAGTTCAAGTGTCATTTAAAAGATTTCAAAGGTGGGCTGTCTCCGCAATGACTACAGGATCCAAACTGTCATCACCTCTTGCCTGGAAAATGACAAGTCATCCTCTTTGGGGTTTTGTCCACTCGAACCTCCACCCTATAGCAGGGATGTTTTTCTTTCTTTCTTTCTCTCTTTTTTTTTCATAAAGAGCAAGTAGGCTATTTTACTCTTGTGAATGTTCTGTGGTGGTTCTCAGTCACTTCAAATACTGTCAAACTTTTTATTCAAGGCTTCTGAAGCCTTGCCTAGCTCCTGGCCTTACCCCTTGCTACTTCCTACTTTAATCTCTATTCTCAATGGAAGTGCTTTCAGCCCTCGAATAAGTTATGTTTTCTTCTCTCTCTGGGCTTTTGTTCATGGTATTCCATCTGACTGGAGCAAATCCCAGGCTTCTTCCTTCTGTCTAGCTTTTTCCTCCTCATTCTTTGAGCACAGGTATCACTTTTTCAAAAAAACATTTTAGGACCCTCCAATTTGTCTAATGACCCAACAGTGAGTTCAAAGAACCTCTATTCTTCCCCTATCCCAGCCTGAAATCACCTGATCACTTATCTATTTCCACTGGGCGATAAGTTCCCCGAGAGCAGGGAGCTTCTCGGTCTTTTGTTCCATACCCATGCCTGGCATATAACATACAATCAACACGTATTTGTTGAGGGAATAAACAGAGGTCTCCATTGGTAAGAAACACTACCCAAGCAGAAAGAGAGACAATAGGAGTTTTTAATGCATGGAAAGTCCTGCAGGGACTCTGGGCAGACCCCTAGGTAGCAGGAAGAGGCAGGGGTCCCGCAAACTCAATACCATCTGGGAAAAAAAGTTCCAAAGACCCAAGCTTCCTCACTGCAACAACTTGTGGGGCCTTCTTCCTGGTGCTGAAGAGGTCCGATCGTCTCTCCACAAGTGCCCTCCCAGGTCCACGGCTGGAAGGAAGCTGAGAGTGGCAGCAGGAAGGAGGAAGAGGAAAGGCCGCTGGATCTCCACCTGAAAGCTCCCGTCTCAGAACTGACCACCATCCATAAGAAAATGTTTAAAAAGGAGAGACTTTGATAGAGTCAAATCATATCTTAGAAAAAAATAAAAGAGTGAAATGGATAATTCCGGTGGTTGCAAAGTTCTCTGTCGGCTATCCACAAGAGAGAGAGTTTGCTTTGGCCTTGCTGGCAAGCCTCATTGCCAAGCACATCCTCAGCTGTCCCCAGCCCACCCAGGCCCCAGGATCCACAAGAGTACTGCTCCCCCTCCCACGGAGAGTCTCTGTGCTCATGGAGGGTGGCGCCCTCCCTCACCGGCCCTTGGACTCCCCATACGTGTTTCGGGCCATGGACACCATCTTCTCCTCGCACGTGATTTTGGTGTCCTTGAGGATGCTGTACCACACCATACCCGCAGGCCGGACCTCCTCACTGCGGCAGAAAAGGTAGGGCACGGTGTCCACACGGCTCTGGATATAGGCGCTTCTCAGGAGGCTGGAACAGTGGCCGCTCACCCTCTCCAGCCGCCGCAGGATCAGGTGGGCCTTCCTGAAAGGGAGGAGGAGACAGTAGCAGGAGAAGCCCAGATCAAGGAGGGTGGAGCCTTTGAGGGTTGAATACAGACCAATAAATAAATTATGGCTTATTGTCCCAGCAATTTCCTATCTCTTCCTGACATGAGT
This sequence comes from Tonatia bakeri, assembly GCA_004024845.1. Lineage (NCBI taxonomy): Eukaryota > Metazoa > Chordata > Mammalia > Chiroptera > Phyllostomidae > Tonatia > Tonatia bakeri. The sequence goes on from PVIA01001925.1 coordinate 85,880, forward strand.
GCGGCATTTCAAACACTTACTCAAAAATCACCTTATCCTCTCCAACTGTGCAATGTCTAAAAACTGAAAAAGCAGGACAGCCTTTGACCTAGCATTTTTACTACTAAGAGAGGAAAGTCCTAGGAGGGATAACACCATCAGCTTTGGGACTTTTACCCAGTAGAAATTGTTATAATAATAAATAACAACTATAATAACCAAAATATATTGATATCATGTGCTAGAAATTAAGTACTTAACATACATTTAAAAAATTTTATTTAATCTTTACAACAGCCCTGGATATATTGTTATTTGTATTCACATTTAATAAGTGTGAAGCCCAAGGCTCAGAGAAATGACATTACTTGGCCAAGGTCAAACATCAAGGTGACCATTGGAGTTGGGCGTTTGAATCTAGACCTTGAAAACCCACAAATCCCTCTCTAACTGTGCTTTCATGATTCTCTAATTCCCTCACATTCTTTTCTCACAGTCAGGAAATTTGGGAATCTTACATCAAAGCCTAGCATATATGTCCCAAAATCAGAACTTCTTTGTAACTCATTTTTCTCTTCTCTAAAACAGGAATGGCGGTCCCACCTTCTTAAATTGACTGTGAGGCTAACTATGAGAAATGCCCAAAGCCTGGCACAGAGTAAGCATCTGATAAATGGCAGCTACTGTTATAAAGAATAGTTACCATGATGTCTCAGGATCAAGGTCACAATGAACAGTAGTCTAAGAAAGAATCACTCTGCACTATGACAATCATCATTTACTTCATCCAGCACTGAGGGAGGGTCCCCAAGGAGAGGTCACGGTTGCATAGAAAATTAAAGCTAGCAAGGATCTTTGAGATTACGTAGTCTGGGTTTATCAAAGGCAGGAATATTCTTTGTTGTGGGGCTGTGTCATAGGACATTTAGCATCATCCCCAGACCTCTGCTCACCAGATGCCAAGGGCACTCCCAGTTGAGAACCAATGACCCAGTCTGACTTGCTCTCATTAAAGATGTGGAAATACATTTAAAGAGGGAAAGAAATGTCCTTTTCCTTGGTCATACCACTCCCTGTCAATATGCCTGTCTCCTCTGAAATCCACTTTTCTTTACATCCTGTCACCTTCTAGATGCTCAGGAATCCCAAGAGGCTAAATAACAGGCTCCCTCCTGCTGTCCTCTCCGTGCCCCTCTGAGACCCCAGGAGGTAGGACATTTTATGACAACAGACCCCACAAATGGGGGACTGTGTCAGGCACCTGCAAGGTGGCTGGAAAAGGGCTGGGTTTATGTATGTACGTTTTTGTGGGCACAATTTACAAGGCGCCTTTCAAAAAGTCCTCTTTGTATAGTTTACCACTTGGGTGGAATATTTCCTGAGGTGCCAAGAATTCATAGCTTCATAATCGCACTCGAGTGGCTGCATTGCCCACAGTCCTTCTCCCTCTGGCAGGCACCTCTAGCAGAGCAGCTGAGGAGTTCACTCCTCACCCCTCCTCACTGGAGTCCTTGCTCTGTTCCTTAACAGCTCCGCATCCTTGGGAAACTTACTTAATGCCTCTGAGCCTGTTTCTTCTCTTAAAAAATGGGATTGTTGTGAAGTCCGAGGGGATAAAGTCATTGGCTACTCATTCATTGAGCATTCATTATATGGCTGAGCTCCCCATTCAGTGGGGAAGACAGACAAATTAAAAGGCACAACACAAGTGGCAAGAGCAGTGATTTATGGAGGCACAGGATCTGTGGGGAAAGAGAGGACTGTGCCTAGGTAGGATTAGGGATATCCAAGAAGACGCCTTAGTAGGTGGGGAGCTTGTGCTGAGTCTCATAAGAGGAGTAGTCAGGTAATGCAGAGGGCAAAGACATAACAGGAGGCAGAGGGCAAAGATATAACAGGAGGCATAGTTTGAGGCATAGACATGAGGGATTGCTTAGAACTTATTCTGAAAACTTATCGCTGGAATCTGGCATGCTAGTGTGGACACAGTGGGAAGCCCAAGAAGTGCTTTTGAAGCTCAGAAACTGGGTATATAAAGTAATGGTGCATCGTACAGGCCCTCGAGCCTGACTGCTTGGGTTCCAATCCCAGCTCAGCCACTTACTAGTTCTGTGATATTGGTGAAATTATTTAACCAGTTTTGCCTCAGTTTCCTTACCCATACGATAGAAATAAGTGTATCCATCACCAAGGGTGGTTTACACAATGGAAAAAAGAAGCATGAATCAATCAATAATAAGCCCTCAATTAATGGTGTCTATGATTATTGTCTCAGGGTAAGCAGGGAAGTTACTGAAGGGTGTCAAGCAGCAGAGTAACAGATTTAGAGCTGCAGTGTTTAGAAACATTTCTGGCTGCTCTGAGGAGAATCGAACTGGGGGAGAGCAAGACAGGCAGCCAGAACAAGGTGGGGAACACATCCAGGTGTAATTCTTAGGGGTGCTGGCTTGCTTTTTCTCTCTGTGCTTTTACAAAGCTCCTTATTTTTTGTTTCCTCATTTATAAAAAGGGAATGATATTTCCTACCTCATAGAGTTATAGCGATGATTCAGTAATACATGTAAAATGCTTAAGGAACTGTTTGGCACATAGCAAGCCACTCATATGTGTCAGAAAACCTTACTACCATCATCATCACGTCTGCCACTGCCAGCATTATTTGTATACTGGTTTAAGCCTTGGGCATCTTTATAAGTCAGTGGTAAGAGACAGCCAGACAAAAATAGTAACAGCTTCTAATATAGGGGCAGAGTGCTGGGTTGAAGAATACGCTAGGTGCTATGAGAATATATAAAGTGGGCAGCTAATCATTAGTTTGGGGGCTCAGAGAAGTCTTCCTAGATGGTGTAATATCTAAGCTAGGTCTTCAATGATTAAACATTTTTTTTCAGGTAGATAGAGAGACATAGGGGACAGCCCCTCCAGAGTTAGATTATAGATAGAGCTGAGATGAAATATTTGGCTCTGAAGCCCCAGATTCAAATCTTAGCTTTACCACTTAGACATGTGGATCATGAGCAAGCTCTTCATTGCCACTAACTCTTAGTGACCATGTCAGGAAAAGGGGGATAACAACAGTATTTGGGAGAGGATAAAATAGCCTGGGTAATTTGGTTAGCTCTCACTAAATGCTAGCCATAGTTCAGGGTAGCACCTGATAAGGGAAAGCACACAGGTGTCAGAGTGCATTAGTGCTAGTCACTGCTCTTCAACAAGCCTCAGCTTCCTCATTTGTAAATTGGAACAGAGATGTTTCTCTTGTGGGGATGTTAGGCGGCAATGAAATGACTGGCACAGATAGGCATCTGGCACAGGAATCTGTACAAACAGGCACTATACCAATGTCATTTTGCTTAACTGACCTCTGCTCTTTCTCCACCATATGCAATGCTACAGCTCATTGGTTTGCATTCAGGCCACAAAGACAGAAGAATTCAGAGGGTGAAGCCATGTAGAGAAGGTTTGGAGGTGCTCAAAGGCTGGAGAGGAGGAGGGGGAGCAAGATACCAAAGGCGAGAGTTCTGGGTAATAAGCTGTGGGCAATAGAGATCCATAAAGGAAAGGCCAGGCATGCTCCAAGCTTTCCCTGGAGGTAGAGGTCATGGGTCAGAGTGACCACTTTTCTCAAATAGTGAAAATGATATTGTCCTCGCTGCAGACAGAACTCAAGCCCTCTGGGATAGGAAGCAAGAGGTGAAGGAGGGCCACCTCACATTAATTTACTGGTTGTATCAGCTGGCAAGATTGAGACAGGGCTGGCTTGGGAAAGAGTCAGTGGCTGGGATCAGATGCCACTTCTCCGGGAATTGTAGAACCTTTGACCAACTATTCTATTCCCAAGACTATTACCCAATCCGCTGTTGACACAGTTATCACACAGAGACCTAATTTGTGAGGGGGCTTGGAGTGGAGAGGAAGAGAAGAGGCAATAAGGAAACATTCCTGTTGGCCCCTCTCCCTCCTCCCAGCCTCCTTGAGTTGAGCTTAAATGTCTCTGTGATAGCTGACCTCAAGCTTAATGAGGATCAAGGGCATGACGTGGCTGCTAAAACTTGGAACACAACTTCCATAAGTGGAGAGGGCAGACTAAGGGAAGTAATGACTTCATTTATGCTGCCCTGGTCATCTGAAGAACCCAGGTCACTTCTGGTAAGAGGCATATATTCAAATTGTAGCCAGACCATGATTCTGAAGGTTGTCTCAAAAGCAAGCCTTCTGAGGAAGCGCTGACAGTGAGTGGAATGTGTGCACTGATAGGGAGATTTAGGCAAATGGTTATGTTGTTACAGTAACTGAAGTCAAGTGGTGGGAAAAACAAGTCAGGGATGATAATGGCTACAACGGATTCAGTACCTTCTATGTGCTAAAAACTTATGCAACATCATCTTTAACATAATTCTCACCACAATTCTAGAGTGTGTACTTTATTCCCAGTTTTCAGATGGTAAAAGTGAGTCTCGGGCTGGTTAAATGATTTGACCAGGGTTAACAGGGTGAGAGAATAGGGTCTCAGATCTCTGCTGCAGGGCACCTAAGTTTTACCCACGGAGCCATTTTTAAATTGACAGAAGGCAAATTTTGACTCAATATACTAAAAAAAACTTAAAACTTGGAGTCCTCTAAATGTACAATGAATCCTTCCATATCTCCAGTATGTTCCCCTCACTGCTGATGAGCAAATCCAATTACATTTTAGAAAGGAGTTTGTCTTAGTCTGTTCAGGCTGCTATAACAGGACACCACAGAGAGGGTGGCTGATAAAAAACAGAAACTTGTTCTTACAGTTCTGGAGGCTAGGAAGTCCAGGTGCACGGCACCTGGCAGACACAGCTGGTTGATGAGGGCCGGCTTCCTAGTACACTGACGGCACTTTCTCTCTGAGCCCTCACATGGTGGAAGGGGCAAAGGCTCTCTCTGAGGTCCCTTTTATGAGAGCACTAATCCCTTTCATGAGGGATTTACCCTCATGATCTAATCACTTCCCAAAGGCCCCACTTCCTAATACCATCGAATTGGAGATTAGCCTTCAACATACAAATCTGGGGGAGATACAAACATTCAGACCATGGCAGAACCTAATGGTAGTGGAAGTTGGAATAGATTGTTTGTTTTTAATCTACAACAAATTAGGGGCTTGGTTCATAGGAAAATACCATCTGCTGAGCATCTGATGAACATATCACAACAGACCCTGGTGTGACTCAACTGCCAAAGAATCTGGTTCCTAAGATGAGGGAACTGCATTCACTGAGGTCTATTCATGCATTGATGTCATGCTAAAATGAAGGTCTTCCAGATCTTCCCAGAAACCATAAGTCATGTTTCCCTTTGCTGCTGAAGCATTTTGTTTATTTTTCTATTGAGACTCATGGTACATTCTCCCTTATTTGTGCATACATCATAGGATGCAATGTGTTATAACGGGCGAGATACAGGTTTGATATCGGAAGATGATGCTTTGCATTTGGGCTCTGACACTTACAAGCTGTGTAACACAGAGCAATTCATGTAATGCCACTGATTATCTGTTGCTTAAACTTCAAAACTGATTTTTCAGGACATGAAATGAGAGATAAGTGACTGGGCCCAGAATGGGTGCTCAACCTGTATCTCCCACTTGCTTCTTAGGCAGCGTGCGGCAGTGTATATTTCCCCGGGTGTTCAGATCCTGATTGTGCAAGAAAAATGCATTAACAAGGGTGCATTGTCTTGAACTGAGGAAATTTTCAGTCCTTAGCTTTCAAAGCATAACAATTCTCTAGCCAGGATTAAAAAAGGGAACTAAATGTCACAAGAGCATCACGTGGACCTAGGGAAATAATTAGAAAAGTGGATAAAATGTTTATACGGATTTGTTTAGAACAGCAAAGAAGATGCTGTCTTTAACAGAGATAAATTCATATAACTGCATGGCTAATGGGCCCTTCAACGTATTTACATATGCATAAAAAGACAACATATTTATGTATGTGTCTGCAAGAAAAGACTTTGACTTGTACTGTTAAGTGTAAACAGATAACAAATGCAGAGGATGTATTTGTTAAACATAGCAGAGTTGATGGAAATGGAGCTGTGGTTATGTAGAGGTAGCCAGATCCTTAAGCCTATATCAGGTTCCCTAATCCTGTGCATGTCTGTATCATATCCACACCTCTATCTGCAAAGGTACATGTATGCCGTTAGTGTTTTTGTCTCTGGGTTCCGAGTGTAGGGTTCACAGGTGAAAAAAAATTTCACTTTACATTTTGTATATATCTGTATCATTTGAATGTTACAGATTGAGCAAGAATTACTTTTAGAATAAAATACAATAAAGGTATTTCCACTTTGAAAACATGCTTCCATACATGTATGTTTTAAAGCTGGTGTGGTAAATTGTGCAACTGTGGTTTTATGTCTTCCCAGTAGTTCACTAGGCTTACTTTCAGAGTAAATTTGCATCAAATTTAACCTCAGACCACACCCCCTAAACAGAAAACCAGGTATTTATTGCCCCTGAATATATACCCTCAACACCAGGTTTGAGATGTGATTTTTAAGGCGACTGGTGAAAATATCTACATTTGGCTTTGCCTCCTCCTCATTCTGTCACAAGAAACCAAGGGGCCTTCCCAAGAATTCATTCCTAAACTGATGGCAAAGTGACTTGAGTCTCAACGAACCTAGAAGTATCTCATTTGGGGACTCACAGAGAAGTCAAGATAATAACCAATTTTGCTATATTATCAATGGGATTCTGATCTGTGGGACACCTGTTCAAAGTCACTGTGTATGCTGTTTGTATTAATATATTCTAAGATATCTGCGATTGTAATAGATGCTATTTCTTTTAAGAAAATAGCAAAATACATTGAATGACTGAATGTGCACAATCCATCCTGATTTCAGAAATGTCAAAATATGCAGAAAAAAATTAAAAGTGCATCTTAGATATAGGAATATGGCCCTGGAAATCAAGTTTGCTCTTGTTCCCAAATGTTCTAGAAATTCTAGGAGAAATAATCCAAAATACTGAAAGAAGGGGCTAATATAATCTTAGGCTAAAAGAGTGCACTGTGACATTGCAGACTTGATTGTTTTCACTTAAGGACATGGTAACTATGCTCATAGAATGTGCCAACTCCTCAGAGGGGAAAAACTTCTTATCTGGCTATGTTGAGAAAGACCCCAGGCTGACCCAAGCCTGTGATGATTTCTGTGATCTATTAGCAATGTCTGCCTTGGAAGCAAGTAGGGCTGAGGTCATAGTCTAGAGAGATCAATTCCACCAAAACAAAACCTCTTCAACTACTTATTCTCTTCTCCTCCTACTTTACCATTGTAGTCAAATCTAACTGAGAGAATTAAGAGGCCCAAGGGTGGTCAAGGATATTCAGACTGGAGCAAATTCTGGTCCCTGGCCACCTATGAGCTCAGGTTTTCAAGCCTCCTAATAGGAACCGTATGGCTGGGACAGCTGGGTATCAGCATGTCTTCTCTGAGCAGCTGTCTGAAGTAACCTCTAGTTGACATGGGAACCAGGCTCTGGAGGACACTGGCCTGATAGATTTATTAGGCACAGGTAAGAGATGCCCTTTTGTCATTAAAAAATTTTATGGGGGCATATGACCCCACTTTCAGGGGTACTTGGTGATTATAGACCAAGAGAATCCTACCAGAGCTTACCTCATGCTATCAGACTTCAGGATGCTCCTGGGAAACACTCTTATGACTCAAGTCAACCTAGGTCCCTGAGAAATAGGATATGCTGGGCTAGAGGGGAAAGGACACTCATGGTGCCTGTTCTCTGGCTCCAGAACCTTCAGGACTCACTGGTTCCTTGGCTTCCCAGCTTTTCCTTATTAGATGCTGAGCCTTGTAAGGCACAGGTGGTCTATTCCACTCCCCAGCATAGAATCTGACACATAGTCAGCACATTAAATGAATCAATGAATCAATAAATTAATGAAGCAAGCTCTCTTCAAGTCTCTTATTATTTGCAAGAAAAAATGCATCTTTGAAGGCTACTTTTGAGCTACAAAGACCTTAGAATTCATGGAATTCAGTTGTTTGCGACTGTGATCTATAGATCTTTGACAGCTCAGAGAAGCCAATAGGACCCTTGGTACCAGTGAGGAGTGGAAGAAGAGACCCACCCAGCGGGTATGGCTCCAAACCACCCTCTCTAGCTAATACCAGAACAACGCTGTAGTCATCTGGTCCACACGTCCACTCATCCCACTATCCAATTATTGAACAAGTGATGACTTAGCACCTATTTACAAGGATCACTAGGACATAAAGGATCACTAGCTACACAAACTGACATTACAGTGGGGAAGAAAGCTAAGATATAAGTAAAGATGTACTCAATATAGGATTCTAAAACTAATAGGTACAATGCAGGAAATTAAGACATGAGGGTGTTATAGAGTGAACAAGTAGAAGTATTAAGAATGTTCTAAGGAGATGCCATTCTAGCTTAGACTTGCGGTTCTGTCTAAGATTTATTTAGAAAATAAATTTTCCATGGACAAAACAAAACCAGTAAGTACCACTGAACTAGCTCATCCTAGTTTAGTGGGCTCCTACTTTAGGAGACTGAGGGCCAGTGTGAGCCGGAGCCCAAGACTGCACAGTAAGTTTATGAGCAGTGCCCGGATGGGTGAGGATACACCTGCCTTGATTCCTGCTGACATGCCAGTTTGCCATGTTGGAGGAATGTCAGACCAAAGGAGGAGGGAGCTGTGTGATACTGGTGGCAGTTGGCAGACAATGCTGGTGACTGTTTGGCCAAAGGTTAGCAAGTTATCGCAGTGCATTGCCAAGGGAGCTGTCCTGCCTCTGTGGGCAGCCATGGGCCTTTCCCAGAAGACTTAGATCCTGGAGGGTCACAAAGGATCCCAGAAAGCTGTGAAGACAAGGTAAGGAGTGGGGCTCTGGTTTAGCTTCCACCCAAACTCCCTGCACCCTCGGGACAACCCCATGAAGTGGACTGCCAACACCTGTCCGTGGGCAAGATGGCAGCCCAGGTTCACAGAGCAGCTTTCACCTGTGCCTGCCAATATGCCCTCTGTCAGCACTGATCTAAACAACCTTCTCTTCATATGAAAGGGGAAAAATTATAGTCCAAGACCCAACAGAGCAGATAAGGCCCAACCCAGGGAGAGATCCCTTTTACCCCCCGACTGAGCTCTCCTCTCCTCCCTTGAGGGCCTCAAATTCTTGGAAGGTTATTGCAGTTGCTGTGAAGATTCAGGGTGCGAGCTCAGGACAGATCCTGGTTCCATAAAAAAACTGTGCCACTCTTGGCAGCTCACTGAACCCCATGGGGACTCCGGTTCCTTATCAGCTATGAAATGGGGAGCATGTCCTACATTTTCCTGCTTAGAGGGTAATTGGAAAGCTTTTTAAAGCACAACATGTTGCCCATTAAGTATTTTGGAAACTCATACAATTCTCTCCAACACCACTGATGCTATCCTGGCCTAGAGCACCACACTGTCTCTCCCGGGCTGTTAGCACAGCAGCCTCTAGGGCCTCACTGCCTCCCCCCTGTCTGGACTTCCCTAGACCCTGTTTCCAAATGCAGGCTGAGGGATCTTCTCCCTTGAAGATCTAATAACATCACCTTCTCCACCCCCACCACACACACACACACACACATACACACACACACACACAAAACACTTGAAAAGCTTCCCATTACCCCAGGGAGGGAATCCAAACTCTTTAACCCCACTTAGCTGGCATTCAGAACTGGCCCCTGCTGACCTCCCCCTTCTTCCCTTTTACTACTCCTGCTGTCACACATGTCGCTCCAACTATTGGGAAAATTTCATCCCATTCCTGTGCACACAGTGTTTATCGAAGTGCAGAAGGAGCTCCCATGGGGTGGGGAGAGGACTTGAGGTGGCACTCAAAGTGATCGTAGACCCTGGGTTAAACGGCAGTGACTCACACTGGGAACAGCAGCTGGAGTCCCTTTTTCACTCTCTTCCCCTCCTCCAGATTACTTTTAAAAAGTGCTGCTTTGGGACTGTGTCGTTAGTACTTCTCTAACACTTGCCAATCTCCTTCATAAAGGGAGGACCTTGGGTTCCTCTAGGACGGAGCAGCATTGTTCTTGTTTTTTTCCCACTGTATTGAATGTTTACCTTTAATTTTCCACTGAGGTTAAATGGTATGTACATAGCCGATGTGTAAAATACATATGGTAGGGTAACAGGACAAAAATCCCATTTGTGGCAGGCAAATGATCAAAATTTGAGAGAAAAGCCCAGCTCTAATGAAACTTTATCTCTTTAGAGCATTGCCCAGGGAGTCCCTCTGTGCTAAGCCCTCCAATCTCCTGCTCCCTCCACTTGCCTGATCCCAGTACACCCTTTAGGTCTCAGAGGCTCAGCCTTTGGGAAGGAGCCTTTACTGGGTTACCTAGACCAGGTACCCATGCCTCTCTTGCCCAAAAGGTCCTTATTATTTTGCTATCGTGACACTTATTACTCTATTCTTTGCTATTAGCTGTTTAATTACCTGCAACAGTAAGCTATGAATAGGCTGGGATCACTTCCACCTTTTCACCATTGCATGGTCAACAACCAACATGTGAGATGCGCTAACAAGTATGTGCTGAAGAGTGAATGAATGAATGAACGAATGATGTTGTTAGGTACAAGGCATGAAATGCAGCCACAGTTTCATCTGCTGCTTTATTAAGCTGCAAAAGATGGCAATTGTGTCCTTTTATTCTTATTTTTATTTTGGCAGGGAGAGAGAAGCATGGATTTATTGTTCTACCTATTTATGTATTCATTGGTTGCTTCTTGTATGTGCCCTGACCAGGCGATTGGACCTGCAACCTGGGCATGTCAGGATGATGCTCTAACTAACTGAGCTACCCAGTCAGAGCCTTCAAATGTGTCTTAGTAATACATATGAATAGCTCTTAGAATAGCTATTGCAATAGTAACTGCGAGTGACAAAAATCATGCCTTAAAACATGTTAACTTTAGTCATGGTCTCTATTGGGCTTCATTCCAGAAAAACTCAGGTTCTTACGGAGGAGTGGAAAGAGCCCTGGATTAGGGGCCACAGCCCTGCCAACTGTGCTTCTCCCTTATCTTGGTGAGGACACAGCCTCTCCAAGAGCTGATGAGTCCCATCTCTAAGGCTAGAGGTGGAAGCTGGGCAAGTGGAAAGATTGATTAATCAAAAGAGCACTGGTGTTTCTCTCTTATCTCATATTCCAGGAGTCTAGGAAGCTAAAATTCCAAGATTCTTTCTCCCTGCCGCTGTCCCATGTCTGCCTAGTCCCGACATGACTAAGGTGACAGTGACCCTCATTTATTTGATAAAGCCCTTTCTCAGCCTATGGGGAAAAGAGTCCAGTAAAGTCACATGAAACCAGGAAGAAGTTACCCCTCTAGATACACTCATATGCTCATACCTGGGCCCCAGTTCATCCTCACTCCTCCACACGAAGTCGCCGAACTTCTCATAGTGAGAGTTGTAGTGGTGCTGGACTCGGAACAACATTGAGGCTGAGACCTCCATTAGCATGTTGTAGGCAGTCTGCTGCTCCTTGCCACTTGTGTATCCATTGTACAGATTGTAGATCTTGTCAGCTATCTCTGAGGGGGAAGAGTGCAGACACAGATCACTGGACAGTAGGCAAAAGGGGGGATGGAAACATGCCTTGCAACAAGAGAGGCACATCTGTGCATGTGTGGTCTTTGGGAGCAGACAAACCTTAATTGTATCCTCAATATGTCATGAACTAGCGGTGTTCAGTTTTCTTATCAGCTGGTGATAACAACATCGACTCTGAGAGGCACTGGGAGGATTAACTTCAAATCTCAATACAAGTATTGTACTTGTCAGAGGGCCTGACACAAAATTAGTGCTCATAATTGCAAGCTTCCTTGTTAACATAAGTTTTGTACCCATGATTTTATGTAAAGTTTCAAACAAGCATAGAGGCTCAAGTACACTGTTGAGCTCATCTCTCAGCCTCCTTCCATCTTCCCTCTGTTATTTTCCCAACATATTTCTCTGATCAGGTCTGAGGGGTCTCCATTCAAAAATCTTTCAAAGAAAATCCAGACTCTTCTGCTTGCCATTCGTGACCATTTATACTCCTTCAGCTACTCCTACTAATTAGTGTAGCTTCAATTCATCATGGCTGCTCTCTGAATAGAAGGCACATCATTTCATATTTGAAGACTCTAATCAAAATGTATAAATGTCACCAAATCATTGCCCACAACTGTCACCTCTAGGAGAACATGGGGGATTTGAATTCAGGATGAGAGGAGCATTTACTTTGCGTTATTTTCTACTCTGATTTTTTTTCTTATTTTTTAAATGATGTGAATGTACTATTTTTAAATAGTAATGATACAATAAAATTATCAGGAAAACATCTCAAATCCCTTTGCCTTTGAGACTGAATAACTCACCATTTCCTCTTGTCTGCTTGCACACAAAACATTTGTTGCCCAGCCTTTCGCAGAAATGTCTCTCTCCCTCTGGAATGTGAGCTCCTGAAAGGTGGGGACCATGTCTCTTCTGCAATCTTGTCCCAGGGCTCTTAGGAAGTTCTTGCTCAACTTGAAGTGGGCCACCAGGACCTGTTAGCTACTGTCATATCTTTGCCAGTCCTGATAGAGAGACTGCATCTACACATTGCCCAAGAATGAAGTGTATGGTAGAGCTGACTGATTGGTTCTATCTTTGTCAGGTGTTTTGCCTGATATTTACATCCCCACAGACCAGGAACAGCAAAAAAGGTTTAATCTTGAATGCTAACTCTGATAGCAGCTCATTGCAGCTCTAGGCTGAGAATTCTGAGGGCACCCTTGAGCTAGGTGGGAAATCCAGTGCTGTGATGTGTGCATCGGTGTGGCAGGTGAAGTGGTCTTCTAGGTGGAACTGATTTGCCAGCTCCCAGCACAGACTGAAATGAACAAAAGTAATTGGTGTCTAAGAAGTCTAGAATGAGGGTCTGGACACAGTCATGGGGCTCTGGCCCTCCATCATTTCTTGACTCTAAATCAAAACATTGACAAATTCTATAAAAGAGGAGCAAGTCTGCCCACTGGCAAAGGTATTGCTGGTCTTTTTGGGCTTCCTTCATGATGATGATTACTTTAGCTCAGTGTTCCTCCTCTCTCAATGCCATCACTTTCTCCTTCCAATGCTAATATGTGTGGGGGTGGAAAAGGGCTGGTGGTTAGTGACTGGTAGATATAAAACTTAGAGATAATATGGAGTCACCTGGGAAGTGAAGAAATGGGTCACCTACCTTCTGCCTTGTTGTCATCTACCAGTGGACAGGCTGTCCTCAGGGTCACTGTGCTGAGCTCTGAGTGCCTCCCTCGCGTATCCACAGCATACAGAGTGAACCTATATGGCACAGCAAGAAAACAGAGCATTGGGCTGTGACTTCAGAGAAGCTCTGGGCAATCAATGCAAGGAGGAACAAAAAAATCATAGCATGGGTGTGATCAAGAAAATTAAGGCTATTGGAGAAATGATTCCGGGGGGAAAAGAGATAATTATAAAGCATTTACTGAGTACCAACTGCCTCCTGGGCACTTTGCACTTCATCTGTTAATTTACAAATAAGCAAGCCTAGAAGGCAGGAATTATTATCACCTACATTTCACCAATGAGAAAACTGAGACTTGGACTGTATCTTTCCATGGGCTCATAGTTACTGAGAAACAGAGCCATCTCAGTCCAGCACTTCAGAAGTGAACCCCAATGTGATCCTGGATAGCTGGGCATACTCACTTATATTATTCCATTCACTTAGTTTACAAATACTAATTGAACATTAGCTATGTACCAGGAATTATTTTAGGGGCTCAAGTTATAACAAGCAAGAGATTCAAGTCCCTGCTTTTATCAAGAGAATAAAAAAGTAAACAAAATATGGTATAATTGTAAATGTGAGAAGTAATATAATAGGATAAAGGGAAGAAGACTAATGTAGAGGGTAATGTGGATGCTTTAGACAGGTTTGTCCACAAGGGCCTTGCCGTGGAGAAGAGGTTTGAGCTGGAAACTGAATAATAAGGAACTGGCTTATGGGAGGAAGACCTCCTGCAAGAGCCTTCCAGGCATGGAGGGCAGTAAGTGCAAAGGCCTTGAGGAGAGAAGGATCCCAGATTGTTGGAGGAATAGGCAGCTGGTGTGGACATAGCAAAATGACATGATGTGGGAAATCAGTGGACACATTGTGAGCCATGACAGGGAGTCTCAGAGTTACTCTATGTAGAAGACGTGTCCCCACTTTTCCAGGATGTCTACAGCATCAGGCACCTATGATACGCAGGCTGCTGCCCACCTCACAGGTCAGTGCGCACGGGCATGAAATGAAAGTGCTGTATGAGGCAAATTCAGATTGGGAAGTCTTGCAGGGGGATTGAAAGTAAGATCACAAGGAAATTCCAGGATATGAGAATAAGCAACCGGCAAAGTGGGGAGTCAAGGACAGTACTGGATAAGCACTTTCTACCCATACAACAACCCATCCAGAAAGTGGCAGAGGCAGGATCCAACCCCCAGCCTGTAGCTCCCAACACGTGTATACTTTAGCTTGGTATTGCTATAGCCCCGGCATGTAACCCAGTACTATGTACATGGTGGGCACTCAGTAAATATGGGAGTAAATGGATGAACTCGAGCATATCACCTCCCATTTCTCTATTTCAGTTTTTACATCCACATTATGGGAAGGATTGGGAGACAGTGCATGGGCTGTCTCAAGGATTCCATGGAGTGACGCATGAGAAGTGGCTTGGAAGGTGCAGATTTTCATAAAGACCATATAAGAGCACTTATTTGTGCAGCAGTACATGTTAGAAAGTTTTTTCCTTGGAGTGGAAGAGAAGAGGATGCATTTCAACTGAGGGAAACATAAAAAGCTGGAGTGAATGGAATATGTGAATGAGCCTCAAAACATGAGGAGGTGGACTTTTAACACTGCTTTCCTATTGGCTACTTAGGTTTCCATGGTGCTTCTGCAATACATTTCCTCCACAAGAGGGTCCAGGGTCACCTCTCTGCTTAGCTAGGCAGCATGAATAATGGTACTCTGGGAAGAAGTAGTCTTAGGTTTTCGGGGTATAACACCTGGGTAGAATCCTTGCTTTCCCCAGTTGCTGGCTGAGCATTCTTTGGGAAGTCACATCACCTTCTCTGAGCCTCAGTGTCTGTACCTGTCAAATAGGGTGAAATTATCCACATCTCACAAGTTGGGGATCAGGATTCAATGACATAATAATTGTTAATAGGCCCAGCACAATCTCTGCTCCCGGAAAGGAGCTTCTACTTGTGTTAGGAAAGTAACCAAACGTGTCAGTAGAGTCCTCAGGATGGAGGAGGCCTCAGGCCACCCTGCCGGTGGGGGCAGAGGGGTGGAGAAAGAGGAAGATGTCAACCTCACAGGCCTGGGTCAAAAGTCACAAGGCCATACGCTTTCTGCCTGTCTCAGCTGTAATTGTAGAACTGTTCCAGAGACACATCTGAAAGCTGTTAGGGGACCAGGGAGGGCCTGGCGGGGGCTCTTTGTGAGGGGAACAGCACAGCAGCCCCTGATGTGGAGAAGAGAGAGAGAAAGGAAGAGGGAGAGATGGAATGACAGACCCATGTACGTGCCCTTGGAGCAGAGTGCAAGGTGGGAGAGACAGGGACTGAGAGAGGGTCCAGTCAGATCTCTGTGTTCCTCAGGGGATTGAGACAGGTGTCAGCTACCTTCTGCTCACTTCCTTCATTTTCTTTTGCCCACTGAGACAGGCTGTAATCCACTGAAATTTGAACTAGAACTCGAGAGCAATCACCAGACTCCATACCCTCGTGTTACAGGTGGGGAAACTGAGGTCTGAAAAGAACAAAGATGAGCAAGGACCCATTACCAATAAATTCAGAGTAAAGACAATGACTAGATTTCTGACTCCTCCTTGTGCTTCTTCTCTGCACTACCCTGCTTCATGCACAGCTGGCTGACTTTGGTCCTACCCACCACACCTGTGGGGCACTTTTATTATAAGAGGTGCTTCACAGATGAAGTAGGATTGGCTACGTAGGAACCTGAAGCTCCCGGCTCAAATGCTTGCTATTTTTTCCTGTGACCTTGTTTCAAGGAAAAGAACACTGGCTAAGGTGGCCGAAAACCTGAGTCCCTGTCCCAATTTTTCCATAGACTGTGCACTTTGAGATCCTGGCTGCCTAAAGCAATATGGTCCTTGTGTATTGAGATGTCAACATGTGGGGAAGTGCCTTGGGATTGACTATTCAAATGCAAAGTATTTTTTAATGTTTCTCCAGCATCCTCAGGACAAAGTCCAAATTTCTTACCAGGGACCTTGAATGCTGGGCCTAGATGTTCATTCATTGAATAGTAAGTCATCTATCACTGAGTCAAACATGAACTCTGGCCACAGATCCAGCCTTGTCTACCAATCTGCTGCAACTCTGTTTCTCAATAGGACCACATCTAGTTGCTAATGCTTCCAGAACTCGGATTCCACCTCTTTGCCTTCGTGCATGCTGTACCCTCTGTCTGGGTCCCCCTTCTCCACCTGCCCCTCTCCACCTTGTCCTTGAAGCATCAGTCAAACCCCATCTCCTCTGGAAAGCCTCTCTCCCTGCAAGATACCCTGGTACAGCCCATGTCACACACAAAGATCAATGTCTGTACACCTCTCTGTTGCCCCCATGAGTAAGTGAGTGTCTTCAGGACCAGGATATGGCTCTACCCATCTCTCTCCACCTACACCTGGTACTCAGCTACCGAAATCATAAGGAGCCCAGCAAATACTTTCCAGAATGAATGACAGACTGAGTGAATGACTCAATCAACTATGAGTTGGAAATCGGTTATGGAAATCAGTTTTTCCATCTGTAAAATGAAGAAAATGTGATTAGACTAAAGGGTCATTACAGGAGGCAGAAGAATGGAATAGCTGAAAACATGGCTTTGGAATCAGGTGATTTAGTTTTAAATTCTGGCTCTGCATGTGTTATGAGGCCTTGCCTCAACATACTCATCTATAAAATAGAAGTCATGACATTAAGTCCCATTGCATGTGGTCATTTTTAGAATGAATGAAATGTGGTATGGAAGTGCTCACCATGCTGCCTGGCATGTGCCAGCACTCCATGAGAGAGTGCTGTGGGTTTTATTCTCGGGAGTATTATTACAATGCCACAACCCAGGGCTCTGACTCCCTGCCCCCCACACCCAGAGTAAGTTGTCCTAGTGGAGATCAGAGGAGGGTGGATGGAGAGGAAGCTGTTGTTGGTCCCATCCGAGACCCCAGACCCCCTCACAGCAGGGGTGAGGGAATGAAACTGAGAAGTTAATTGGCGGTGAGAGCTTCTCATGGATCTGACAGGGGGTAAGAGCAGGGACAGAGCCTCAGAGGCCCGAGTCAGGACCAGGTCCCCGAGAGTACGGGAGAATGCGTTTGAAGTCTCCAGGCCAACGCCTGTTCTTCCCTAGCCGCCACATGATTTAGGCATTCTGGGGAGGCAAAAGTCTCCTTGCTGATTTGAAGGGAAACAGATGTTTCCAGGCCAGAAGCCCTGGTCTTGTAAAATGCTCCTTCCCTCCACATAGCTTTGGCAAACAACTTCCCCTTAGTTCGCTGCCCACCCCTCCCCACCCCGACCTCCAACTACCATCGCTCCCCTCCCTGCCATTCCCAGCACCATGTGGCAGCTCCAGCTCTGGGTCTGAGCAGGTGGAAGGCCAGGGGCACCTAACTGCCCTTCCCTGAGTCTCAGTCGCTTGTCCCTGAAGTGAGAGAACTAAACCAAGGTCACCTCTGAGGGACAGGCTAGATCTAATATTCTAGAGACCGAGGATTTGTCCTTCTGGAAGAGACAGTGTTATCCATTCCAGAACTTTCTCTATTGGAATGTATGGCAAAAAACATGAGCTGGCACGTCAGACTACACTGGGTTTGAATATCAACTCCATGAACCACTAGGCAAGAAGGCACTTACCCAGGGGCCTTGGTTTCCTTATCTGTAAAGTGGGGACAAAGGTCCCATCTCACGGGGTTGTGAGAATTAAATCAGAATTCAATTCCCCCCACCTATACTTTACCTTTCTTATGAACATAATTAAGTATCATCCTTCTTCCCATTGACTACCCATGGTGGTACACAGAACTATCTGGACCCCAAGCAGGTGGATAATAATGTTTGTAATTGATTATCAGCAGGAAAACTTGCTAGACACCTGGCAGTCCACAGACTCAGGGTCTTAATCGAGCTCTGCTCAGTGAGTAGGAAGAGCATTCTCGTTCCACGACCACAATGAAACAGGGTGTGGTGTGTGTGGTTGGAACAGTCTTTGGAGCCTGCTTACCCAAATTCAAATGTTGGGTCTACAACCTACTATCTTTATGATGTTGGTCAAGTTAATTAATCTCTCTGTTCTCCAGTGTTTCTTATCTTTAAACTGTGATGATACTATTACCACCTTAAAAAAGATACGAGAGAGATAAAGTACTCAAAACAGTACCTGGCACATGGTGAATGGTTATGTAAGCTTTCACCATTATTTAATGTGTGTGTGTATGTGTTTAAATTGTTAATCTCTTTTATAATGGTTTTAAAATGAGTGCCCCTTCTCCACAAATTCTTTTTTTTTAAAGATTTTATTTATTTATTTTTAGAGAGGGACGGGAGGAAGAGAGAGAGAGAGAGAGAGAGAGAGAGAGAGAGAGAGAGACATCAATGTGCGGTTGCTGGGAGACATGGCCTGCAGCCTAGGCATATGCCCTGACTGGGAATCGAACCTGCGATGCCTGGTTCGCAGCCCGCGCTCAATCCACTGAGCTACACCAGCCAGGGCAAATTCTTTGGCATTGCTGCCATTGAGAGGCGGAGGTTCTACGTCCCTTCGCTTTGAATGTGGGCAGGTTCATGAGCACTTTGACTAACAGAGCACACGGAAGAGACTCTGGGTGACTTTTGAGTCTGGGTCATAAAAGGTTATGCGACTTCCTCCTTGTTCGCTGAAACACTCTCACTTGGAGCCCGGAGCCTCGTGAAAGACATCCTGGTGTGATGAAGCCAGGCCACATGGAAAGCCACTGCAGGCACCTCAGCAGTCCTGGGGTTCAGGTTGTCTCAGCCCAGGCTCTGGACGGATGAGTAAAGGAGCCTTTGGGGAATTTCAGCCCAAATAGTCAAGTCACCCCCAACATTTAGATCCTTGAAACTGAGGTCCCAGATGTCACGGAGCAAACACAGTCTAACCTGCTGTGGCCTGTCTTAATGCTGGACCCACAAAATCTATCAGCGTAATCAAATGGTTGTTTTAAAACACTACATTTTAAGGCCATTTCTTATGTCATCAACAGCGACTGTAACAACTTCCACACACCTAGAGCAGGAGTCACAAACTATGGCCCAGGGGCCCAATCTGGTCTGCTGCCTGTTTTTGTAAATAATGTTTGAATGGACCATAGCCACACTCATTTACTTAAAACATCTTATCTGTGGATGCTTTCGCACTGCAGTGTTCAGTAACTGCAACAGAGACCATACAGCCCACAAGGCCTAAAATGTTTACTAGCTGGACTTTTAGAGAAAAGTTTGTTGACCCTGATCTAGAGCCTCAATGGTGCTCAGCATAAAATCATTTGCATACATTATTTTATTTGACACCAGGGCAGAAATCATTCCTGTTTCACACACAGGCTCAGTGAGTTCAGGTGACTATCCGAGGTCACCAAGCTCTTCTGTCTCCAGGCCTTATGCCAGAACTGCCTGATGAATATCTGAAGTCCAGTTCAGGTTCAGACACTGAATAAGCAGTGCATCCTTGGGCAAGTACTGCTGTGCTCTGCCCCAGGCTTCCCAGCATGTGAAATGAGGGCACTGGGCAAGATGGTATGCACCAACTGCCAGAATTCAGATGTGCAAAGTTCTCCCCAGCTGGATGCTCATCACCAGGCAAAATATCTGCTTCCATCCAGGAGTATCAAAGTAAGATTTGAGGATGGACAGCCAGGGGTTGCTATGGATCCCTGCCCCATTCCACAGGTGCTGCCCACGCCCCCCAACCCCCACCCACCCCCACCCAGCACTAAAAAACAAACTTCTTATCTCCCAAGTGGGGCTGACAAGCCATGCTTTCTACCAACATAAATAGTGAATTCCAGCAGAGAGACCGTCATGGTATTAAGGACTGGAGAGTCCTGGTTTCTATTTTGAAAACAACCCAGTCTGGAGCATGATTGGGAAGCCCTTCCTGGGACAGAGGTGGGGCATTCTGGTTACACCCTAAACGTCAGTTCCCCCTATTTGCACTCCCTTCATCCCCTCCGAGTTCATGAGCTAACAGGTAAAGACTTGGGGGGGGGGGCAGCAAAGAGAGCAGCGATCCAGAATCAGTGCTGGGCAGCCACTGCTCTCCCTGCCTGTCCCTGCGATTCAACAGGGTGTGAGCATTGCCCTAAAGTTCACAGTGCCAAGAACGCCAGAACTCAGAAATGGGTGATTGCAGCACTGACTTTTAAATAGATTTACAATTAAAGCAGGATGCGTTTATCTCAGACACCTGACTGAGGAGAGTCAGTGGTTCTCACAGCAGCTTTGTTCTGTGTGTGTCTGTACCAACAGAATACCCGCTTGGTGCATGGCACCCTGCTCAGCAGGGGAGACACACTCACAGAGAACGAGTGAGGTCCTTGCTTTCAGGGTGCTCACAGAAGAGCAGGGAGAAGGCCAGCTGGACAAGAAATGGGATGCAGTGCTATGAGCACATCGATAAAGATTTATTCTTGTCTCTACCCAAGCTGGCTTCAGGTGTGTCCTTTCTTCCTTCTTTAAAAAAACAGACTAAGCCTTGGACAGGCAGGCTGCCTGGATCTCCTCTCAGCTCTACCCCTCGGGAATGTCAACCACCTACAAAAATCTCATGTTTTCCTATTTAAAAAGTGGTGACAATCCTTACCCTCCCCACCCAAAAAGCATTAGAGGAGTGAACATGTCAAGGGATTTGAATATACAAACACTATGCAAACGACCTGTCGAACTCATCCATTCATCTGTCAAGTACAGTCTGATGCTTACTGAAGGAACAATTCAGATGGGCACTTGACTTGGCTTCACAGTAGTTCTTGTCCTGTCCTTCTTTTTCTTCTCAGCCCTTCCTCTTCTCTTTCCCCCTCTCCTCCTCTTCATTTTCAGGGAGTTGAATACATGAAAACACATAGTTGGACCAACCATAGTTCTTAGTTGGAGGGTATTCATCTTTTGATAGGTTGTTTTAGGGTAAAGCAGACACAGACCAATTGCATGGTTTCAAGTCAAGGAAGGAATTAAGCATGAATGCTTGATTATTCTACTTCAACTTGCATTTTTGGGATATTTAAAGAAAATTGTGGCCTTTTTCTTATATCTTTATTGTATAGTGGACAGACTCTCTGAAACTGAGATAAAAAACAGTAATTTTTAAATGAGTTCGGTTATAGAAATGTTTTGCAGGAAAGCATACCTTGGAAGTATGTTGGATTGAGAGAGAGGACATGATCTGTGGGATTAACCTTGTTGTTAATGAGCTATGTGGCTTTGGCCGGACCATTTGATTTCCCTGTGCCTCAAGTACCTATCGATAACCCCACAGGGATGCTGGGGTGTCCAACCGAGTGGCCATTGTGGATGTGCAAGTACCTGAGAGAGTCCAGGCCCATTTCATGGGCACCTACTTTGTAGCAGACACAGTGCTGGGAGCTTCCTTACAGTCGTCTTCTGTTCTCTTTACAACTGCCTCAGGGGTGCGCATTATTAAATCCATTTTACAAGGAGGCAAGTGAGCCATGAAAATTTGAATCGACTTTCCAAAGACTGGACAGATATAGTTCAGCCAGGCACCGGCATAGGTCTCCTAACTAAAGGTCCAGTGCCATTTCCAAATAGATAGAATTGTTAGGTATTCATTGGTGCCAACTGAGTCTTGAGTCACAGTTCAGAGAAGGTTAGTTTATTAAGAGGATGAACTCCATGTTCCCAAGTCTTGACAAGAAAGAGTTCTTAGTACAGGAACACCTTCACCAGTCACCCTTTCTCAACACTGACATGGCTCCTCTTCATACATCTGACTAAAGTTTTTTTCTTCTCATACGGTGCCTTTTGAGACTGCATTTTGCCAAAGCCAAGTCCAGAGGGGGTAGGCCAAGCAGAGGCCACTGACTTGGATTCACTCTTGGGCATTAAGTTAGGGAACACTTCAGGCAGGATGGTTCTTATTTAGTTCAAGCTAAGCTCAGTCTCCATCTCATGTGTGAGCTGCGCTTTCCCGTGGGTGGAGGGATGGGTTTAGGGAGCAAGGACAAGCCCTGCACTTGGAGTCTGTAGGGCTCAATTTGTATCATGTCTCTGTTTCCTATTCCTATCATCTTTGAGGGCCTCAGTTTCCATATCTGTAAAGTGAAATCAGCAATACCTGTCTCAGAAGATTGTTGTAAGAAAGAATACGGAAAACACCTAGAACAGTGCCTCATAGAGCAAATGTTATCTTGCTTGTCTAGCTTATTCATGGTACCCAAGTAAGATACAGTGGGAGCAATGCTTCTTGAGAATCAGCGCCCTGGGCAAAGGCAATGCTCCTGTCAGGTGCTGTGAGCAATAAGGCCATTGTTTTCTAAAGGTTTTGTTAGAGCTTTAGCTCAGCCACTAGATACATAGGCAAGTCTCTGTAAATCTCTAAGCCTCAGTTTCTTCATCTGTTACATTTTGACAACACCTGCTTTCAGTGGTAGTAGGAGAATTAGAGACAATGTACACGCTGAACTACTGGCTTTGAACCCTGGGCTCCCCTGGCTTTGCCCCTGGTCAACCCTATGAGCTTGGGGGAGTTTTCCCTGTGCACCTTGCTTTCTTTTCCTATAAAACAGTGGGGTCACCAAATGTCTTTACCAGTGACTCTACCAAATGTGGACACCAATGAATATCAATCTTTTACAAAATCTTTCAAAAATATAAAATTGTACGAAGCCAGTATTACTCAGACATCAAAAACAGATGACACCATAAGGAAAGTCCAATATCCCTTATAATTATAGATACAAGATATGAACAAAATCCAGTAACATATAAAAATTATATGCCATGACCTAGTGGCATTTATCCCATGAAAGCAAGATTCAGCATATAAAAGTCCACCAATATAATACATTGTACTAATAAAATAAGGAACAAAAATTGTATGATCATCTCTATAAACAAACAAAAAGTTTTCAGAAAACTCAACACCTTTTCATGATAAAAACACTCAATGAACTATAAATAAAGGGACCTTCCCCCACTTGATTAAGGGCATCTGTGGAAAACCCATAGCTGATACCATACTCAGTGGTAAAGACTGAAAGCCTGCCTATAAAATCAGGAGCGAGACTGGGATATCCACTTTCCCTATTTCTATTCAGCATTGTACCAAAGGTTCTAGACAGGGCAGTTAAGCAAGAAGGAGAAATTAAAGTCGTCCAAACAGTAAAGGAAAATACAAGATTACCTCTATTTGCAGATGACGTGATCTTTTATATAGACAAACAAAGGAATTCTCAAAAATGGATCTTAAAAAAAACAAGTCCAGTAAGGTTACATGTTAAAAGGTCAACATACAAAAGTCAATTGTATTACAATATACTAGCAATAAGCCACCAGGAAAAAAATGTAAAAATAATTCCATTTGTTTGTAGCATAAAAGTGAATCAATCACTTAGGGACAAATTTAACAGAGGGAGCATAAGACACATACACTAGAAACTATAAAACATTGAAAGAAATTAAAGAAGACCTAAATAAATGCTCATGCATTGGAAGACTTTGCATCATTAAGATAATCTCAAATATATTTATAGGTTCAATATAATTCCTATCAAAATTCTTGGGCTTTTTGTGGGGGGAGGTGTTTTTTGCAGAAAATTGACAAGCTACTCCAAAATTGTCTTGAAAAAGAAAACCAGTTTAGAAGACTCATACATCCTAATTTCAAAAATTACTACAAAATTGCAGTAATCAATACTGTCTGATATCGAGATAGGATAGATGTAGATCAGTGGAGTAAAACTGAGAGTCCAGAAATGATCTCACTCATTTATAATGAACTGATTTTCAACAAGAGTGCCAAAATAATCCAATGGGGAAAGAATAGTCTCTTTAAAAATTCTATTCCTAGGTATGTACCAAAGAGAATTGAAAACATATGTCTATAGCCCTGACTGGTGTGGCTCAGTGGGTTGGGCATCACCTCACAAACTGAAAAGTTGCCAGTTCGATTCCCAGTCAGGGTACATGCCTCAGTTGCAGGCTAGGCCACCCCGGCCCCCAGGTTGGGGCACATGCAAGAGGCAACCAACTGATGTTTCTCTCACACATTGATGTTTCTCTCCCTCTCTCCCTCCCTTCCCTTCTCTCCAATAAATAAATAAAATCTTTTTAAAAATCTTTAAAAAAAAACAAAAAATAGAAAACATGTCCACAGAAAAATCTGTACACAAATTTTTATAGCTGCATTATTTCTAATGGCCAAAAAGTAGAAAGCAACTCAACTACCCATCAACTGATGAATGGATGAAGAAAATGTAATTTCACACAATTGAATATTATTCAACCATAAAAAGCACTACAATGCCACCGAACCTTGAAACCATTATGCTAAGTGAAGGGATCCAGACTAAAAAAACCATACATTGTATGATTTCATTAATATGAAATGTCCACAACAGGCAACTTCCTAGGGATAGAAAGTGGTTCGTGGCTGCCAGACTGCAAGGTGGGGGCAACGGGAGGGCCTGGCAACGGGCATCAACTTCCTCTTTCAGATGATTAAAATGTTCTGGAATTAGCTGTGATGGTTTCACAACTTTGTGAATATCCTTAAATCCACTAAATTGTGTACTTTAAAAGGGTGAATTTAAGGGTGAATTCATGGTCTGTGAAGTAGATCTAAAATAAATAAATAAAAAGCCCTATAAAAAATATGCTGTCAGTTTAGAAGGATCCTGCCTCCATAAGGTGGTCATGGCAGGAATTTGGTTGCCTGTGTCTCTTGAATCTGCAGCTTTCCAAATTCTGGGTTTGAACACACACCCTGCGCTCCACTCCTTGTCCCTGACCTGCTCACGTAAGCAGAAAGGGTTACTTAAAGGGAAAACAGAGGACCTTAATGAAACCTGAAGTGGGTGGTTACAGATTTGATTTATTTGTAAAGGTAGGAGTCTGAGCTTAGGGAAAAAGTTATGTGTTTAAATGTCATCTGAGTTTAAATACCATCTCTGTTGCTTATGGGCTATGTGACACTGGGTGAGTACTTTATCTCCTCCAGCCTTAGTTTCCTTGTCAATAAAATAAACACAGTTCTGGACTCACGGGCTGTTAGGATTCCTCAGAGTAGAGAATACTCCCTTAGACAAATTCTTGACAGATGGTAACAGCTTCACCAATGGTAAGAACTACTGTTTTTAATGACCCTCATCTGAATTTTCTATCTCTTTGATAAACAAGGAAGAAAGAAAGAAAGAAAGAAAGAAAGAAAGAAAGAAAGAAAGAAAGAAAGAAAGAAAGAAAGAAAGAAAGAAAGAAAGAAAAGAAAAGAAAAGAAAACCTGTTTAAACCTGTTTTCAACCCAGTGTGGCTTCACCTTGAACCTTTAGCGTACCCCAACAACCCACGTGGGTTCCTCTCTCTGTCTGAGATGTCCTCTGTCTAGTTCCTTTCCTCACCTCCTTCAAATCTTTGTGCCAATGCCTACTTTTCAGAAAGGTTCCCTTTTACATTTCAATGACATCCCAACTGCTACACCTAGAAGTGCATTAGACTACTCTTTACCCAGCTCTACATTTGGTTCAAAATACTTATGATCTTCAAATACATTATGTAATGTCCCTGTTTGTTATAGTTATTGATGTGTCTGTCAATCCCACTTGAATATAAAATTCACAGTGATGAAAATATACTCTGTTTTCTTCACTGATAGATCCACAGTGGCAAAAACTATACTAGATCACATGGTAAGTCTTCAACAAATATTTACAGAGTAAATGAAGATACAGATGTAAATGTCCATGTGTCTGTGCATGTGCACAGGCATGCATGCATGTGTGTGTATGTGTGTAGACTGGGGGTAGGATGTAAGAAATAACATGTGTACTGCTCAGGGCAAGGTGGATTCTTTTACCCACACTCAGCATTGGAAAGCCGGGGACTGGAGGGGTTGGAGAAAGAGGAGGAGAAGGAGGATTACAGTTTTCACAAGCTCAAAGACTTAGGGAGACTAGTCCCTTCATGTCTATTTGAACAGCTGTTTGCTCACTGTACAGCATTCCTAGAAGCCCATGTGCACCCAAGTGCCTTGGCTGCAGCTATTATAAAAGCAGGTGCAGCCCAGCAACCCTCTGCACCAGTGGACACTAAGTGAGAAGAGATTCAAAAGAAATAAAACACAGCCTCTGCCTCTCAAGGGGCTCCTGATTTCCTTAACTAGACAAGACATATCTTCCTCATATATACACATTATTTTTGCCAATCATTGGTTATGTATTACCTAATTTATTCTTTACAATGGTCTTAGATTATAGAGCATATTATCTATATTTACAGATAAAGAAATAGAGTCTCAGAGAAATGAAATGAGATCCCTGCATCACATGGGTAGTCAGTTGTAGAGGAGGCTCCAGTCCCAGAGCCTACCTGACCCCAAGCCTGCATTCTCTGTGGTACACAGTACCCGCACTGTGAGCTAACCACACTTCGGCACTAACCCAAAAGACACCTGGCAGGTAAGACACGTCCACAGGAACGAATGGTGAACAAGACAGGAGACAAAGTTAGGTGCTGGTGAAAGCAGTCAGAGTAGGTATAAAGGAGTTGGTGAAGTCTTTCCTTAGGCGAAAGCTGGGAGCTGTTCCCTTCACCAGCTTAGGAAGGCCAAAGCAATGGCGGTCAAGTTAGGTGGAGCAAATAGTATGACTTAAAGATTGACTCTCCAATAAAAGGTGGATGACAATGAAAACACACTGTGCTAGGACTCTTAACAGAGAGAGGGGACTGGCAGAGCAGCTGGAGGCAGCTGCCCAGAAAGCTTCGAGGAGAGCCTTGTGTATGTCAGTGCTGAGTTCCTACAGAGAACCCAAAGCATCTTCACAAGGTGAGAAACTGGCACCAGGATAGTATTGTCAAGTAGCTCATCTAACCCTTCATTTAACTAAGGCTCAGAGAGGGCAATCAACTTGTTCTAGGTCACACAGTAAGTTCAGACAAATCCAGGATTTGAACCCAGGCCCCCTGCCTCCAAGGTATGCTGTATAGACACTGAGCACAGTGAACAGATTCACAGTGACGACTAAGCACAGTACTGAGAGTGGAGTGCCCTTCCCCAAAAGTGTCACCTTGCCTCCCCTCCACTTAGCATGGACTGTCAGTGGGTTCCCCAGAAAGCTTTTATATTGGGCAATTTTCACTGTGTTTTGAATATTTATTTCTCCTCTCACTCCTCCAATGCTTGTTCTCTGGGCTACACCGTCCTGTTCTTTGCTTACCCACAGAACGCAGCTTACCACTTCTTCACATTAGCTACTATGTCTGCTAAGTGTCAAGCATACAGATGCTACATGCCCGACCCCTGTTTTCCCAAGGAACTTGCAAGGGAGGTGACTCTCCCTCCCCCAGCTGCAGGCTGCAGAATCAGGCTTAGAGCCCGGCAGGTACTCTGAAAGGATACCTGCCGAAGTGTAGCCGAGTACAAGGTTCGAACCGTGGTCTGCCTGCCTCCACAACCAGGGCTGCACACTTGCCACCATTCGGGCCCTCTTTGCTCCAGCCAGCAGGTCTGATCACCACTGTGAACTCAAGTGACCCCACATAGCCTTTGTCTAGTATCTCAGAGCCACGCCGCCATCTGGCTCCCTTTACTCCAGGAAGATAAGCCTCTCTGGTCGACTGGACACATTGGCCTTAGAAACCTTGAGTTACCAGAGTAAGGACAACGGGCTGGCTGGGCATGGTTGGGGCATCCAGCCCTGATAAGACCTCGCCACGGCTGGACAAGCTCTCAGTGACGTAAGATTTGCGTAAGCAGGAGATTGGAAAAATACATTATTAAAATATTTATTTATATTCTTACAGGTATTGACATAAAACATGGGGGGATGGAGAGGTTCCCAAGAGAGATAAGACCCAGTGGGACTTTCTGTGCCTGGCTTTTAAATACATGGTTGTTACAGAAATTAAACAAATATTAATAATAAATATTAAAAACTGCAAGTGTCAGCTGGAAGCAGCTATACTTTCAATAGCTAACATGTGAGACTAGGAATGATGGTGGAATTTAAAAACCAAAAAAGCAAGCAAACACATAAACAAGCAAATATAAACTCACTTTGCTCTTGGACTAGACTGATGCAAATTTAAGACCGTGATTGTGTCTTAGGAGGCAGGGGCAAGCAGAATGAGACGGGTAAGGGCTTCAAGTGCATGTTTGGTTTGAACTTGCGTTAGGAGAAAAGAAAGCTCTGAAGCACATGTGACAGAGTCCTGACATGTATTATAATCCTGCATGGTGGGCACATGGTGGCTTATTGTGCTGTCTCCGTACTTTCTGCATTTTATTTTCCTTTTCATGATTAAAGCAAAACAAATGAACACATCCCTGACGCCAATCAATTTACACTTCACAGAGCTTATTACGAAAATAACCTTGAAAGCAAGACAAAGCAGGGTTTATTGTGCATGTTTTATATTCAGAGAATTAGATGTTTGCAGGGAGGGTCGGGAGGGGTCTTGTTAATCAAGGACAGACACATAGTGGCAGCGTGATAGAGCTGGCACTTCATCAACTGCTTGGTTGAGACCTCCTTGGACTGCATTCACCTTGACTTTGAAGACAAAACTGTCCCTCTGGCAGAAAAAATTTCTGTGGGGTTTGGATTGGGCCAAGGAGTGAGGCAGCACTGAGACCTTCCTGCTCTCCAGCTTCTCGGTGAGACCGCCTGCCTTCACGCCATCCCCTTTCTACCAATGAGCCTCGACATCGTGGGTTCAGTAAATGCTTCCTGAAGCCTGAATATGAGGCTGGGACTGCTCGGCAGTTTCCTGCAACACCCTGCTTCAGATTCACACCAGCCCATTCTCTCTGGGACACTCCTTGCCTAGTCCATTTTTGTGAGTTGTGGGGCTTTCCTTCTTCCTGAGACAGAACATGGACTGTGAGGTGAGGCAGTACAGTAGAGTGGTTAAGGATCCAGGGTGAAGGACCCTGCTCTGTGCTCCATCTCTGCGAGCCTCTATGTCCTCACCCATGGGGTAAAAGTGGTAAGGCTCTGAGGATAACAATTTTTGTTTGTTTCCCTTACCTAGCCTTTCTTACTCCTTTTCCTGGAAGCATGGTGCCCATATCCATTTAAGAACCATTTCTCCACTTCTCACTGTGATTTGGGTGGCACTGTCTGTCTGATGTACTCACCTCCCGCCACAGAAGTGGTGACATCACATGAGCCAGGCAACCAGATTACTTTCCTGGGATTGACGGGGATGTTAGGAAAAGGGTGTGTATCTCTCTCTGAGATCACAGGCATGAAGGGCCATCCAAGCCTGTGGCTGCCAAGTACATACCCATCTCCCCCCCTAAGAAAAACTGACCCTAGAATACAGCTGACACAGAGCAAAGTTGAGCAGAGAGACAGAGTTCTTAGCCCATCATCTAAGCTCCTGGATTCTGCTGGGGCTGAAGTCAGCGCACCTGTTGGATAAATTCCATTTTTTCCAGTAGCAACTGTGATTTGAGTTTCTGTCACTTATATCCAAGAGCCCAGACTCATACATCCTCCAGAAAATGCTTTGGAAAGCTGTTGTGAAGATTAAACAAGTATTGTTTAACCATACATTTAATGTTTCTAAGTGCTTAAGAATTGGTTGGGGGAGGTAATTATCGTTCACAAGACTAAAGTGGGCTCTTGTCCCAGAAGGTAACTATTACTGTTAACAGGACTATAGTGTACTCTTGTCCCTTGCTTGGCTCTGCAGCTCAGCCTAGTGACCAGCCAACAAAACCTCTACCATTGCCTGCTTATGCAACCAGGGCTCTCTCACCTGGCCCCTGTGGCTCCCTCTTCCTGGAAAACTGTTTCCCCTCCCCTCACTGTCTTTATCTTACTGATCCTGTTCATCCTCTAAAACTCAACTAAACTGTCTCCCTTTCTGAACTGTTTTCACTGGGCTGAGAGGCATTCTCTCCTCTGAGCTCTCATAGCCAGGGACACATTTTATCGTGAACTCCATGGTGGCAGGGACGATGTGCTGTTTACCTCTGGGTCCCTGGAAGGTACTGCAAAGCCATACTGAGAAAGAAGCAAACCCCCCAAAACAAAAAGAATGAATAAGCTTACAAGAGGATGCTACCTTGGAACACTCCCTTAAGGAATAAGTATGCACTGGATAAGTAAAGAAAGGCTGGAAGAGGTCATTCTTGGCTTTCCAAAACACCCTGTCCCCTCACCTTTTTCCATAGCTGATCTGTACAGTGTTGCAGAATTAGTTCACCCATTTTAATTGGTTTCTGGTATTGTAGTCTGTGTACACATCTGCACCCTCCCAGTAAAACTGGAAGCTCTATAGGACAGCCGCCATGTCTTATACCTGTTACTGGTCCCCTGTAATAGGCTTTGCATCAGGAAATATGGTGCAGAGACTCTAAGCATGGGCTCTGAGGTCAGAAAACACCTGCTTTCAAATATTAATTCTGCCATTCACTCTCTCAGTGACTCTCCCCAATTTATGAAATCTCTGTGGGCCTTTATTTCTTTTTCTCTACAGTGAGGAGTGAACACAAATTGTCTCATGGGATAAGAGCCATGATTAATCTATTTATCCAATAAATATATATTGAGTGCCTTCTACATGTGTACAGTTGAATATAAAGAGATAAATAAAACAGATACCATCTTCACCCTCACAGACCATCAAGTCTACTTAAGCACAGACTAAATAGGCCATTGCAAAGTTTAATCATTATAATAATGGAAAGGGATGGGGACATAATTCAGATGATGGGTTCTGCAGAGGCTGATCTGAAAAAGCAGCATTCAGGCTGAGAACTGGAGGATGAAGAAACAACGCGGCATGTGCTGAGGCCCTGTGATGGGTGAGAGCATGAGACCAGGGGTGTGGTAGGCTCCTTACTTGCTAATGCGATTTCTGTGGAGCCTGGACCTTGGGCTCTAGAGCCAGCCTGCCTGAATTTAAACCCTGGCTCTGCCACTGACTAGAGCATGGTGTTAGGCAAATTTCTCAACTTCTCTGGGCTTCGGTTTTCTCATCTGTAAAATGGGGACAATAAAACACTGTCTTCAAAGGGCTATTGAATGGAAAGAGGGGTTAATGTGTATAAAGCATTTAGAATAGGGCCTACAATATCAAAAACTCTCTAAGTAACAGCCATTCCTATCATGATTCTTTTGTTTTTCCCCTCAGGTATTTACATGAATACTGTTAGGAGGGAGAAGGCAAAAGCCTTGCTTGAAGAAGACATGGCTGGGCTAGGAACTGAAAAAGAATAACGGAAAGTTATGGGAGGTTGTTGCATAAAATACCAGGCAACTCGGCTTGCCTCTCTGTAAATAGCACACTCCTGTGTCACATTTCATGGTGCCAGTGGTGCTCCCGAGATGCCTCCAGGGGACTCCCTTTGGCCCGCCAGTGGGTATCTGGATTTGGACAAGGTTACTGAGATTCCTGGAAGAAAGTATAACTCCAAGACAGCATATTATTTAAAAAATTCACAGGCTTAAAGCAAAAACAAACAAATTTAAAAAAACTCTAGGGATCACCTCTGCTTTTTTTCTCTTTTAAAAGGATGCTTTTGTTGATTTAATATCCATCTCGAAGCCAGCAAAATTGCTGCTTATTTAGCCTGCAGTTTCTGAGTGCCTTCTTTGCCTTTGCATTCTCTCTCCCTGTTACAAGCCATAGATAGGATTAAGAACAATCTATTCATGCTCTGAATTGACTCCACACATTGAAGGAGCGATTTCTGGGGGCAGGACTGTGATAGGGAGGAGAGGAGTGGGAGAAGGTCGTGGGAGTCAGGCACGCGGCTCATCCCCCACTAACCTCTCCAAAGCGAGACAGCTCCCCAGCCTTCCTTGCTGGTATGAATCTGTGAATGTTTCCCAGAAAGAAATAGTAACTTCTCCTTTTTCTGGCATGGATGCTTGATGAAACTCCCTGAAAACAGGGCCTCTCCCTCCCCTTCATGCTGGCCTCACACATGCTAATGCAAATGAGTCCTGACCCAGCCAGGGGTCTATGGGAAGGCTGCCAGGAGCTTTAGAACAAACACGAGAAGAATGTTATTTCATTTCTGGCATCCCGGGGAAAGAGGGACAGGGAGAGGGAGGCTGGGCAGTGAGGGGACGGAGGGAGACAATGAATGCGAATGCTGACTGCTGTAAGGCTGGAGCAAACGGAAAGGATGGGAGGAAGCTGATAGGAATAAAGGACCTACTAGGCGCCAGAAATTGACATACAGAATACTTTTTTAAAAATTCACATGTACTAGAGTAGAATTTGTTACTCCCACTTTTTGGATGCAGGAAAAGGCTTGGTCTCAAATATTAGGTTGTTTTTTCCCCCCACAAAAGGTTACTCAACTACTAAGTGGTAGTCAGCACCTGAAACCAGATTGGTTGTCCTTTGATAGATCCCAAAGAAAACTGTGAGCACAGCATCCTGTGACCACATCCTATGACTCTCTCCTGGTACTTCCTCCTCTACGCCCGCCTCTGCTGTTGTTCCAATAGCAGATTCCTTACCTCTTACCAGGATTATTTTATCAGCCCCCTACGTCTTCCTACTCTAACCTGTGCATCACGGAGATCATTCTAAAACCCAGACTATGGCCTGCTCATTGCTACTCGAATGAATTAACAGTTCGCTGGTCTCCATATATATTTATATATAAATCTTGCAAGTCCTGCTTCCCCATCCTCATATACTATATATTTCCTGGGCTTTCTGCTGTTCCCTTATGTGTCCCTTCAACTTCCCACCTCCTGGTCCTTACTTCAGTTGTTGAGTCTGCCTGTGATGCAGCAACTTCCCTGATCCTAAAAGGTCAATGTTATCCATTCTTCCAGACCCAGCATTTGTACCTCCCCCAAGTTACACTGGCTGTTAGATATTAGGGTCCCCTCAGAACTTCCCATGCCTTCATTATGGGGCAAGTTACCTTCTACTCCAGGATAGTTAGCTGCTTACAAGTTTATCCCCAACACTGGGCACAGCTCTTTCATCTGAGCCATAAGATTTCAAATTTCAGCCACACCACTGCCTACGCGAGGAATGCATGAGAATTTACAAGTGTGGACTCTAGAGCCAGGTATCTTGTGTTAGACTCCTGGTTCTGCCATTTGCTGATCAGGTGACCTTGGATAAGTCAGTTAGCTTTTCTGTCTGTGTTTCTTTACATATAAAAATGGGGATACTATAGTACAATATCTACCTTAGAGGGTACCATATAAACGTTGTGAAGGTTCAACGTGTTAGTGGACATAAAAATCTTGACACATTACGCAGCAGGTAGTACAGCTTGATAAACGGTCGATTGTACTTGTGAGAGGCAGGCAGGGGCATGTCAGTGTCAGGTCCTCAGCCAACAGCTACAGTTGTTTACGTGAAGGGCTGACCCCTTCCATTCAACCTGCAATACCTATTACTGACCTTTGGTGTTTGCTGGATTGAGTACCTACAAAAACCAGGCCATGTGACAGGGATTCAAGGATTTCTAAAACATGGTTTCTAAAACTGGAACTACTCTGACGACTTACAATCTTAGTTCTCTATGATCACGAGAACTATATTAGAGATGGGTTCAAGGAAAGTATAAGAACAAAAGAATGAGGGGAGGCACCTCTTCTTATGTTACATGTTTGGGAAAAACCTTCCTGAATTTGCCATATCTCAGGTCCAAAGGGCTCCTGGGAGATGCTTGAAGGGAACAGAAAAACATGAGCAGTGGCATAGTGGGTATGAGTTCGCTTCATGGTCATCCCTGATGAAGACCTACTAAGGAAACACATGTACTTGGTATGTTCTTGATATTGAGTACCTACTGTGTGCTGGATATGTTTACGCGGGAGCTCTGCATGGGTTAACTACTCTCTCTGTATTTGTTTCACAACAAAACTCCAATAGAGGAAGTGTCAATGTCTTCACCTTACAGATCTGAAAGCAGAGACCCAGGGAAAATAAGTATCTTTTACAGCCAGAAAGTGTCTAAAGTTTGAATTGACTCCAGGACAGCCTGACTAAAAATGCTAGACTCTTAGGCTCTCAGACACCCAAGATCAGGGCACCTGGATGATTAGATCTAGGATAAGAGAACAGCAGGTCAGCTGGAGTGGAGCCAGGAACGCTGGTTCAGCCCAGCTCTGACACTGGTTCCCTGAGCACCCTAGGGCAGGCCCTGTGCCCTCCCTGACCTTCAGTTTCTCCTATAAAGGTAGAAGGTTTGGGCCAGTCATGTCTGAGGCCTTAAGCTCTACAGTGCCATGATGCAAATTCAAAAGCAGAAAGGGACTCTTGGTACATGGGGAAGTCTGCCCTTGGGAGAAAGGAGAACAGAACAGGAAAAAGTACCAGAAATATGGATTCTGTCTTGCCACATATCAGTGATAGTGGTTCCCTGCAGTCTGCTAACACCTTCCCAGTGATGACTTCAAGTCTACTAACAGCAGCAGCCTCCTTCACAGATGGAAGTAGGAGTCAGGAGTGGGTAGGTGGCAGCTGCTCAGTGTGCAGTGAGGGCCCCACTGCTAAGACAGTGAATGCAGGGGAAAGTTGGAGAAAGCAACTGAACCTCAGAAAGCGAAAACTCTTTGTCCATGGCACCTGGTAGAAGGGTAGCAAAGCTGGGGACAGAGCCTAGTGTGGCTTGTGACCCTACTCGGGAACCCTCCACATGCTGAGCAGTTTCTGTTCTTTTCCCCTAACAAGGTGACCTAAAGTAGAAGGTGGGGTCAAGGCCTGCTGTTAAGAGCCCTCGATTTGGGTGTCAGGACCCCAATGTGCTAATCCTGGCTCTGTCCTGATTGTGAAGCCTCTGGGACTCCTGGAGCTTTAGCTCCCTCATCTATACACTGACGGAGTTGATCTAGATTATAGATTCTAAATTAATCACATGCAGGCTAATAGTGAACTCCAAAATTGGCTTATGTGACCAGTTTTATACTTGTTGCCTGGAAGTACTAATTAAGAGGTTTCACCTAAACACCTCAACTTATGGCTTGGAAAAATTTTCAACACTGGGTCTATATTCTCCCATATTAATGATTAGCTGGAGCTAAGTATTCTTTGCTCCATTTCTAGTTTACCACAGTTATACCCCCTCCTCTACTTCCCTCGGGAAGACTTTGCAGGAGACCTGGCTGGGTTAGCTGTCCTTCCTTGATGTTGCCCCAGCCCTTGACTTTCCCATCAGAGCATGAAGTGAACCACCATACATGCCTCCCTGCCTGGGCTGTTCTCTTTTGCCTCCCTGCCTGGGCTGTGAGCAGCATGGGGGCAGAGACCTTGTCTGGCATCATTAGTTCCCTTTTTATTGAATTTATTGGGGTGACATTGGTTAATAGAATTACACAGGTTTCGGGTGTCCAATTCTATTATACATCAAATACATCTATAATATATCTATATTGTGTGCTCACCACCCCAAGTCAAGTCTCCTTCCATCACCATTTATCTCCCTTTACTCATTAGTTCCGAATCCCAAGTACCTAGTATGAGGCACATTGTAGATGCCCACCCAATATGTCATTTTCCTGAGCACTCTGCACTGCAGCCAGTTAAATAAGAATAGGAAAAGCTGTTTCTGATGTTTCCAGAACTGGGCTTAGCCCACACCGCTCCACTTTGGCCCAGCATATGCCCGACTCCCATGGGAAGGAAGGGCACCATTCATTGGCTTCCCAAATGTGTGAAGACCCAGCCTAAGATTAGAGATGCCACCACAAAACACAGATTTAATATAGGCTGCTCGTCCTCAGAAGCCTTTGCTGGCTCCCCATTGCCTGCATGATCAAGTCCACCTCCTCCACCCGGCATTCAAGGCTTAGCTCTCCAGAATGGCCTCAGCTCCTGTCCCTCCACCCTGCACGAGTTCACATGAGCAGTCTGTGCCCTGTCCCTCTGGAACCCTGGCTGGCGTCCCATTCCTGGATGAAATCCTGACACAGTCTGAGGAAAGAAACAGCCCGCCTGAGAGTCCCCAGCAGGTTTTAGGAGCCTCACTGTCTGTCGGCTGAAAAACAGGGTTATTTTTCCTCTATGAGTCTCTCTTGGCTTGGGACGCACAGCTGTGTTTGCTTCTGGCTTGAGGACAGCTCTTCCCCTCTCTAGGGCCCCAACTGTGCACTTTGGAGAGGTCAGCATGACCTGATGCTAGATGGAATTGAGTCTTAAGTGGCTAGACTGCCCCCTTACCCTCACCCCCTGACCAATAAGACAGGGCACCACAACCAGGGAAAATGCACATTTCACCAAGATTTGGGGACATCAGAGGCCCCTGCTGAGCTCCAGGGCCCTGGGCCACACCCAAGCTGTTCACCCCAGAGTCAAATTATACACCCAGACATGTACTTGTACAAGACTTGTACTTAGGCTGGAGTGAAAGCAGGGAAAAGGGGGAGTAAAAATGCACAGGAGGATGGAAGAAGAAAGGTCCAGGGACCCAGCAAGACAAAGACTGAGAAGTGATGAAGTGATAAGACAAGGAGACAGAGGCAGATGCAAAGAGAGCAGGTGGACCCAAGACAGATAGAATTCAGAGTGACACAGAGAGAGGAAGCATCCAAGAGCAAGACAGAAGACAAGAAAGTAAAGGGGAAGAAAGAGAGGGGGAAAAGAGAAAAGAGTCAGACAGAAACAATAACAAAAAAAAATAAACAAAAGGGGAAATAAAAGGAGGATGTTGAAAAAATGGGGAAGGAAGGAAGGAAGGAAGGAAGGAAGGAAGGAAGGAAGGAAGGAAGGAAGGAAGGAAGGAAGGAAGGAAGGAACAGGGAGGGAGCACTGAAGAGAAATGGGACTGAGGAAGTTTCACAGGGGCGAAGAAAAAGCCAGTGGGGAGCAGGGCAGGAATAGTCAGGCCCATGCTGGCTCCTTTCCCTGCTGTGTCCTGGATCAACCTTGGCCTCAGCCTCAGCTCACATGGACCCAGAGGCTGCAGCCCAGGATCCCTGGTCAGCACGGAAGGCTTCCTCTGAGCACATCTCCTTTCTCCTGGGAGCTGAAAGTCCCTTCCAAAGCTGGTCCAGTGACATCAGGGACTTGGCTCAGGAGGCCCACTAAGCAGATGGGGGTCACAAAACTGCAGAGGGGATAAGTAGTGTGCTTTGAGGTGAACGAAGCTCTTCCACCCAAGGCAACCCCTTGTCTCTGTAATTGCCAGGGGCCTGAGTCCATCTTCTTTCTTCCATTATCTCTTGAGATGCACAGACTCTGAAATCATGAACCGGCCCTTTGGGATGGTCCCATTCCATCCCTCTTTCACAAATGGA
Source organism: Tonatia bakeri (assembly GCA_004024845.1). Lineage (NCBI taxonomy): Eukaryota > Metazoa > Chordata > Mammalia > Chiroptera > Phyllostomidae > Tonatia > Tonatia bakeri. The sequence goes on from PVIA01001925.1 coordinate 123,415, forward strand.
GAACTGAAGGCCTCCTAAGGGGACACTCCTTGCCCAAGGCCACATAGCTGCTTTGGGCCAGAGGCAGCATAATCCGAAGGTCTCAGCCTCCCATCATCTGGGCAAGCACTTTCAAAACACAGCCCTGGAGGGCTCCTGATGACTTTCATGCTGTTTCCAGTAAATTCTGTGCTGATTTTTGGCATAAAGAGAGGAAATGAAGAGGGTAGGGTAGGAATGTAAATAAAGGGAAACTTTGAGATTTCATCTAATATATAATTATAAAATCCATGGTGGTGGCCCTGGCTGCTTCTGCACTGTGCTCCCCAGGCTGTGCCCGGGTGTGAGTGGGGTGCCCTGGGGGTGATGAGGAACCCAGCAACGCTCCATCCATGGCTCCAAGGCCCCTGGGCTTTTGGAATAGCAGCTTTGGGCCAGGAGGCTGGACTTATTTGGCAAAACACATGGTAGTTTAGGAAGCTACTCAGCAGATGAGAGCAGGGGATGCTGGGTACCTCAGAAACAGCATTGGGAGGATATACCTGGGAGGAGCAGGGGGCTTACACAGACTCAGGCTGTAACTGTGAGGCACCTGCCAGGACTGTAGGGCTTGACTGGCTGTTCCACTGTGACGCTGTGAGTATATCAGTGTCAACAGCGGCAGCCCCAGACACGATTGGCTAGGTAAAGGGTGTAATCACAGAGAGTCCTGACAGTAGTTACTCCTCCTCCCACCACGTACAAAGAACTGACAAGTTAGACACTATCTTGGGATCTTTGCATATTTCAGAACCTTGAAGCCTCACAATCTCATAAAATAAGGCCAGATATGATTCCATTTTACAGAGGAAAAAACTGAAACTCAGATAGGTTAAGAAATTCATCCAAGGCCACACAGTGGGTGGATGTTGGAGCTGAGGTCTGATTTCAAAGGCCTAATTAAACAATATCTATGTGCAGTGGGGAGTGGGAGAGGGGCATGTTGATTTAAACATTTCCTGCCCTCTGGGTGCTGGTCTCTGACAGACAGAGTGACCACCATAGCCCTCCATGGGCTCATGACCTGATGAAGAAGTCCAAATCCACTCTTGTGTGCTCTCCAGTTTAATCTTTGTAACAACTTGCTGCAGCAAAATTAATTATCTCCATTTTGAGGATGCAATTGATCAGTTCCATTTTATAGATGAGGAAGGTGAGGTGTGAAGTACCTTCCCTGCAGATCTGCAAGCTCCAGTCTGGGTCTCCCTGTCCCTGAAGTTCCTTTTTTTCCCATTGCAAACAGAGTTGCTTACAGATAGGAGGCCCTCTTGCAGTCTTCATTCCTCCCTTACCAGGTACTTCTAACAACTCCTCCCATGCGAGTGAACAGGACAGAGACAGCGTGTAGGGGCAGCGGGAGGGAGGGTGGGTGTAAGAGTCAGCTTGGGTATACATCTCAGCTCTCTCTTCTTGCCATGTAACTTTGGGCAAAATGTTTGCTCAGTTAAGCATTAGTTTCTCACTTGTGAAATAGAAGATGATGATGATGAAGATGATGATGATGATGATGATGTTGATGATACCACAAGATCCATAGTTATGGTGAAGATTAAGTGAAATAGCACATGTAACATACTCCACAAGTTTCCTGGCATGTAGTGAATGCTTAAGAAATTGATTATCACGACTATTATTATCCAGGAAGTACTGGGGCACAGAGACTTGAGACTTTGCTGTGGAGTCTGCATCCCTACCTCTGTGTGCAAGTCTTAGAACTCAGAGTTTAACATATCTGTTTCACAGATGAGAACACCAAGGCCAGAGGAAGGGGCGGAACTGCTGTTAGGTCTCACTGGGAGCAAGGGTAGAAACTGTTGCCTGACCCCTGACCCCTGACCCCAGGCTCTTTCTTTACAATGCCTTCCCAACTCCAGGGCCTTGGTATTCTGTTCACCCCTTTCCTCCAACTCCACCCACCCCTGCTAAAAAGGTGCGTCTGCCCTGAGCCTCTGGTCCCACCGCGGGTATCGGCATGAGGCTACAGTGCCCAGGCTCCCTCAGCATTCCTTTCATTGAGCTGAGGCCAGGGAGGTGAGGGCGGGCCTGGGGCAAGTCTCTGAATGTGTGGGAATGAGCCCCCCACCCCAGGAATCAGGCCTGGCTGCCACTGTGTGTTTGCTCACGACCCTTTGGCAGTCATCCATGATTAGAGAAAGGCAATGCAGCCAAGACAAGACAGAGGCTAATTACCTCGGGTAATAGGAAATTGGGGAGCGGCAACAACAAGGGTGTCTAGGCCTCTGGCCAGGCAAGGGCAGGAACCACAAATGCCCAGCCTGGCCCAGCTCATCTATGCTGAGGAGAGATTCCGTCTCAGGGTCACAGTCAGATTCCAACAGTCCAAGGGTACAGGAGCTGCCACACTGCCAGACCTGCTGTGGACCCTCTCCCTCTGTTGCTCTTTGTTTGTTTTCATTCAAAAGCAAAACAAATGAAACAAACAAGAAAATTCAATTTAAACAGGGCTGAAGCGCTGATGTTTCTGCTTTGTTACACCAGGGTGAGCTTAGGACAGAAAATCAGCCTTGACTTTCACTCTTCCAATTGGTTTCAATCCTGTGGCGCTATGCAAAATTGCATGGATGGATGGGCTGTAAAAGCAATTTGCCTTTCTAGGTGGGGTGGAGAGAGGCAGTAGGGGTGGAGAGGAGCCAGATTCGAAGAGAGAGAGCACAAGAGAACAAAACTCAAAGAAGAAATAGCAGAGGAACTGAGACACACAGAAACAGAAACTAAGGGACTGACAAATAGAAAGGCAAAGAAGGAATGACTGGGAGAACGGCAGGCAGACAGAGACAGTATGCTATGCAGAAAACACATGGAGAGGGAATGAAAGGCAAGAAGAGGCAGGCAGAGGTGCAGAAAGTCACAGGAGGGCAAAACCAAAGTGAGAACAGTAGAAAACTTGGAAAGGTTGGAGCCCAAGAGGAGGAGAAGAAAGCAAATGAGAACAAATCTGATGGTAAAACTATGCATTCTAAGAACTCTCAAGCCGGGGTCTATCTCATGCACCTGCATTTTGGAGATGCTGAAATTGCAAAACAAGGAGAGGAACATTTAGTCCAAGGCCTCAGAGGCAGGAGTGGTGGGACTGGGATGTGAACCCAGACTTCCTGCCTGAGAGGCTGGGCCACCATAACTGTGACCCCCAAATCCTTCCATCACATTCCCTGGCAGCATGGGTGAGAGTTTCTGGTGCCCACCTGTCCTTGATGAAATCTCAGGGGTGTGGACCCATGCTGTCTTTTCATCCTAGTTTTCCCCAAAAGATCCTAGATGATCATTCTTTCCAGGGATAGTGGGACCTCGTCCTGTCTCATAGGATAATGCTCCTTTAGGACTATCCTTGGAAGAAAGATAACCAGCAATTAAGTCAAGGAGAATAAGCAGAAAGAGGAAGAAAATCACTAATTTTTCACAGGCCTCCTGTAGGCCAGGCAACCTGGTGAACCCTTGGTGGAGTTTTTCACGTAATGCTCTTCCCTATAACTTTATGAGATAAGAACAATCACCAGTCAGTCCTCTTTTAGCAGAAGAAGCAACTACTGCATAGAACAGTAGAAAATTACTTTCCCCAGGGCAGGTTAGGAGAAGGGGTAAGAATCAGGACTTGCCCCCAGCTCAGCTTGTCCTAGAAGCCTGTGCTCTTTCCTAACCCTCACCCTTTTGGCTTAAGAGGAATAAAACTAATTTTGGTAAGGAACAAGCAAGCAGAACATGAGAAAACCTAAGAACAGACACTGAAACTATTTTAAACTTGAGACCAAGTCGGTCAGACTTCAGGGGAGGACAGCCGCCAGTGGGATAAGAGATGGGTCCAAACAATACCTTGGCTCCTTGTCAGAGTGGCCCAGGTCCCAGGGCCATTAATCCAATCAATTTCAAAAAGAAGGAAGTATTCAGAGTTAGGCATGACACACTGATCACAAGCGCACTGCCAGGACAGAAAAAGAAAGGGTGATCCTACTTCAAGAGGTGGGAAGAGGGTAGGGGGTGCCAGTCAGTGAGAAAAAGATGAGGGGAGGAAAGAATGTTCCTCATTCTTAAAGGATGGCAGGTGGTTTGTCAGTTCTCAGTGTTAATTGCCTTAGGGGTGCCATAAAACATTTCACTGCTTTCTACATAATGTGCCTGCAGGATTCCAGCCTACCTAAAGCCAAGTCCCCACAATGTCACCCAGAGACAGGGCTTCCACTTGTGTTTCAGGTCCAGGAACCACATGCCAGGGCTCTGTCCCTCTCTGCTAAATACTGTCTCTCCCAGCAATTGGAGAATGGAGGGAGAGGGAGTTGAAATGAATTATTACCACAACAAGGGCAACAGGAGCAATAGTAACAATAGCTAACACATATGCTCCTACTGGGAGCTCATCACCAAGCAGAAAGCTTTTGTGCATTATCTCATCAAAAGCCCTTGGGGTCCCAGTGAGCTGGCCGGCCATAGTGTTATCTACCTGCTCACGGAGGAGCAAAGGGAGGCTCAGAAGGTTGAGAGGCTTATTCAGTATCACACAGCTGATAGAACGCAGGACAGAGATTTGAACCCAGGTCTTTTTGCCTCTAGTCTACACCCTTAGTAAGGGGCAGAGGAACCAGAGGCCCAGCATCAGAAAATCTTTTAAAACAGCTACTTTCTATATATAATCATAGTTTTTATAGTTGGAGAGGAGTTTATAGCTCTTAATCTAGTCCCATACTTGGTTTTCATAGATGCAGTGATCCAAAAGCCCCGGCGGATGGTGTCAGCATTTACTCAATAAGAAGCTATAGAGTCACACACACTCTCAAGATCTGGCTCCTGACTCGGCAATGAAGCAAATGCCACCTCCTATGTGAAGTCTACCCAGATATCCCACTGAAATAGGTCTGATAGCCTATTGCACCTTGGGGATTCCGTGTCTGTCTCTAATTGATTTTTGTTATTCGGCATAAAATAAAACTTGGGCCCCCACGTCCCTGAAACAGTCAGTGGAGAATCAGAGGTAGAGGCCCAGTTTTTAGCTCACAGTGATACTCCTGAGTTTGGTGCATGATGTGTCGGGTGTTGCCAATGAGCCTGAATCTGTCAAGTGGTCAAAAGAGCACCATGGTCTTTAGAAAGGCATGGTCTTCCAGAAGGAGTGAAGAGAGAATGTTTTGGTGGTGAGGGGGATTCACAGGTGTTGGAGGGACTAATACTTATCGGGCACATCCTCAGATACTGCGCTAGGATGTTTCCTGTTTATTTTCATGCAACTCTGCAACCTCAGATTTATTAGTTCTTTTTAACTGAAGTTCATAGGGCTACAGCAACTTGTCTAAAGGCCATTTATCTAAAAATGTCAAAGCCAGATTTGAATACACAATCTGTGGTGTTTCTTACCATAATTAGGTTACAAGTTATCTGAGTCTAGAACCTTTGTCTTGATCTCATTCACATTGGCATTTCCTGGCACAGTACCAAGACACTGGAAATCCTGAAAATATGTCTGCTGCATAAGTACATAAGTAGTGGGTGAGTCAATAAAGATGTAAATGAATGAAAAAACTGATGAACAAATAAGCAAAAGAATGATGGAGTATAAGAGGTATGAGTAGATGGATGGGATGGATGGGTGGATGGATTGATAAAAGGAAGAAGGAAGAAAGGGGTAGATGGTGGGATGAATGATTGGGTACATGGATACATGAATGAATCATTGAGTGAGTGAATAAAATAAAAAAATGAGTTGAATGATTGTAAAAATTGTGATAATGCTTACCTTGTTAATAATGCAGCTTTCTAGGTTGGGAAGAGAGGTGTCTATAATTTCATAATTAGGGTACGAGAAGAATACTGGTTTCTAGAACTGGTTTCTAGAACTCTGTACCACAGCTTGTGATGGCTGCAGCCACATGCAGCGACACTCATTGAGATGGGAAACAAAAAAATAAGTGCCTTTTCCCTCTGAGATGAGCAGATGAGTTTCAGAATGACATCCTTTTTCATCTCCAGAAGTTTGAGGCAAAGACTCTAATGTTCTCTACAAAGGAGTGAAATGCTGCTATTTCTGAGGGTCTGGCTGGACCTATTGCTAAAAATGTATCTGTGTGTGTGTGGGTGTGGGTGCGTGTGTGTCTGTCTGTGTGTATATGAATATATGCATGTATATGAATATATGTGTGTGTATGTATGTATGTGTGTATATATATCACACATATATACTTCAGATATGCTAATATAATATTTTTCAGATGAGATAGTACGGAACTGAAAAAAAAAAAAAAGAAAACACAAAGCAGGCACACTGGTCACAGACTTCCTTGCTAACTTACCATCTTCCCCCTTTGGGAAACAGATTCTTCACCAGTAGGAATAATGATTTTCAGTTTCTGGCCTCCGTGAGCCCTTCAGCACTCACCATGTATGATTCTGTGGCTCACTATGGCCACACTTCTTCAATGGACACTTTTAAAGCTTAGCATCTCAAGATGCACACACAGGCTGGCCTGTCAGACATTTGGTTGACCTGGACAAACCATTCATGCCTTGCCTCCCAGACTTAAAACTATCCTGTCTGCTTCACACTACACATGCACCCAGCTTGTCTTACTTGTAGAGGCCATCGGGCTCCAGACACTTGAAGATGACGGAGTAGATACTGACTTCAGGGACCTCTCCATGGCTTCGACCAGCTGCCACACAAGATGTGCCCAGGCCAGAGAGTAAGTCATCAGCAAAACTCAGGAACTCTCCTGGAGGGAGACAGAGAAAGATAAGCTCCCCAGTTCAGGCCTTGGTGAGTGGGCATTCTTGCCATTGTCCGGTCCCATCAAGTGTCTGCATACTATTATTATGAAAATTAGTGCACAGAATAAACACAAGATATGAAAATGACACAGGTTAGTACATAGCCCTGTGACTCTCTGTTCATATTTATGCCTGAACTTTCTCACCTATAAAGTGGGGATACTGATACCTACCTTTATAATATTCTATCAAGGCTCAATTGAGGTAAATTATTGGGTAATCAAAATGCATGAAAAGGCTAGAGTGGAAAATTTCTTTCTGTAAGTCCCTTCCTTTTTGGAATTGCATTTCTTGTATAACGAAGGAGTTGGACTAGGAATGTAAGATAGGTTTCATGTCACACGATCACTCTAATGCACTGGCCCTAAATTTATGGAATGTTGTGTTGTGGTGGACAGAGACCTGGTCCTGCTAAGGAGGCAAGAATTCCATGACTGATTAGCAATGAAGGGGCATGGGACAGAAAGGGACTGTAGAAGAACAAGTGTCCTGGACACTGTGACTTTCAAGTCACCTAGTCATCAGGTTTTAGAAAGCAGCTGAAGTTTACTAGAAATAGAAGTAGTGCAGAATATTTGATAAAGGCTAGAAAGAATGACTGAATACTTGGAATCCTGAGATCTCATCGTAGCTCTGTTAAGAATTTGCCGTATAGCTTCAGGCAACTAAACTCCCATCTCTGACTCATAGTTTTTCCTCTGTAAAATGGAGGTGCTAGAGTAACCATTAGGATTTTTGAAAAATAAAATACAAATGTAGATATGCATGAAGATTAAGTAATGAGGAAAAGCAAACTAGCAAGAATTTAGAAAATAAATGTTCAACAATATAGAAACAGCAATATCAATTATAGTTCAGTGATGTAATGGAATATTTTACAGCCCCTAAAGGTAATATTGTGGAATAATATGAGTTATATGAAAGGATATTCATGATATATTAAGTTTACAAACAGGTTACACTAATACAGAATAATCTAATTTGGGGTGGAAATTTTATATGTGTATTCATTTAGAAAGAGAAGGAAAAATACAACAAATGCATAATAGTAGCTTTGTCTGGAAAGTGAGGTGATGGGTACTTTTCCTCTTTTATTTTTGCTTATCTCTATTTTTTAAAAATTATCTACAACGAACATGTGCTGCTTTTATAACAAGGGAAAAATCAATAAAATTTACTTAAAAATAGATACAGTAAAAGAGTCAGACTAAATGGCCTCTGAGTTCCCTTCCAGTTCTAAAATTGGATGATTTCGGAGCCAAGCAGGCATGTGTGGTATTTTCTACCACACAGTACAAAACGACAGGAGGCCTCCCAACAGCTGAGTCCTGTTCTGCTTCCTGCTCGATATAGAGGGCCTCCCACTCTCTACTTGCTTGTATTCTCAGTAATAAACAAGAGGACGTCTAGTCAACTCTGTCTTCTCTACCTGGGCTTAAGGGCAATCCAATTTAATGGAACCATCATGGGACAGTGTCTGAGAAGACTGAGACCCAGAGAAGCCACGTGGCACTTCTCTCCCAGGCAACAGGGTGGGCAGAATATGCAGATTGCTTCCTGTGAGTCTTTTAAAGACAACCTCACTCTCCACTCACAAGTGAATGAATCATGTAACACCTGTCTGACTGAAGTGTCTGGATGGGCCTGGGATTCAGGTGAACAACAGTTCTGTAACATATTGGTCCCCATGGTCCAATACAACAGATTTGATGGGCAGCAGTTTTTGTTTTCCACTTCTTAAAAAGACAACGTACAGTTCATGGCCTTGATATGCAGATGCTAGAGCGAGTGTCTGGATCAGGCTGTCACTGACATGCAAGTTCAGCTGCTGTTGCCAGGCAGACTTGGGACTGAATTCCATTTCCACTATTTATTGCAAATCCCTTAACCTCTTAAAGTCTCAGTTTTCCTTTCTGTAACAAGGGACCAATAACTCTTTTATGACTTTGGAGTCTAGAAAGAAAAGCTGAGTCTAGGAAGAAAATCTTTGTCCAAAACCAGAGGTCTTGCTAGAAAATAAAGAGGTAAATGAAACCCTTTTTTCATCACAGATTCTGGCAACCCTATTTCTTCCCTAGGCCTCTTATGTCAGCCTCTTTCATAGTAAAATCATAAACCAGCAATGTGTCTCTTCCAACAGGTACCAAAGCAATGCAGGAGGTGAAAAAATGGGGGTGGAGGATGGGGGACATGGAATTATTCACTGAATGGAGTGAGAGCTTTTCACTCTTGGTTTCTCAGGATCCCAAGTCTGGCTGCTTACTTTTGTTTTCTTTGAGCTCGGATCCATGTCTGTCTACTTTTCAATTTGTTTCCAGAGAGCCATTGAAAAAGCTGGCCGCTCAGGAGGGAACTTAGTAAACTGTGGCCTATATTAATTGTCTTTAAGCCAAAAGATGGCTGATGTTCATTTTCAAATGGGCATAGCTTTCCAGACATTTCCATGCATTTCAGAGTAATTTTGACCATGGACAAATGACCCATAAATATTGGCACACAGTGCCAATAAGGTTTGCAGGTTCAGTTCCAGTTAAGAAGCTGGTTAATATGGAGTATATAACTAGTCATGCCAAGGACATATTTAGGTCCTGGTTCTACTTGGAATTATCTGTATGTAAAGACTTTTGAATGAAAAGAATTAAAAAGAAGAAAACTGGTATTTAATAGCAACCTTTCTTTTTTCCATTTAATCCTCACAGTATTTGATCCTAATGAGTTAAATTTTAGTATCTCCACCATAAAGCTGAGGCTACGCTTACAAATTTAGGAAGGGACAGAGCTGAGATTTGAACCCTTATCATCCTAACAACAAAGCCATGCCTTTTCTTTTATACTATGCTGCCTCCTAGAGAAAGTTTAAATAGGGGCAGTGTTAGAAAGCAAGCTTTCTCTGTTCTGTTCAATTTACCATTGAATTCGTGCCACTCTCTTAGCTCTATGGGCTTGAGGAATGAAACAATAAAAGAAATGGTCCCTGACCTTCTACAGCTTGTAATCTGACAACAGGAAGGGTTGTTAAATACAAGAACTGACCCATAAAGTAAATTGTAATATTGCTTTTCTTGGCACTCTATTCCAGAAGGTTTAAATGCAACCTAGATGGAGGCAGGTGACTGAGGCAACCCCTCACTGTCTTTCCTCACTTACAGGAGGCAGGAGTAAGAAAGGCCTGGGGCTTCTCTATGCACAAATGCAGTTCAGCACAATTCAGCACATGTATTATGGTTCCATAGTATAACATACTCCACATCTGGCAGCAGTACCATTGAATGAACAGTAATACAGTGTAGTGGTAAATAAGCTGGGCTCTGAATTCATACTGCCTAAGATTAACTCCTGGTCCACCCCCACTTACAGCTGGCCTTGCCTTCTCTTGTTTCTATTTTCTCATATGTAAAATGGGTGTAATAATAGTATATTGTTAGAAAACCAATTAGCACAGTGTCTGGCATATTGCAAGAGCGCAGAAACTCTCTCAACTGTCATTATTGTTTTTGTTCCTATTGTTGTCATAACCCAAGAGAGAGAGAAAGACCCCTAGACATTTTTTATCCCACCTGCTCCTTTTCCAGGTGACAGAATTAAAGCTCAGAGAAGGAAAGTGCCATGCCCACGGCACTACACAAAATGGGACGTAGATTTGGAACAGACCTTGATCTCTCAACTCCTATATCCTATCGAGTAACTCGTAGCAGCCAACATACGTGGTAGCATTGCCAAGAACTGAAGAGCTTCCAGAGCTGCCCCAGGAGCCCTTGCTCCTCAGTTCCTGACCAACTTTATTCAGCACAAGCGTGAGCTATATGTCCTGGGTATTTGCTGTGTGCCAGGCAGTGTGCTCGGCACACAGTTCCACCCTGCTGTCTTCTTAAACTTGGAAGCTGTGGGAACAATACAAAGTCCAGGAGACACAAACGACAGAAGGTGTTCAGTTGGTTTGCAGTATGGAATCCAGTCTGACAGTGGTTTGCAAATTAGAACATCTTGAACTCTGCGGGTAAGAAGGAAAGGCAAATGTTGGGGGCAGGGCTAAGTCTGTCTCCTCTATACCCACACTGACCTTCAACTGGATTAACTCCAGTTTAATCTGTTTTAGACACTGATGGCCCGTGTTCTATTTAGGTTGGGAAAAAATCACCTAAAAAATAAAGAGCTTGGCTTAAAAGTTTTACTGCTTGAAAGGCTTGAACCCTGAAGCTCTACCACAGTCCCTGACAGAAATACAGAAGTTCAGGAATGTCGTGCCCCCAGTGGGCTTTGCAGCCACGTGGGGCACAGTCCATAATAACCAGCTCTTTTGCCTCTGAGCTCCACGTGCCTTCCACTAGCACACTTGGCCTGGCTACCTCTCTCCCCTCCTCCACAGTACATTGTTATGGTGGAACCCTCCAAGACCCAGGCTGCTGCCGCCACCTCACCCATGCCTGTCCAAGACTCTAACATTCTTTTTCTGTTTTTCTTTCCTTGAAAACAGATAGGGAGTTGGGAGTCGCTGTACAGGAATGTGCCTGTTCCCCATTATGGCTCTTCTGGGGCTGTAACCCGAGTGGGCTTGGGCCAGACCCCCACACATTTCTTTATCCACTCAGACTCAAGCCTTGCTCTCATTACGATCCACAGAAAGGGTCAATCACGATTCTGCTGAGGCTTCAGAACCAACCCAAGAAAGCACAGCACAATTTTTCCACAGGCCCTGCCCCCTGCCTCCATGCTCTGTCCCACTCCTTTCATCACTCCCTCAACCCTCTTCCTCCTCGGTTTTCCCTCTCGCTCTCTTTCTCCCCTCACCCTCTCCCTCTGATTGAGGTCACAGTCAAAGCTGGCCACAAGAGCAAATTGAAACCAGGTTGGGAGAAAAGCAGCAAAGAAATTCCAAAATGGAAAGGGAGGGAGCAGTGAGTTATTTAGCCCAGGTGGGGAGCAAGGTCCCCACTCAGAACTCCACACTCTTTTCAGGAAATGCTGAGGGGATTTAGGGCCACCCTGGGCTGGCCTCTCCCTAGCCTGTAGCTGCTCCTTGCTGGATGCACAGGGAGAAACAGGGTGCTGTATTTTCCCCAGCTTTTTTTTTACTTGGACAAATGTAGAAATGCATTCTAAGACCTTGTCAGTGACAGAATGCTTCTTGAGGAGCCTTACACTTGAGGCCCTATCAGCTGTAGCAGATTCTTTTCTTCCAAAACATGATGCTGTATTAATTTGAAAAAATCAGTGTGTGATGGTACTTACCTTATTCTGATGGCCTAATGGCCATGCAAGGTAGGGCAAAGGTAGTGGCTTTGAAGGCCAGAAGAGACCTGGTTTGAAGGTAGGTTCCACCACTTATGAACTATGTTATCTAGGGATGGATAATTAAACTCTCAGGGACTGCTTCTTCATCTGGAAAGTAGGAGGTCATTGGAGAATTGAGCCAGGAATAAATAATACATGTGGTATCCATGCTGCATGGATGGTTTACCATGTCAGTGCCCCCACATGCTGCTACCTCTTTCCCATCACATCCCATCAATTTGTCTTATAATGTTTTAGTGGTCAAACTCAGCTGCTTTGAGATACATTGAATGATACCTAACTCCCTAGAACTTCCTGTTTTTCTCCCCCCCCCCAAAGAAAGTAAGTTTTAAAAGGAGGGGAAAAGAAAAGAAGGGAGAGAGGGAGGAGAAAGAAAGGAAATGTTTATTTAGTTCTTATGAGATGGTATCAAAAGTGTCAGATATTTTTATTTACATCGTGTTGGTTAAACATTCAAAACAACCCCATTGATTAATAACATTCAATACACCCTAATGAATTAAGTTAATTGAGCTTTTACACATGAGGAAATAGGCTCAAGGTAGGTTAAACAACTTGCCTAACAAAAGCATCCTAGAAATGATAGAGTAAAGGCTAGAACCAGGACATCTGAGAGATAAAGTCTGGGATTTCACTGATGCACACTGACCAGCAGACAGTGAATTGCTTTGAGCAGGAGTTGTGTTTGGGGCACCTCTGTGGCACGAGTACCCAGCATATAGCTGGTCATGCAGGTATCTGTGGAATTCTGGAAAATGAACTTCCCTGGTTGAAGTCTCATGTCCCCCACCTCCATCTCCCCAACACCAGCACCTGACACTCGTATGCTTTTTGGAGAGGCAGGCTGCCTCTGGTGTGACCTCCTTCAAAAGTGGATAGGACTCACATGGCACAGGAGAGAAGGGACTATCAGAAAAAGAAGTCCTCCAAAAAAGGCAGTGGTGGTCTAGCAAATGTCTGCTGAGAGCTCCTATGTGCCAGGCATTGTGCTAAGTGACTTTTGGCTCATTGTTGCACCAATCCTTAAGTAGACATCTGTTGGTTTGACCTACCCTAAAAACTCATGTCTCCTTTTACTAATATAATAGCACCCTAGTTTCCCACTGAGGAGTTATCTCTCCCCCAATTTCAGTCAATATGACTTATGTGTCACTAAGGCCTCCTCCCTCTTCTAGAGATGGACATGTAATCAGTGGCCTGATATCCCACATCAGAGGACAAAGAAATAAACAAGTGACCAAGGTCTGATCAATTAGACCAACCCTTGGGTCAGAGACCAAGTCCTGATGACATCACTTGAAGACTTGGATCTGTGTCTGAAGCCAAATATACCCATGGATATTTCAAATATGTGTGTTAATATTTTCCCTTTTCTGCCTAAGCTAGTTTCCATTTGTTTTCTATTCCTTGCAAACAAGAAGCCTACCAGATATAAATTCTATGAGGTCAATTTTATGATTACCACTTTATACTTGGGGGGGAAAAAAAAAACACGTTCACAGGTCTTAAGCAAGTTGCCCAAGGTCACACTCCATCTAAATAACAAGGCTGACTTCAAATTCAGAGCTGTCAGACTCCAGAACCCGAGCCTTTCCCATCATAAAACACTACCCAGGGCAAGGGACACAAAGAGTCCATTATTGAACAGAAATCACTGAGTATTTCCAATGCCAGGCTTCCTGTGGCCCCAACTTCTGACCTCATCGCTCGTGTTCCCTTCCCTGCTCGCTCACAGCAGCCACGCTGGCACTCTTCCCTCGCCTCTAGCAGGCCAAGCACGTTCCTGCCCCAGGTCTCCATGCCTGGGGAGCTCCGACCCTCTCCTCACCTGGATCACTGCTTAAATGTCACTTCCTTAATGTCAAGTAATCATGCTCTGTCCCTTTTCCCTACGTCATTTCTTTTCATTAAACTTACCTTGTTCTCTCATATACTGATGCATTAAAATATCATCTGTATGTCCCACTGTAAGCCCCATGAGAAAGAGACTTTGTTCCCTCACCATGGTGCCTGAACACGGAAGGTTCTCCATAAATATTTTTCCAGGGAGCGTATGTATTTAGTGTGTCCTGTAAACTGAGCTGATGACTGGGAACAACATGAAGAAGAATGTCTTAGTCCCTGATCCCTGGAAAGCAGAGCCTAAGAGAAGGGCTCGGGTGCAGATGGTTTATTTGGGAGGTGATTCTAAGAAGCAGGGATGGGAAGGCAAGGATGAGATAGGGGAGAGGAAAAGTCAATATAGGGATACGTCATTAAGTTTGCTGATGTTGAGTGAGGGGGCTCTGTTCCACAGGGACCTTCTAAGATGTGAATGAGATGTCTCCCAGAATTGTTTGGCCAAAAGTTGGAGAGCGAAAGCATGCATCCCCTGATTCCTGATGACCATAGGGTGAGAGCTGCCCCAGGAGGGCTCATTTCCCCACACGGTGTTTTTCAGCTGTGCTTGTGCATGGCCATAGGACTGCCCCCTGGGTCTGCACAAGGCCATGGGCAGAAGCTAGAAGGATGCGTTTGATGTCACTAGCAGCAGGAGGTGAGTCTGGCTGTACACAGACCAGCCCACCATACCTGTGCCTGAAGAGGCCATGGGTCAAGAGGGTATGGCCGGGCCCCTGAGGAGTCTGCTACAAAAACCCAACCTGTGCCTTTAAGAAACTTACAGAAAAAGCAATTGGTAAGCCTTCTTCACTGAAGCCTAGGATAGACCTGTTAGCACCACTGTAGAAGCAGTTCACAAACAGTTATTGAACACCCAGTAGGCACCAGGGGAAAAACTACCCATTGCAGACACAGCACAAAGCCCCTTCCTTTCCTGTGGGGTTCACAGCTGAGCAAGGCAGAATCATAGTGACTGACTGATTTTATGAGTGACCCACCAGAGTCCTGCAACTTATTAATACAGAATTTAATAATATTAACCTCAGCAGTCACATGCACTTGGCTAATGGAGTCTGCCCTTTCCTATAGTTGGATTAATCAGGGGCATTAAAAGCCCTCATCATCCCCACCATCCCGAGGATAAACGATGCTAATACATTTGGTCAGAGAAGGAGAGAGGGTATTGCTAGCATGTGTGAGGATAGCTGACTGCAGAACAGGAGGAGGAAGAAGAGGAGGAGGAGGGGAGCCAAGGCCCACCCCCTGACCTTCACTCTCTGAAGACCGCAGTGTGTGTTTACTGCTGGGACAGCCCTCACCCACAAAGGGTTTTCTTTTTTCTTTTCTTCTTAAAAATCTCAGTCCTAGGTGTTACACTGTTGTGAAGTGGAAAGAACCAACTGTACAAAATGTGCTTCTCATCAGAGCCTCCATTCCTTGAATACTTCCAACTTTCTCTGGGCTGAGCCCCGTTGAACATCTCCCGCTCTGTGCGAAATGGCAGGCACTGTGTGTGCTGACGGTGGGCCCCAGCAGTCCCTCTGACCACCGATGTGATGAAACAGCATATCATCTTGCAGAGCTGGGTTGGTTATTCTCAGTTTGTTAAGAAGACAAGAAGAAGCTCAGAGTGTCAAGGCAGGTTGCCCAACCACACAGCTACTACATAGCAAAGCTAGGCCTTGAACCCAGGGTGATCCAATTCCAGAGCCTGTGTTTTTTTTTCCTCAACACGCACTTCCTAATTGCTTTTGTCTTGATGGTCCTCCATCTCCTTGTCTCTAACATGAGGATGTCAGTATTACTCTGCAAGGGGGTCAGGAGGAGTGAATTAAATTAAGTCCATGAAACTATAAAAGTACTTTATAATCTGGAAAGCGTGATGCATATTGAAGAGTGGTTGTTAAGGGAAATCCACAGACAGCCGATAAGAGGGGGACAATGTCAGATGGGTGCTTCTGGAGTTAGATGTAGGGAGAGGAGGCCATGCTTTGCAAGGAAATGAAGTATGTATTGCGGGTGTTAAGACCTAACAACACACCAGGACGCACACAAAGTGTGGGGATGAGCCTTTCACCAAGGGAAAGGCATAGAAACATACCCACATGTGACAGAGGAATTTCTGCATCACAGGAAAGGAGAAAAGTGTTGGGGGCATGAAGATGCTAAATGCAGAGAAACGTACAGCTGGCTCCCTGGGGCTGGAGCTTCCAGAATTGTTCTCTGCCCAGCCCTGGCACTCCTGCCTAGCCAGGACCTCTGCCAAATCACCTCGGCACCCATGCTGGCTGCCCAAATCCTCTCGTTACAATGAGGATTGCCTTTCTTTTCCTAAGCCCTCTCCTTTTATAAAATCTTTTGCAGTTTATAATGCATGCCCTCCCCTTTTTATCATAGTTAAGCTTCATAAGTGCTTGGTGAGGTAGGCAGGATGAGGTAGAGGTACAAATTCCCATTTTACAGTAGAAACTGAAGCTCAGAAAAGGTGTATGTCCACCTGAAGAGGTACCTTGGGTAGAGTCTGCATGCCCTGCCTCCTACTTTAGGGCTCTAGCAGCTGTACCACGTGCTCCTGTTTCCTCACTCAGGCTCAGAGCCCAGCCATGACCAGGACAGCCTGACAGCCACCCCCTGAAGTGCCCGATGAGGCATTCACCTTTACTGAGCCCTCTGTGCATTTACTGATTTAGACAATTGCATTTATTAAGACACCAGTGTCAAATACCAGTGTCAAAGGCTATACTGTGCTCAGTCCTGGGTTTAAATCCTGGCTTTGCCAAATGACTCTTCTAAGCAAGTTGCTTAATCTCCCTAGAGCCTCGTTTTCTTCATCTGTACATTGGATGTGAAAATGCCCATCTGAATGTAACCGAAGGAATCATATTGAGAATTAACTTAGATGATGTATGCAGCACTTACCACAGTGCTTGGCCCATGGTGAAACAGTCAATAAGTGGCAGCTTTATTGTTATTATTACTGTTATTATGAAAAATAACAATTCATGAAACATTCTGTATGGGGTAAGTAGAGATGAGAAATTCAACAGAGGAGAAATCGAGGAAAAGTGGATTATCCTGTGAATTTAGCACCTCTTGCTCCTCCCAAACCAGGGCTGCCCAGATATTAAAAAACTGCTGAATGCCCACAGCTTCCCTCCCTTTTCTAAATATAAACCTCAAAGCCTGCAGTTAGCAGATAGCTGAGACATCTTCAGCAGATAAGGGACCTCTGTTTGTCTTTCTTCTTCCCCCCTAGGGTGGGACCAAGCTTCAAACCCAAATCTGACCAGGGCCCTTCAAAGGTGGCTTCTGAGGATCCCATCGAGGTACCAGAGAGGGTGAGAATGAGATCCTGAGGTCATTCCTTGGCCCCCGCCCACTTGCATACCACACTGGCACATGCACACACACAAATGCACACCCCTCCTCATTCTATCTCTGTGCCCAGGTTCTACAGCAGGCTGGCAAAGATGAGTCAGGTTTTCTGGTCATGCAAGCAACACCATTCCACCAGGCTGAGGTGAATCACCGAGAAGGAGGTGGGATCTGGGAAGGTGGCGAGGAGAGGTAGATTTCCAAACGACACGGAGAGAGAAGTACAGCCAGGACACACTCAGAGACAGAGAGACTGAAGTGGGAATGGACAACAATAGAAAAGGAACAGGAAGAGAAAGAGGCAAAGGGGGAGAGAAAGGCAGAGAGAGAGAGAGAGAGAGAGAGGGAGAGAGAGAGAGAGAATGAGATACAGGTAGAGATTAAAACAGACAGAAACAGAGACAGAAGGAAACCAAGATCAAGAAAAACAGGAAGATGGGAAGTTGGAAAGAAGGAAGGAAGGAAGGAAGGAAAGAAGGAAGGAAGGAAGGAAGGAAGGAAGGAAGGAAGGAAGGAAGGAAGGAAGGAAGGAAGGGAAAATGAAGTTAGGAAGGAAGGATATCATCCAAAAAGAGAATGGACAACAGCAAGACAAAACTAGAAAGAGAAGCCCTGGCTGGTGCAGCTCAGTGGATTGAGTGTGGGCCTGCAAACCAAAGGGTCACCTGTTCAATTCTTAGTCTAGGGCACATGCCTGGGTTGTGGGCCAGGTCCCCAGTAGAGGGTGCGTGAGAGACAACCAGACATTGGTATTTCTCTCCCCCTCTTTCTCTTTCCCTTCCCCTCTCTCTAAAAATAAATAAATAAAATCTTTCTTAAAATACAAAGAAGAGAGACAGAAGCAGAGAGATATACAGCACAAGAGGGCTGGCCACCGAGACCCGCCCCTGCAAGGTGAAGAATAGAGGATGATGCTTGGCCGGCACTGCACACACCTTGGCTCTCCCCAGGACTCACTAGTGCTACTTCTTCTCATTCCATTCTGCATGGCCTTACCTAGTGCCCTGGACAGGCCCTGAGCCCTAAGTGTAGATGCTGCTCTCTTCCCTCTTCAGCTTTGAACCAAAAACCAAGGCAGCTGATGGCCCTATATCCCCATAGCCTGGCTGGAGGAGATCCCTGGGGTCTCGAATCCCATAGGCAGAGGGAACTTTCTAGAGATGCTCAGAGGCCAGAAGAGCCTCCACCAAAAGTGGATGCCCTTGAGCATTTGACCAGGGTGATTTTTGTGACCATTTTCATCCAAATCCCCTCATCCATCCACATATATACAGATTTTTTTTCACTCTCTAGCAAAATGACTCCCTGGCCTCCCATTTATATTAAAATTTTCCTTTAAACAGAGAAGGGGAAACAAGGTCTCTCTTCAATCCACAATGAAAGCTATAAAAGGGTTTTTAAACCTGGAAAATTTGGCTGGTCAGTTTTTCCTACTGTTTAATACACGTGTTAGGTTACACTGAATGAGTAAACATGGTTTATAAGTTTCTAATTCATACATAGTCCTAAGAGTTTATGGCTTTACATATATATAATATATAATATATGTATGCATATATATTTACACACATATATTTATACACACACATAAACACACACCAATGCATGTGCGAGTGTGTGTGTGTGTACATAAGTAATCCCTGTAAATTGTACAGCTCATTCACGTTTACAAAGAACTCTCTCTCATTTGATCCACACAATAACCCTGGAAGGTAGGAGGGTAGGATTATCACCCCCACTTTATGGTACCTATGTATAAGGGAAAGGCTCCAGGGACCCACAGGTCTCCAAGTTCATGCCACAGTTCCCCCGTCCAAGGTCACACAGACTGATTTCACGACCACAGGTTGGGCAGTGCCCACAGCCCAACCTGCAAGGACCAAAGCCAAGGGGAGCCTGAGGCATCATCTGTTCAGCCTTTCCTTTTACAGATTGGAAGTCTGAAGCTTAGAGAGGTCCTGCTAGCCTGCATGGCATTTCTGTGCAGATTAGACATTCTGATTAATTAGAACAAGACGCTTAATCACTGATGAAGACACATCAATGACGTCTATGATTGGAAGGGTGAGCTATGGGCTGTGGCAGCACTCTGCACTGCAAAGCCTGTGCATGTGGCCTTCCTGGGAGGGGGGTCAGCCAAGGTCAGGACAGAGAGGAGGGTGAGACATAGGGGAGGGAGAGCCAGAGAAGAGAAGCAGCCACCTGGATTGCTAGGGTCTAAGACAACCCATTTTACTTAAAGTAGAACAGGAGTATAATAATAACTCATGTTTATTAAGTACTTAATCATGTCTGCTGCTACAGTAACCCTTGAAAGTGGGATATAACTCTAACTACTGCTTGCATTTTGGCCTTGCTTTCTCAACTAATAACAGTATTAAGAATAACTTTTATTATTATAATTATTATTACCATTTGAGCATCCATAATCCCTTATGTAATGCATCCAGTATTTCATGCAGTTTATCATCTTCCAACTTCACAAGAGCCCTAAGAACTATCTCCCCACATTTACAGATGAAAACACCAAGGCTCATGGAAGGGCAGTAACTTGCCTAAGGTCATGAAGCTAATTGTGTAGCTGAGATTTGAGTTTTACAAGGAAAGGGCAGAGGTCAGAGATGCCTTGCCATCCTCTGAAGACAAATGCAATGCTTGACATCTTCACGACACACCATCCCAGCTCACCAGACCCCACCTTGTGTACAGGGCATCAGTATCAGCTGGGGGAAGAGATTTGACTCAAGTCGCATCACAGGAAGCACCAGCCAAGAATGAAAGCAAAAGCAGCTCTCTGACTTCTTGTTCTGTTTGTTTACCAGGGTCTAGAGTCTATTCATTCCTTTAACCACACTGAGGTTGCTGATGAATGGAGCCATCTGGATGAGTTATTCATGAAGTCACTGCTCTAAGGACCCTATGGTAACGGCAGGTGAGTTTTAACCTGGTACCCAGTGTGCCTCCCTACTTCCAGCTCTCCCTCATTGGCCACCTGGTGGATGAAAACAAATGTGGATAGTCATCAAAAATTTTTTTAAAAAGGGGGTGGAGGGAGCAAGGGAAACCAAAATCAAAGCCAGGAATCTGCCACAACAGGCAAAGCACCGTCTTTGGATGTCTTGCCTTCAGCATCCTTTGTATAAAGGGGAATCAGCATTCCCACTCTGATGGAATGTTGTCAAGGCTTAATGGGATATAAACTGGCCCAATACTCACCCTCCATGTATAAAATATGTTGTTTCCAGTGCAAGGAGTGACTACTGGCCAAGGATGCTCACATTGGGCTAGGACTTTACAGTGCACACAGCATTTTACATCCATCCACTCCTCACCATGGTCTGCAAGACCTCAATGATCCAGGGCCGCAACACCCCTGCAGCTAGGGCCCCTTGGGCTCTTGCCTTTCGGACCCCATTTCAGTGACTCTGAAGTCAAGTCATCAGAGAGGCACTCCCTGATCACCCTAACTAAAATGACATTGCCCCCAGCCCCGCCTCACCCTGACCCACCTCACCCTGACCCCCTTCACCCGTGTGGCTCAGTGAGTTGGGAATCATGACGCAAAAGTGAAAGGTCACCAGATCAATTTCTAGTCAAGGCACATGCCTGGGTTGTGGGTTCAGTCCCTGGTTGGGGCATGTACCAGAGCCAACCAATCAATGTTTCTCTCACTCTCTTTCTCCCTCCCTTCTTCTCTCTCTAAAAATAAATAAGTAAAATCTTTAAAAAATAAAATAAAATGACATTCTCCCAACCTCTATTCCTATACTTGCTTTTTCCTTCCTCTTGAGCTCATACTACTGTTTGACCTTTCATGATATATATATATATATATTTATCATTCTATCCCACCCTCACTGGAACATAAGCTCCATGAGTAGGAGAGATTTGGGTTTGTTCAGGGCTGTCTCCTGAACTTCTAGAATAGGGTTTGGTGCATAGCAGATGCTCAATAAGTATGTATTGAATGACTTAACTCATAATTCCACACAAAACACCAAGAGACTAGCAGGCCAGCATTCTGGTTGGTTCCCATTTTACACATGAATCAACTGAGCCCTGGGGAGTTAAAGAAACAGCTCCAAAGCCCTTCCACTGGTAAGAGACTAGCAAGGTGAGCTGTCAGACTCAAATCCAAAGTTCTTTCCATCCCACCAAGGTGTATTTCCATTATCAAGCCATTCACTTCCAAGCGTACAGGGGGCAGTGGGTGTTACCTAGGGTTCTATTGTGTAGGTGAGAAGCCACAGGGCACAGAGGTGTTAGGAGGGATTTCCCCGTGTGTTCTCCACCCAGACACAGGCTTGCCAGTGCCATCCTATACACAAACCAGAGCACTGTCCCTAGGCTGTGAGGGGGCAGAGGAGCACCCCCATTCCAGACCAGCCGCCAACAGCCAAAAGGAGGGAAGATTTGGTATCAAGTTGAGAGAAGGTGGGAAGAAGGCAGGAAGGGATTGCCATCGTGAGGCTACAGAGAGTCAGGCAGAAGAAGTCCAATTACACTTTCAGAGCAATTTACGCTCCATAAAGCAGTGATGGCTTACTTTATTGCCCTGAGGTTTCCACTGGCATCCTGGGACAGCCAAGTCCTGCAGGGGAGGGAGGGATTCACTGACTCTCAGATCAGACTCACTGACTCTAAGGTCAGTGACAGGAAGGAACCTGGCATTGAACTTGGGCTGTGCTCTGACTTCCTCTGTGACTCACCTTCCCTCTCTCGATGCCATTTCTCCCAGCTATTAAAATAACTCTTGGACCTAGAGGAACCCTGGGGATTGATCTGGGAAGATGGTGTTAAGAGAAATATGGCCCCTGGTGGGGATACATGGTATAGGCCAGGCACTGTGCTTGGTGCTACATCTCTTTAATTGCCACTGAAACACTTGAAGTTGGAATTATTGTGCTCATTTTGCACTTGAAGAAATGGAGGTGCAAGGTCAACAACCATGTCCAAACTCACAGAGTTGGTGAATGAGTGTTGGGATCAGAACCGAGAACAATCCAGGCTCTTAATAATTTGTCCACCTCAAATGCAGAGTTGGGGTGCTGTCACTTAATGTCCTTAGAAGCAGAGCCAGGGCCTTAGAAACTTTTAAAGTGAATCTTCTGCTTCCCAGACAGAGAAACAGGCACAGAAAAGAAAGTTACTTGTCTGAGGTCACAGAACAGGATCAAAGCAGTCTTATTAGAACCAAGGCAGACTTTTCTATGGAATTTAAATGCTAATGAACATGTCAACAGTAGGAAAAGTACCCCGCCAATCCTCCCCCTCTGGATCACAATATTCTCAGGGCCTACCCAGTGTTGGCACCTAGAAAATATTCAAGATTTTTAGAATAAATGAATACATGGATGAATAAATTCCCAGGCCAGAGTCACTCCCCTCTTCTTCCTATTCTTGGTAGCTTCCTAGAGAGGTACTCCTGTCCACCCTTATGCATTTGTCTAATAGGTTCTTTCTGTCCCTCTGCAAACGCAACCTTCAGGCAACCCGCGTCAAGCTCGCTCATGCCCGTCTCTACCACCTTCCCTTCCCATGTCCCGCCTCAGTTCACAGGGACCTCATTAGCATTTAAGCCTGGGCAAGTTTCACAGCTTTTCTCAGACCCAGTTTTCTCACCTGTACGACACAGACAGTGGCAGAGTCTCCCGAGAGCTTCTGTGAGGACATACGGTGTCGGGCGAGTTCAGTGAGGTGGGCATCACCCACTTGTACATGGGTGGCATTGTCAAGGTCATCATCTTCTCCACCTGCTCCTCCAGAACTCCAATCTCTTTTACTGTATCCTTCCAACAGGATCAGTCAAATGCCTGTGAGGGGTGTACGTGTGTATGCATGCACATGCATGTGTGCCCCTGCAGGCCAAAGGCCCCCATTGGGAAGTCCTGATCATGAAGTCATCCCCAACACCCTTGCCTATGGCATAGCACTTTACAGTTCTCAGGGCTCTTTCCTTCTATTCCTTTCTTTTGATTCTTACAGTAATACTTCTGAGCAGATGATCTTACTTTCACTTTACAGATGGGGAGAGCTGAGGACCAGAAAGGGGGGTTGACGTGCCTGCCACAGCGAGAAGCGTGAGATGTAAGCATTGTCATGAAGGATCTAGAATCTGGAGCCAGCTCCATGAACTTCCTGTCCACTGACCTTTCTTCAGCATCTCCACTCATGAGATAAGGGAGTGATTAGAGAACAAAGAAGGAGGTGCTTCTAGAGAAGGAAGCTCCGGGAGGAAAACCACATGGCACCAGAAAGAGGCAGTGTGGAAGACTTGAGTAGGACAGAATCGAGAAGATCCCCAGGTGCTGTCTTCCAGGTAAAGAGAGCACGGGGCTCAGCCTCTGCAGTATCATGTCCACCCCACCCCTCTCTTCTACCTCTGACACTTTAAACACACTTGCTGGTAAGCTGAATTTTTACAGTTTCCATTTGGACACCAAAATGAAGCTTGGATTTCCCCCTTTATTTCTGGTGACAGAACCTAGATTTTGATGAGTGGCTGACCCCTCTCAGAGCAGCAAAGCTGACACTGTGAGCTGATGGTTGTCTGGCAATGGTTCTTTGGTGGTGGACACCTGAGCCAGGTGTGGGGGAAGTGTGAGAGAGGCCTTCTGAGAAAGGTCTCCTCTCTCTTGTAAGATGGAAATAGAGAGAGAGAGAGTCCATTTCTTCTCATGGACAAGTCTGAACATAATGTTTGGAAGCTTTGCATCCATCTGGTGATCAGCACCAGGCAACCATCTCACTGCCAGCCCAAGGGAGGTGTTGATACAAAGTTGGGGACAGAAAAAAGGGTGTGACATAGAACCAGAGTTAGAACTCTGAAATGCTGCTTTTGGATCCACCCCATCTCTGGAGTTCTGTTAACACAAGATATACATTTTCTAATTGTTTAAATTGATTTGAATTGAATTAACTATTACTTGTAGCCAAAGGCTACCAGACTCCTCTTGGTGGCTCTTGTGTATAGCTTGCTTTGTGACTCAGCACTGTTCTCACTCATGGTGCTGTGACCCTCTGCATCAGGTATCAGAAGTTATTAGTCATGAATAATAAAGATAAAATATTTCAGAATGTTTGACTTTTTAGATAATCTAGACCACCAATTTTCAACCTTTTTCATCTCCTGGCACACATAAACTAATTACTAAAATTCTGCCAGACACCAAAAAATAATAATTTTTTTTGCTAATCTGGCAAAAAAAAATAGGTATACTTTTGATTCCTTCACACCGGACAGCTATCATTGTGTTGACTGTTCTCATCTTTTAATTTGACAGTCTAAGGGAAAAGAGGTCAGTGCCTCTGATTAAATAGTTAGGTACTGCATGTTTTAAAAATTCTTGCGGCACACCAGTGTGCCTCTTGTGGCACACCAACGTGCTACAGAACACAGGTTGAAAATCACAGATCTAGATTGATGGTTCTCAAATTTTCTCATGCATCAGAATCACCAAGGATGAGGTTCTTGTTAAAACACAGATGGCGAGGTCCCCACCCCTCTCGTTTTATGAATTCAGTCAAGTCTGTGATGGGGCTTGAGAATTTAGATTTCTAACAAGTTCCCAGATATTGATGTTGTTCCTGCTCTGAGGACCCCATTTTGAGAACAAGTGATACAGGCAATTTTATAATACTGACCCTCATACTTATTTGCATCTAAGTAGTATGCCTTGGGCAGGAGTAAAGGAAGTGGAACTATAGCTAGTAGTCAGGCACCTGGAAACATCTAGGGCAGTGAATTTTGCATTGACTTCATCCTCCATTTGTGTCATGTGGGAGTAAAGGCTGGGATCCCAGGCTCCTGATGCCTACTCCTGCAGACTCAGAGAGCAGAGCCTAGGACTCAGGGACAGGGATTGAGTGATAAAACAGAATGAGGCTCCTGTCTTCACACCTTGCCTGGAAGTGGCTGCTACCAAGATCAAAAAGAAACTAACTATTGTCCTTATCAATGCTATCAAATTATCACAGACTTTATAGATTTCTTTTCACAGTTATCATCTCATTTAATCTTCATAACAACACTGTGAGAAAGAGCATTATGACTACAAATAGGATGAGGAAGGAGGAAGTGCAGGAGAGAGAAGGAGGTGGACAAGACCAGAATGATGGGTGGCGGGGCGGGGGGAGGATGGCTCTCATCATAGAAATGTGGAAACTGAGGCTGAATGACTTGTCTGTCAAACAGCAAGTAAATTCCTGAGCTAACGCAGGTCTGTCTTCCATTAAATTCTGTCATCTCTCTACTAAACCGTGATATTTTTGGTGTGTTGATACAGGTACTAATGGATAAGAAAAAACAAACTCATGAATTCTAGGGCATCTTACTTCTAAAAGAAGGCTAATTTTTTGCTTCAGAGATACCAGTAGAGCAGACATAGCCTTTTGGGATGGCACAGTATAGAAAAAACAGCACGGTGATCTCAGGTGGGTTACTGAACTTCTCTGAGCACCCACCTCCTTGGCTTTAAATTTCAAGACAATAATTGCATAGAAAGATCCTAATGGTCCTTAGTCCGAAGTAGACCCTAAATAATAGGAGGCTTGTGATGCTGATAATTACGATTCCTCAGGGAGGTTCTAAGAATGAACATATACAAGGCCAGGGGCAGAGAAGAGGTTCAGATGAGGCAGCTGGCAGATTTGGCTTGGGTAGACATGGCCCTTCCTTTTTAACCAGGCCTTTGACGCCTGCTTCAGATATTATTTTCTAAAGTTCTAATTTGCTAAACCAAGCAGTTCATGGGCCTTACTTCACAAATTATTACTTTGCTGTTTCAAAAGCCTCCCATAACGAGAACCAGCCCTCCGCAAGGCAGGCAGAAAGTCAGAGCAGAGTTCCACGAGGAAAACATTGTCTCGGGGGCAGCATACGCAAGGAATATATTTTTGGCCAGTGCTAGCTAGATTTTCAGCAAGGAGAAAAAGGCCAAAATGCTTTGAAAAAAAATCACATAGCTTAGATGCTTAGATTTTGACTAAAGTCTGTTCACTCTAAACTTAAACCATTACGGATGCTGCCTCCCCACTTCATCGACAGAGCATCTCTAATACATTGCACAGCCTGGAGGAAAGAGAAGAAAAGTGATTCCCTGTGGGAGAAAGGGTGAGACTCCTATTTTTGAGTGACTTCTGCAAATGTCTGCATTCTTCTTCACCAGAGAAGAAAAAGCCTCTTTTTATTTTGTTACAGTCCTGCCTGGTAGGCACTATGTGAAATGTAACTAAGTTGACGAGCAGGCAAGGGCACTGCTGAAACACAGGGCTTTACTATTTGAGCCATTGATCTTAACCACCGCGGGTGAAAATGTTTCCATGGGAAAATGTGGTCAGAGTTCCCTTCCGTGCTGAGGTGCCAGAAACACCTCTCCCTCGCCGCCTGGCACGGGGCTCTGCAGGGCAGCATGGTGTCATGGAAAGAACTCTATGTTTAGAGCACGATGACATCAGTTCCAGTCCCAGGTTTCCTGCTGTATTAGTAGAATGACCCTTGGACTCTCTGAGGCTCAGTTTCTTTATCTGTCAAGCAGGCACGAAAACTCCTACTTCCCTGGGGTTTTCTGAGCTTAAAGGAAAAGAATGTTTGCAGAATCACTTTGAAAGCTGGCAAACCCTGTAGAGTTTTGAAGAGTGGACAGTAACTGTCCAGTCTGTTAGGATGTGAACCCCTACATGAAAGTGGGTGTTCACTTCTCAGGGCTCCATGGCCAAGGTCCTCAGCCTTTCTGTGGAGATGTGCCTGCTTCTGCCTCAAAGCTGCCCAGGCAACTCTGCTCCAAAAGCTTATTCTAAACTGCACGAGCTCCACGATAAAGAGAACTAAGAGAGAGCAATGATTGCAACACGTGTGGACAATATGTGTTGCAGATCATGCCCCCGTGTGGGGCCCTCCTCACGGAAGGCAGGGAGGAGGTGGAAGGCGTGACGGAGAAGGAAGTGGCCCAGCATGGGGGCAGGTAGCTTCCCAGCACAGGCAGTAGGGTTTCCTCATCTTCTCCACCCTTGTCCAGCCTGGCAGACTAAACACCACTGATGTCTTCTGCCCTCTGTGGCCATTGTAACATGTTAATAAATCAAACATCAGATTAAAATCCATATACAAAAGCCATTCATCTCATCTCTACCATTGGCCCTTGGATTTCAGTGATAATGTTAGCCCGGGGCAGTAAGCATAGTAGATTTATTGAAGTAGGCCACCTGCATGCGACAGCAGTATCAGAAGGAAGAACTGAGAATTTTCCATGTGCCAAGGGAGCTTTCTCACTTCTTTTTCCTTTATCCTGCTTAGGATACCAGCCCTAAGGAAATCTCTTCCCATACCATTTCCCTCCTGCAACATCCTTAGTTACTCACCATGGGCCTCTGAAAAAGATCAAAGCTCTTTAGGGACACCCTAAACAATGAAGGCCCAACCACTATTCCTGACCCACTCTCTCCACAAACCATCTCATCTGGGTTCATTCCCAAACAGAGCTCACAATTTAACACCTTGGCTTTTGTTGCCTCTACTTGGTGTCCACTTCACCATACCCCCCTGCCTGTCACCAGCATAGTCCCCCTTACTGAAATCCTGTTCATTTCCAAGGCCCAGCTCAATGCCATCTTCTCTAGGAAGCTCCTCTTGATCCGAAACCCCCTCAACAGCCTCTGCATTCCCTATTCTCTAATCCATAGTTGACCAGTTACTAGGTGCTAATTTCATTCATACAAAGGACAAAGCATCAGAAGGCTCAGGTTTGCATAAATGCACCTCCTACATGCATGTATGCCATATTGTAGAAAACTATAAAAGCCACTCCTTCCTTATCTGTAGCATGAGAGAAATAATTACACGAGGCCTATCCAGAAATGATCTAGCCATGTAATATGAAAAATAAAGATATATATTGAAGAAGATACAAAATACAAGAAACATTGTACACAGGACAATGACGCCTCAGTTCCCTTCAAAGTTGGCACCTTGGGACCTTACACAGTTCTCTTAGTATCTCTTTCACTGTTCAAAACACTCTGCAAAATACTTTTTTGGAATCACCTTCAGCTGCCCCATAGTATTATACTAAATCTCATCGACAGTTTGAAATCACTTCCCTTTCAAGGGTGATTTTAGTTTTGGGAAAAGACAGAAGTTACAGGGCACCAAATCTGGGCTGTAGGGGTGCTGAGTCACCTGGATGATTTGATGTTTTGCCAAAAAACTCTGCATAAGACATGATGCGTGAGTGTTTGCATTGTTGTGATGAAGCTGCCAATCACCAGTTGCCCATAGCTGCAGCTGTTTTTAACATATTGCATCTCTCAACTGATGAATAACATTGAGGTGTACTCTTTATTAATTGTTTGGCTTGGAGAGGAGTACTCATGATGAACAACACCTTCCCAATAAAAAAAATGTAGTTAACATGGGTTTGATCTTGCTGCGATTTTGCCACACCTTCTTCAGGCATGGAGAACCAGGCAACTTCCATTGGGATGACTGGGCCTTCATATCAGGATCATAGCCATAGACCTGCCATTCCACCTCCAGTTATGACCCTCTTGGGGAAATCTGGTTCGTTGGTAGCAGTTTGAATCAAGTCATTAGCAACTGCAGTACTACTTTCCTTCTGCTCTGGTAGCAGAAGCCATGAAATGAATTTTGCCAGGACATGTTTCATGCCAAGATCCTGTATAAAAACCTCAGACACAGTAGTCTTTGGAACCCCCAGATCAGCTTCTAGTTCTTGCACTGTCAGTGGCCGACCTTTGTTTGCAGCCCATACATGTTCAACATTCTCAGGTGTTGTGCCTATTCTAGACCTTCCAGAATGTGGATCACTTTCAACAGATTCTTGACCATCTTTGAAGTGTTTGTGTCACACTTTTATCTGTGCTACCTTCATTGCATCACCTCTGAAAGCCTTCTGAATCATGTGAATAGTTTCCGCAGAGGAAATGTTCAAGCTTAACACAAAATTTGATGCAGATTCATTGCTCTACTTGCCCAGTCATTTGGAATGTGATGGCCACACAGTATACTTGCTCAGTCAATGGGGTCTACTGCTCCCACTGACTAGTACAGTGAAGTCATCATTGTTCATGCATGTGCAATCCAGTCCACTCTCCTTGGCTGACAGGTTACATGGATGTCATGCAAAGCATTCTCTTCACATTAACAATGGCTGGACTTCTTCCAGAGAGACCTTTGTATACTTGTTGCATGGGCCTGGTGTGACTAACAAATATAACAAGAGATATGGAAGTAAATTTTAAGTTTGGAACAAGACAGATGTGTCACTATGACTTTTTAGTAAGCTTCCCTACCTGGGTTTTTCATTTCCTGGTAAGCCCAGTCTGATATTTACATCACAGATTCTCAGATCCAATTCTGACCCAGTAAAAGTGAATAGAAAATGTCTGATAAATGCATACATTAAGAAAATGAATGAATTAAACAAGAGTTAAGAAACAGAAGACTTCTTTCAACATGAGAATGACCCCTTCTCCATCAACTCAATTAGGGTTCTCTTGATATTTTTTTCATAACATCTAATTGTTCCCTAATAGAACCTGTCACAACATGACTTGTCTATGTATACATGTTGGTTTATCTCTCTGCTGCATCTGACGAGCCCCACCCCCAGTGGTGGGGCCCTTTTCCCTCTTGTCCATTGAATACCCAGCACCTATGACAGTACATGGCCTGCAACAGCCACTATATATATGAATGAATGCATAAATATTTTTATTTCATTTATAAAAGCAGGAAATCATGCCCAGATAAAAGGTGAAGACAGTATAGCCTTTTGTTCAATAACTATGTATTGATGTAAGCAGAGACACCTTCTTGCCCCCACCTCACCCTCTGCTCTGGGTGAGGAGCAGAGTCTTTGTTTCTCTTCCTTCTTACACTCTCTCCCATGAAAACACATAACATGCTGTATTGCATTTGTCCGTGTCCTTGTCTGCTTGGCTACTAGACTATAATCTTCAAAACAGAACCACCTTTCATTGGTGTTTACGTCCTAAATGCAAAGCCACGGGTGCTGAAACACAGCAACAAAACACAACCACTATTGCCAAGTTCTGTCTGACACGGGGCTCAGGGTCCCTCTGCTTGCACATAGGTGCTTTTTCCTTTCATCTGGCCTCTTTGTTCACCGAAATTTCTCCTTGTTTACACAATGGTGAAACAAACAGAACTGAAATTTTGGTTTCACACATTTACATTGGTAACTCCAAGCTCATTTGACAGTTCTATCATATTTTGAGCAACTGCAGACTTCCTCTCTGCCTGGGACCCATATGGATATCATGTGAGACAGAGTGGCACGTGTAACATGCATGGGTGGTGGGGACATTAGGAACCACAAACAAAGAGGGAAGCCCTGGGGGATAGTGAATAATTTAACTTTGATGGAACCCCACTGCCTTAGAATTCTCAGAGGCCAGAAAACCCAGCAGTGTCTCAGAGAACAGTCTTAACGACAGTTCAGGAGTTGGAAACAGTGTCCACAGCAGATGGGTAAGAGCAGAGAACTCCTTTGACTATCTGACTATCACAGAATCAGAGGAGTTGCCACAGGGGAAATGGTGTAATAGGATAGAATCAAAAGGTTAAATTTCAAGTCATTGGTACTGAGGAGTGGAGGTCATGATCCAGGCCAGAGGAAGCCAGAGCCAGGGCAGCTGGGATTGGGAGAAGTGTCTTGTGTAAACAGGAGGCGCTCTCCCGTGTGATTCCACAGCCTTATCACAACCATCCTTCTGGGCTATTGTCATTTTACGAGAATAAAACTGAGGTTCAGAGGGGCTTAGTAATTTACCTATGATCACAGTGCTCCTAAGTGGTCATATGAGGACTGGAATTAAGATCTATATGCTCCAAAGTCACTACTGACCTCACTGTATGATAATGCCTCCTGGTTGGTGACTAGGATGCCTCTGGCTTATCTGTCAGGCATGAGCCAGTGATGTGGTCCCAGTCCTGAGTTAGCATCTAAGAAAAAGAAAGGAAGAAAGGAACAAAAGAAGGAAGGGAGGGAGGGAGGGAGTGGGGGGAGGAAGGGAGGAGGCAAGGAGGAAACAGAGAAAGGAGATAGAAAGAGAAAAAGATTCTGGTTCGGGATCTTCAGGAAAGGGATCTTCAGGGTTGTGACTTGTGACTTCACATTGAAAAATGTTCTCCAGGTGATTCCCACACCCAAGGACAGAGAATCACGCACCTGAAGAGGATTTATGCTATGTCTCTGATGTTTGAGTTGTGATTTCATCTATTTCTTCAATTCCTGGTCTGTGTGTCCAAGTCTCTCTGTCTATTGGAGCTCAGAGTAAACTCACTTCACACTGATGTAAGGAAAATACTAAAGATATATTCCATGCTTTATTACTCCTAAAACACATACTACAATACATCTGAAATTCACATGTGTCCTACAACTGATGATGAGGTACAAATAGTTTCTGTCATCCAGGTGGCAGATACCACTGTGTGCATCTGTGTGAACTTGGATGTCATTCCTGGTGGGTCAACTAGATACAGACAACCCTTGATGTT
This sequence comes from Tonatia bakeri, assembly GCA_004024845.1. Lineage (NCBI taxonomy): Eukaryota > Metazoa > Chordata > Mammalia > Chiroptera > Phyllostomidae > Tonatia > Tonatia bakeri. The sequence continues at coordinate 155,291 of PVIA01001925.1, forward strand.
TCAGGACACAAACTACTCAAGAACTAATTGTGAGAGGAACATGAGTCCCAAATACTGTATGACATCCTTCCCTGAAAGCTGCTGGTAAGATCGAAAAAGTATCAGCATTAAAATTTGAAGAAAAATTCCAGAGATAATAATGGGGTCTTCTTTTTAAAAATGCAGTAATAAAAATGAGTAATGTATTAATACATCCTACACCATGAATGAACCTTGAAAATATTATGCTAAGTAAAAAAAGCCAGTTACAAAAGACCACATATTGTAAGATTCCATTTATAGGAAATGTCCAGAATAGGCAAATCCATAGAGACAGAAAGTGGACTACCATCTGTTTAAGATCGGGGAAATGAGAGGAATGAGGGAGTGGATGTCGAAAGGGATGGGGTTTATTTTGAGGGTGTTAAAAATGTCCTAAAAATAAATGTGGTGATAGTTACAACTCTATGACTGTACTAAAAACTATTAAATTGTACACTTTAAGCAGGAAAATTTTATGGTATGTACATTATATCTCAATAAGCCTGTTAAAAAAAGTATGATAAGGGAAGAAAGAAATACAGCATAGCCAATACTTTGGCTAGCAGAGAAGACAATGATATATGGGAAAACCCAAAATTCAATGACCCTTAGTCAAAAAGTGATTCAGAAAAGGCAGAAGCTGTATGTGAAGAAGTTTTATAATATGTGAACATTTATTTTACTTTTATATCACAAGAATGATGTATTATAAAAATGTAATCAGAATAAATAAACTATTTCAATAAACCTAAAAATTTAGTTGGTAAGAAAGCCTTCGGTTCTAGTTTGGTTGACAGCATTTTCTTTTCTTCCTTAATGACACTTAAAATAAAGTAGCTCTCGAAATCAATGGCATCTCAATTTGATGAAATACAGTATGAGTCTCAGCTACTTCAGGCTGGTTTTTCTAGTCAGTGACTAGCTGTGAAATACCCCCTTCCTTCTCCATTTCTAAGGTTTCATATTTCTATAGTAGGTTTGTTTCTAAGGATGCTCTTGGCTCTCAGATGCTCCAGTTCTAATTTAAATTTCTATTCATGTCCAGTGGGAAATTCACCATTCATTAGATCCTACACCATATCACAGGATTGAAAAATAAGGAAAAGAGGAAAATGTCACATCTGTCTACATCTTCTACTGAAAGAAATACACTGAAAGAGAAAAGTAAAAATGGTTTCTTGTACCTTTCCTTTGATTACCTATAGATTTCATTGCTTACTCCTTTCTGGATCCCAGATCCCCAGAGACCTGAGAGTGAAAGGAATAACACAATAAGAGGGAGAATTCTGGGGCTCTGGTCAGATTGTTTTCACCACCAGGACCAGCTGCTTGGGCAACAGCATTTGCCTCTGGATGAGTTCTCCATGGGGTGTAATTGTCCAGCTTGTAGGTGGCTTCCTGATGATCAGTACAGGGCATCATCAGCCAGGACATCTACAGCACTAACCTCAGAGGGAACTCAGAAGGGGATAAGACTTTAAAAATAAGGAAACACAACAGAAGAAGAGACTGGCTTCTAAGCTGCATCAGAGAAGTAAATCCTTTCTAGTAGGTTCCAGATTTCCTTTTAGTCACCAGACTTCATAAAAGATTATTTGTGTCTAAAATACAAAGGCGCATGTTTACTTTAGAAGTCTCTAAAGCAAGTGAGAAAGTAGAAATGCCTAAATGCTAACACTGGAGAAATGATAAATAAAACCTGGATTAAACAGACACTAAAGCGACTGTAATACTATAAGGAAAGATTTGACTTTTGCCATATCATAAAAAAAGGTAGATAAAATTTTATGTTCTCCATTATATAAAGAATATGCATTGTCTGGGAAGGAAATGTGCCAAAAATTCTGATTATCTCGTATTGGTATAATTCTGAGTGATTTGTTTCTGTTTTTGCATCCCAATTCTATAATACATGTGCAATACCCTTTTCCATCATGCTAATTAATTCTACTAAACATAATTTAAACATTGTTCTTATTATATAAAATGTTTATTACAGAAAATTTAAGAGAAAAGATAGAAATATAAATTTGCCAGACCTAACATACACACACAAAAAACATATAATAATGTGACAGCACTTGGATATGTACTCTTACATTCATTGCTGCTTGAATAAACACACGTGCACATGCCCATGACCTCTGTAAGAGATGAGACACTGCATGGTCTACCCATCCTGCCCATCCCATAACTCTACTTCCAACGCTGGTCCCAATACACCTAGCTCTGCACTGTGTTAGCCTTGGTTTTCCTAAGTAACCCAAGGTGGCCCAATCATATTTTTTTTCTTTGGGAAATTAAAGCTGGCAATACCAACAGACTAGGAAGAAAGGTGTCTGGCTGAAACACTGGCCTGATGCAGTGGCTTTATTCCACAAGCAGAGGCAAGAGGTGATGGGCCTCCAAAAGGTTGACAGAATAGCACCTGTGGTGCCTAACAACTCCCCTGTTCCTGAGTCTTCTTGATTTACAAGATTTCTCCATCTCAGTAAAGATACCCACACCCCTGTAGCCACAAGAGCTTTAATTAAGACACCCCATGTAATATTTTGTAAATAGCTTTCTTCTATAGTGATACATAATGATTTTCTTTTATTTCCACGTTGTGAACATCCTCACATGTAAATCTTTTATAAACATTTTTTCTAAAATAAGCTGTCTTTTGATAACATATTTATAATTTGGCTTTAAGAAAGTTTTTTAATCCTCATCTGATGATATGTTTATTGATTTGAGAGAGAGAAAGAGAGAAACATCAATGTGAGAGAGAAATATTGATCAGTTACATTCCAACCAGGATCTAACCCACAACACAGCCATGTGTCCTAGTAGAACAGTATCTAGTGTGATTGTTGAGTTTGGTGCCGCAAAAGAAGGTGCTGGGCATAAGGAAAATATTTATCAACATCACCTTCCCATTCTTCAGTGTCATTACATTTACTTCATTAAAAGCAAAATAGTTACTGCGCTGTTTCCATCTTTCCTCCCCAAGCTTTCCCTACCCCTTCTGTCTTCTACTCAAACATCCAAAAACACTCTCTGTGAGATCCAATGTACTGTCCTTGGGTGACATGCAGAGATTACTAATGCTTGACTCCTTCTCTATGTATCTCATCTCCAGCATTAGGATAGTATTTTGTTTTCATACTTTACACTAAACTTTTTAAATGAATTGCTATACAAGTGGTGCCTCTGCATAGCTCGATGACCAGGATGTTATCTTTAACAAAATGATTGCTGAAGTGTCCCTTCCTGGCTGAAAGACCTGTGTTGGATTTACATACGAGTGTTCAGAATATGTCCTATAGAAAACAGGGACACAAATCCATATAAATATCCATTTGAAAGAGAGATATAAGGCAAAAATGTTATATTTCTAAGATCTAACCAATTTGAATTACAAGATGGTTTTTACTGGTAGGAAAGAGAATGTTAAAGGACCCAGCCAAAGGAGTACAGCAACTGTAGTAACTGACACATCCTCTCCTTGCAAGATACTCACTGGGCTCACCCATGCTAAGATTCAGACCTTCTGTGCCTGCAGGCTCCACATCGACGGATTCAACCAACCACAGAGCTAAAATATCTGGGTTACGGGTGTGAAAAGGTTGTGTTGTGGCTGATGTGTACTGGGTAGTCAAGCCTCTGATGGTTGTGTCTGTACTGATGGATACCTAGGGATGACTGTACTGGATATCTTCTGGGTTTTTGCTTTTTAAAGAGGTGTGGGAGCGGAGGAATGGAAACAACCATTAGTTTTTAAGGTAGAAAGGGTTGGTGATCCTTTCATCTTTTTCAAGGCACAGTGCTACCTTAGGTGGACAAATTTATACTCTCCCCTCATTTTTTAGGGTTTTAATTAACCAATGAAAGGAGCATATCTGTGGCAAAGTCTTTTCCACTCAGAACCTGAGCTAATGCTGCATACTTTAGTTTCTTCTTCCCTTTCAATATTATAAGGACCTTAAAGTCAGTGTTTGTGATCTTTCTTTGGATATTTACACTTTTAAATAGACAGTACCTTTAAGTAGCAGTGTGGGACAAGGCTTGTAAATGTTCTGTCTAAATGTTCCATTGTCACCTTTTGGGTATTTATTGCTCTTGTAAATCTAACTTTGCACAAGTAACACATGTGAAAATGTACATTTTTCAAAACTTATAAATAAAAATAACCTTAAAATAAAAAGAAAGTCTCATTAATTTACATTATAAAATAAACTATAATAAAGTCCAATACACATTATCATATGATTCTTAATAAAGTAAAAAGGTGACAAACTTATAGTGGTTTAGAAGGTGGATCCTCTAAGATCTATTGTTTATAAGGGGGCATAGTAAGTCCTATCACTTCAATTTAATAAGTTGTTTAGAATGAGATCATTTCAAGTAGATACGTTTATTAGTTTAGGGTAGAGATCATTGGAAAAATGTAAGTTTATTGTCAGCTGTAAGAATAACTTAGAAAAATATGAACAAAGCCAAGTTTCAGATTCTGGAAAAAAACAGATAACATTTTGAAGATCTGAAAGACCATCGTCAGTCCCATTCATCAAAGTGTGGTTTTAAGAGGATTATTTTTGAAATAACCTTCATGTTTATCTTTTGAATGTCCAAAAAAATGTCATATAGTATCTATGTTGGACAGTAATATTGCTTTTTTAGAACTAATTTAGATTGACTATTAGTTCAACTAAATATGCATCCTAAGGACCATCCCATTAGATTTTTTTTTTTTTTTTGTACATAAGAAAGATTTGAAGGAAATGAGAGGAGCTCTTCATACTCATGGGTTTCAGGACAATACCATGAAAGAAGACTGATACACTGTTTAGTTAATTATGACATAATTTTCAAACAGATTGTCATGAAGGAAAAAGAAGCTTAAGGGAACATAGGAGCTCTGATTATTTCTTCAATATTCTGAAGTGGGACTGTTGGGTCATATGGTAGATCTATTTTTAATTTTTTTGAAGACATCTCCATAGTGTTTTCCACAGTGGATATACCATTTAACATTACCACCAACAGCGTACAAGGGTTCTAATTTCTCCACATCCTGGACAACATTTACTGTCTTTTGTCCTTTTGATAATATCCATTCTAACATGGAGGAGTTGATACCTCATTGTGGTTTTGATTCACAATAGCCAAGATATTCAAATAACCTTAATGTCTATCACCAGATGAATAATAAAGAAAATGTGGAATATATATTCAATAATGCATTATTCAGTCTCCAAAAAAAAAAGAAATTCTGCAATGTGACCATATGGATGAACCTGGAGGACATTATTCTAAGTGACATAAGCAGTCACAGAAGGACAGATAATGCATGATTGTACTTACGTAAGATGTCCAAAATAGTCAAAGTCATAGAAACAGAGAGTGGAATGGTGGTTCCCAGGGGCTGGGGGAAGGGGAAATGGGGAGTTACTGATACATAGGCCTAAAGTTTTAACTTCACTAGATGAATAAGGTCTAGAGATCTGCTGTACAACAAGAACTACAGTTAACTATACTGTATTGTACACTTAAGGACTTGCTAAGAAAGGAAGCTCAAGTTAACTGTTCTTACCACAATAAAATATGATTAAAAATAAAGGAGCTTAAAATTGCTTGGCAAGATAGAATAACATGCTGCTATGCCATATCCTATGTTGCTTAGCTGAACCAGTGATCCCTTTCAAATCATGTTCCCTTAAGACAAGTCTTTATTTTCCTCACCCCCCTTTCCAGTGGCCTCTCTTGAAAAATCCTCATCCACAGATGGTCAACATTATGATGGAATTTTGTTTTTCTCTCGTGTGAATTTGGAGCTGATAGAAGCTTCCCCACTCCTTGGTGGGACCTGCTGACGAACCCGCTGGCCACAGCACTATCTGTGACGTCGAGATGATGCTTCTGAGATTCCACTTGGTACCTTCTGCTGAACCACAGGGCCCATGGAAAAGCACTGATGAGGACATGGAGTTCAAGACTTTGTCACTGCCCCTTGCAAAGCCAACGTGACCTGGAGTGCATGACTGACTGATCCCTCCACTGCAGTGTCCCCCATTAGGACACAACAGTGTCCAGTTCTAACAGAGAGTATGGGGAGTGGGTTAGCAACATCAAATCCCCTGCAGAAGCACTTGGGAAGAAGCTTCCTTGTTTGTAAATTAAGGTGGTTGCACTCAAAACCCTCCAGGGGCACTTTTTGGCTGACACTCTAGTAGTCTCTGATGAATCAACCCTGCAACTTGCACTGAGGCAACCATACTAAAAAATATGCCCTGTCTGGGGCGAAGCGAGAAAGCTGCATGAGAAATGGAATGTCCCTAGATAGTGAGGGAGAGGACACCAGAGGCCTACCATGTCTAATCACATTAACCACCTATGACTATATCCCTTTCTCCCCCCCACACAGTTTATCAACAAAAACTGTCATTGATAAAGAATACAGGTATCTTAAACATGAGGGTGATAGGTCTTTCCCTGAAATGGTTCACCTATTCTTTTTCCCTTTTTATGGGTGATTTGCTATATTTACACATCCCAGGAATAAAGGAGAGGATAATTTAGGCTCCTCTACTTATGTAGATTTCCTGTACTTTTGACACAAAATCTACCACATTTTTGATCTGGAATCGTTCAGTTGATTAGTTTTTTTAGGAGTATTAGAAGTTTGCACTGGAATACCACAAGGGCTCACAGACCTCTAATACTTTGAACGCCAAAGGTCACACTTTGGATTAGGCAGTGGGTGCCAGGCCTCTTGACCACAGGCACAAATAAAACAGCAGTTTTCCAGGAGCCAAATCAGTGGGAAATATGGCAAAGAAGGTGAAGCTGAGAGACATTTTTTGTAGCTGTCTTAAGGACATAAAAAGTCATGAAGCATAAAAAGGCCTCAGAAGGATTCCCCATCTCTCTTCCCAGTGCAGAAATGTCCTCCCTAGCTTATTGTGGAATCTAAGCCAGGAGACCCTGGTGGGCATGCTCATGTGCTGCTCCTGGCCCAGCCACCAGCTCCCTGTGTACCTGAACAAACATGGATGGGCCCCACTCCTCTGCAGCCTCTGGGACAGCCACGTTCTTGGACTGCCCCAGCAGCTCCTGGCCCAGAGTCAGGCCAACCTTCCAGATGTGCCAACTCACAGCCAGGGATGCCAGACCTGGCCTAGGGGGCTGCCTGCCTGGGGCCATGGGCTATCCTCAAGAAAAGAGAGAGTTTGAGAGGGCCTGGAGTTTCGACCCCTCACTGTGGCTGGCTGCCAGTGAGAGTCTGTAGCTTTCACACATGTTCCTGCACAAGTGCCTAAAGATTTCTGTCGAAAGTGTTACTACCCAGATTGGTGAATGAGCTGCCAGTGGGAGTCTTCCCATACATCCTACCATGCTATACTCAGCGCCTCATCGGGGATATTCCAGCTCCTTTTCATTCTCTTACACCAGCCATTTTTCAAACATTTCAAAGCAGTAGGACCCACCTTTCCAAAACACCTTACAGACACAACCTCCATGGGAACGCGTGGCAGCAGGGCCATCAGGTTGCGCCTGACACCTCTGCTCTCCCCGCCTCAGCTACTGTGCTGCACACACAGCTTGCTGTGCCCTGAGGTCTCTCCGCAGATCCCTTAAGCTCTGAGGAACATATTTGAAAATCATGGTTTAAGGATTTTTAGAAACAAATGAAATCTTTCTTAAAATCCAATTTCAAAATCCCCAATTTTTAGCAGGAAAAACATTTTAAGCAAATTCACATGTAGACAGTGTCAGAATGCATTCAGCAAACATTTTCTGAACATAGGGCGCAGGCCTGGCCCTGTGCTAGGCAGTGGGTATAAAGAGATAAAGACACAATTCCATCGCCAAACAGACCTTATTACTGAGTGGCCTCAGAAAAGCCACTTAAATCTGTCTGAGTCCCTGTTCTGTCCTTGAGAAGTGAGATGTGCTCACAGTGTGAGTGCTCATAGCTGTTGCCAGAAACCTCTTCGTTTTTCAGAGGGTGAGACCTAGAGTAGGATGTCAGACTGAACTTCTGGTTTCCCGGCTTTGCAGGTAAGCCATGCTTCAGATTCCAGGACCATGGCATATGGGAGAAGTCAGCAAGTGGACACAGATGAGAATGACTTGGGAACAACAGGGGCGGGGCTGACACCTGAGACTTCCAACCCAAAGTGCTGAAGATACTGAGTCTTAGATGATGGAGGGAAAGGACTCCGGCAGTGAGGGTGCCCAGAGCCTAGCAGAAATAACACTGCCAAATCTATCAGTCTGTCAGACAATGAGTTCCCATGACGCAACATTCCACTTCTGTGATCCAAAACCTTTACAATGTGCAAAGTATTTCCACTGGTAGGATCATATTTGGTTCTTTTAGCAAGGATTTAGGTGTGTAGGAGGGACACTGTCCCCATTTCAGAGATGGAGCACCTGAGTCTCAGAGATACGAGCTGACTTGCCCATCAGAAAAGTGACAAGCACCACAGCCCGAACATCTCAACAAGTCAGGAATGCTGAGCTCCACACTCTCTGTTCTAGTTGAGTAATACATTGAATCAGAGATAGGTGTGCACTTGAACTTTGGTTTCGGAGTGTAAAGATGGAGTGACTTTGTGAGAACCAAAGAACGGGAGTTGACGTTGATTGACTATATTCCATCATATCAAAATGAAGCAGTTATTGCCTTTTGGAACTTTACAGAAGAATGGGAAGACAGGCATATAAAGAGGTAAATAGTATCTCGTGTGGTGAGTCCTACACCAGAGATATGCACAGGGGGGTTGTTGAATTGTTTGTAGCAGCCATGCATTAGATGTGGTTTATTCCCAACTTTCTGATGGCAAAACTGAGGTTCAGAGAGGCTAAGTCACCAGCCTCCAGTCCATGCAACCAATCCATGAAAGGAGCAGGAGTTGAACTCCAGCCACTCCAACTCAGAAGCCCTTACTCTTTGGACTTCACCCAGCTGCCCTTAGCTTCAATGAGAACATCTGCAGCCATGCTGGCTGGAGAGGATAGGAATAATATTATTGCATTTAGGTTTTATTTATGTGGTGCCATGATATTTATCTAGAAGCTTTCATCTGAGGGATATGAAGTGTTTTATAAACAGGTTCTTATTAATGCCCTCCTCCCCTTTTACTCTTCCACCTGAGTCCTGGGAAACTGAAGCGGTTGCCAGAGATGACCAAGGTCACAAGTGTGGACAGGTGTATGTGTGATGGTGGTTCCCTGCATGTAGACACAGCTGTGTTTGGCGATAATAACAATAATCTCTCACCTTGTATATTTCTCTGTTGTTTACTAACCTCTTTCTATCCAATGGTCATTTGATCCTCGCACCAGTCATGTGAAATAGGCAGAACAAGCATTAACTTACAGGAGAAAACTGAGGCCCAGGCAGGCCAATGAATTTGCCTAAGGACAGCTGGCCTGTCATTAGAGGAGTGGAGATCAAACCCAGGTTTACTGATCCATGCGAAAGCATACTGCACAGTGGATGAGAGGATGAGCTTGAGTTCTGCCTCTACTATGCACCTGTAGGGCCCTATGCCTGGACCAGCGGACTTCATCTCTCCAATCCTGTTTCTTCATATGTGAGGCAGGCCAACTACTCATCCCTAACTCAGTGAGCTTTGAAGAATCCACATGAAAATTATATACTATATATAAAGTATAAAGAATTTATCCCAATTCCTGGCATGTAGGGAGCTTTCAATAAACAGCAGCTACAACGAAGAACCCAACCAAGGTCTCCTTCCACTATAACCATTGCTGGGGATGCAGGGAGTGAGGCTTGTATCCACCTGAAAGCTTATGCTTGGGGGTAGGTCCAGGTACAAGGTTTAAGTGCAGCTGAGGCTGCAAGTCCCCATTCCCCTCTCAGGCCTCATCTCCTGTGTGGGATGCATTCTCTGGCAGCCCACTGGCAGCTGCTAGAGACATGTACTCCCCAGCTTACCCCTTCCAAGTGGCCCTGCCCACCTGTCTCCAGTCCTCCCCATCTGGCAGCCCCAGTCTGACCGGGAAAAGAGCAGCCAACCTGCGTCCTCAGGTGCTCTCCTCCTAGCTCTCCCACCTCGTCCTCAGGTGCTCTCCTCCTAGCTCTCCCACCTCGGGATACAGCCAAAGAAAACCAAAGCGCTATGTTTGTTTTCTAGGCTGGAGCCAGAAGCGATTCCCGTAAGGCATGCCTGGCTTAATGGGGCCGTGGCTGGGCCCTGCCTCTCAGCCAGGCTCTGGCAGAGTCAGAGACTGCTCTCCTGCCTGGCCCCACTGCAGCTCTCCTGCCTGGCCCCACTGCAGGCAGTGACATTTGCTTAATGGCGGCATCCTGGTTCTGGTTCTGTCTGCACTAACGCACCCTGTGACCCTGGACATGTTCCTTTCCCCACTCAGGGCCTCATTTCCTCCACCTTTACCAAACGTCAGTGTCTGCTTCTTCCTTTTTTTTTTTTCTTTTTTGCTAGGGCAGCTTCTAAATCAGTAATTCCCTACCCTGGGTGCACAAGAGAATCACCGGGGTCACTTAAAGAAATGATGCCTGAGTCTCACTCCCATAAATTCTCCTCAGATGGCTCTGATCTGTGGTCTGGGCAACAGCAGTTTTTAGAAGCTCAATAGTTGATTCCAACAGCCAGCCAGAGGCTAGATCCATGACCCTAAATGAATTCTGAGAGCTTTGTGGACTTGGTCATTTAATGATTCTACGAAAGAGGTAAAGGAGTAGAAGCAGAGAACTGTAGAAAGAGAAATCCTGATGGCTCTTTGCTTCAGACCACCATCTAATCACACTGCCTCCCTGGACCACAGGCACACTGAGGCCCAGAGAGAAGGGCGGAGTCTAGAGTCTTCTCGTGAGTCACTGGTAGCCTGGTCTACACCTGGGTCTCCTGAGTCACATTACAAATAACAAAATATAGGCAAGAAAAGGATTCAAAGGAGGAGAGTGAGAAGCTGAAAATAAATAAAGAAGGAAAAGCAGACAAGGGCAGATTGTAAAAAGGAAGACAAAGAGAAGGAAGTAAAAGAAAAAAATTAAGAGGTTAAGGGGAGAAAAGGGGGGGCACACTGAGGAGAAAGAAACAGACAAAGAAAAGCCACGACAAGGGCACGGGCCACTTGGATCGTCCCCATGAGCCAGGGTGGCTCGGAGCCACTCTCGGCTACTCAGCACTTATTTGGTCAATGTAACCTGGGCAAGAGCTCCCATCCCAGCTGGGGCCCAGGCCTGGGCTGGAGCCTGCGCAGGGGCGGTCTGACTTACAGCTGCTGCCTCCTCAGCCAGCTTCCAGCCTCTTGCTCAATCCAGGCAGCAGGCAGGATGGATGCTCTTTTGCAAGGTGATCCTAGAGGAGAGGCCCTACAACCTTTACACAAGGATTCCAGTGAGGGGTAGGGAGTAGATGGGGCTGGAAACCCTGTGCTCCCTCCTTGCTTACCAGCTGGGCCAGTCTAAAACAGGCTTATGTTTCCCTGCCTTTGGGCCCTTATTTAATGTACACTGCTGCTGTATGCCCTTCCCTACAGACAACCTACCTAGCATGGCATTCAAGGCCACATCTGCTCCTGTAATAGCTCCTTCCTTTCCACTCTCCTCCATGCTTTTCATCTACCTGTAAGTCCATTTACTTCCCCAAGTGTGAGTAGGAGCCTCCCACCTTCGCTTCTTAGCTGCAAAATCTCAAACAAAACATGCCTGTGTTAATGTCACTCCTTCCAAATGGCCCTCTCAGCTCTTTATAGTCAGAATCATCCCCTTCACCTTCTATAATTCCACATAAGTGTCCTGACCCTCCTCTGCAATACTGAGCACCCTGGGCTTTTGCAACAGATGACAGAATTGGAAGTTTCTGGGTGACTGGATTTACATCTCTACAATGTCTCTGGGTGCGAGCTGTGGACTTTGGGCAGACCTGAGTTTTAATCAGGGCCCTACCACCCGCTATCTTCGTGCTGTAAGGCACAGCACCCCCACCTGCAAGAAAGATGTCAATTCTCACCTCCTAGGGTGGCTGTGGCATCACCCCCAGCAGTGTGAGTGAGATGGAGATCAGGAGAGAAGGAAGGGAAAACAAGAGTGAAACTGCAAGGCTGCAGCTTCAAGGGTGCTGTTAATGCTCTTTCCCTGATGGGGAAACCGAGGCTGGCAGTTCTGAAGTAATTTCACACTCAAGATCTACTTTCCTCCTTCTCTTAGTGCTGTGAGGCAGACAGAATTTCTTGTCTGTAAAATGGGAGAGTGACCCTGTCTGGTGTAGGGTGGCTGGGGCCAAGGCCGGGGTTCATTAAAACTGGGACCCTCCTGACCTTTAGGTGCCTGCTCTTGTTCCAGGGCTCTGTGCCTGCAGGAAGAGGCACAGGCTTGGCTCCACTGTGAGCACATGTGAGCCCTGGGGCACAAGGGGATCCACCTGTGGGCCTAAGGGAAGGGGAACACTCTGGGGAAAATACCTGCCTGCTCTGCCTCCCACAGGAAGCCAGGGTGTGGAGTGCAGAGAAAAGGGGCCCTCTGTGGGCCTGCAGGACCCTTTGGGAAAAGGTTTATTTGGTTTCATCATCCCAAGAAAACTGCCAAGCATGGTGCTCTCAAAGGTTAGTAGACATGGAATCACTTGGGGAGTATATAAAAAATAATGATTCCCAGAAATTCTGATTCAGTAGCTTTAAGGTCAACCCAGTAATTTGCATTATTAAAATGTTCCCCCTGGTGATTGTGATGTAAATGGACCACACATTGCAAAATGCTTTGGCCCATCCCCTGATCTAAGTCCTCTCTCCTCCTCCCAATCTGGTGTGCCCCTTCCTCAGCATTACCTTTTACTGAGAATACAGAGTGAATCAATGGATGCACCCCCTTCCCTTTCCTCTGCCCTGGCTCACCGTGGCCTCCTATCCTGTTGCATCTGGGCCCCAGACTGGGGACGGGTGCCTGAGAGGACCATGGCACCCTTCTACTTCTATGAGGCCAGCTCCTCCCATGGGGCTCAGATCCTCGAAGTCCCACCCCTTGACTCTTTTGGGACTCAGTTCTATCAGTTACTGTATTTGCTTCCCTGCAGAATTGCTTCTTCTCCTCCATTAGTTTCCATTTGAAAAACTGGTCCCACAGCTACTGGTTCTAGCCACACAGTTAGTGGTCCTGGCTCAAATCTCAGAGTCTGTATCCAGTCTGCCCATTCAGCTTTCTCCAGCAACCCTCCAGCACACACACACACACCACATACACACCATAAACCCCCCACAAACACATATACCACATACATACACACATACACATATACACATATACCTACCACATATATATACCCCTCACACAGCACACATACACACATCATCCACCACACACACATAAACACACATATACGCATACAGCACACATACACACACCACACACACACCATAAACTCCCACATGCAAACACCCCCCCACACATGCACACCACACACAGCATACATACACACATCACCCACCCCACATACATAAACACATACATACATGTCTACCATACACACAGCACACATACATACACCACATGCATCACACACACACACATATACACACACACACACACCTACCACACACATATACACACAGCGCACACACACCATACACATATGCATAACACACAAACAAACACACATACATACCCCATCACCATCTCCACTTTCCCATAGATTCTATCTTGCAGCATCCCTCCCCCTCCATCCTTACTGCCATCCCTCTAGTTTAGATCTCCTTTCTCCCTGGACCACTGCAGCTCAATGAGGCTGAATAGTAGAAAATGAGGGGGTAAGAAGTCAGGCTGGGGATCAAGGGAGCAGGACCTTCCCGTCTCAGATTCTCAGAAATTAGGAAGAGTTGTGGAGAATGCGAGGAGACAGAAAAAAGTCAACGATGATATCTAACCAAGTTTGTAGCTTTATCCATAACAATAAAGCCAACAGATTTCCAAGTAGCCTGCCATATGCAAAATATATATATGTATATATACATATGTATTATGTATATATACACATAAATATATATACACAACATACATATACAACTACACATGCATACACATACACATATATGCATATACATGGACATGCATACGTATTTATAGACATATCCTTGGCCGTAATAAATTTCAGAAAAATAAAGCATCCATGAACACTTTGCTTCCTGTCCTCCCAAACTTGGCCCACTGGACTCTTGTAACACCAGAGATTCTAAGATTCTTTCCTCATGGAATGTGTGAAGGCGTGGTGAGTGAGAAAAGCATTTTTTAGTCAATGTCCTTCCCATGTGTCAGTTAATCTATCATCTAAAACAGGCATACTACTAGGAAAATAATATGTTTTGTTCATTTTCATTTATTTTCTTACGGAATATTTTGTGTACCTGTGTTTCTGTGTGTGTGTTTTTGGATGTGCATGTATATGGGGTTGGGTGTTTGTCTCAGCTGGATGTGATCTAAGAAAACACGTATTTTTCAAATCCTTTTATTTAAACAGAGAACCACTTATTCCTAATAAGATCTCATGAGAAAAACTCAGCAGGAAGAGATAAGACACTCTGCTAATAGCAGCTGGTGTGTGGACATAGAGACTAGTCTAATTTGCCTCTCTTGATGGCTCTTAGGGTGCCTTGTAGGCTCCCTCAGGTTCTAATAACATAGTTTTGTAAACTAATAATCTAGTCCAAACTCCTTATTTTGAGAACCAGAGAAAGCAGGAGACTTGCTGGAACTCACACAGCAGCTGTAGAAGAACTGGGATTTGAACCCTTGATTCCAAATTCTTACAATGGTATTCCTCAAGCTAAGTGGCTTTGCTGTGTGTGCTGGGGTGATAAACCCAGTCTGGCACTCAAAGGAAAGATGCAAGTCCCAGGCCTGGTGCTCTGAAACTTGGCATCCCCTGGGACCTGGTGTGGGTCCAGCCACTCTGGTCCAAGCTGCCACGGGCACAGTAAATGAGCATCCCAACCTCTGCAGGACAGCCAAGGGCCACTGGGGAGCCTTCAGAGCTTCACTTGGAAGTCACAGAATTATTGGTGTTAGGAAGAGAAAGGAAAAGTTTCTGTCAAGGCTGAGGGCAGTGGGACAGAAGGCATCGGGCCCAGCACAGAGAAGACTGAGGCAGCATCAGGGAATGTGGCCCAGTGGGACAGAGTTGAGGGGCTCCCCTGGCTGGGAGTCTTAGGAGATGTCTGAGTCCAGCTCAGGCAAACCTTCCCCTGAAGAGCAGGTGTTTTTCTCCCTCTCTTTGCTTATGTATTTCATTTTTTAAAATTTCCTTGTTCTAACAGTCTGCCTGTTTGAAGAAGATGCTTGTAAATCTGCAGACACACCAGGGAAGCTGCTGGAGAGTCTGCCTTTCACCCTAAAACAAGTCTGACCAATAACCAGTCTCACCTCACTTCATTTTAGCTCCCAAATTAAAAAATATATAAAAAGATGCAACTTTAGAGGTTCAGAGCATTCAGCTCCAAGGAGGCTTTGGTGAGGTTGTGGAGTTCAGAGAGCACTGGGCCAGGGGTCAGTGCTTATCTTCCTTCACTTTTCTCTTCTGGACCTCACCTTCCCCCACCTGTCAGTCACTATTATCCTCAGCAGCTATTCACTCAGCAGCAGCTCTGGGTTAGGGCACCATGCTAGGCCCTGAGATAGACTAGAAACCATGTGGGAGTGCAACTGTGTGCTCTCACAATGCTCGTGAGCACGCAGCTCAGAGAAGCAGTGGGAAGAGTACTGGCTTTGGAGTCAAAAAGAGTTGAGCCCCAGTCAAAGGTCTCCCTGTTTAGGCTGGTATGACTTGGGCAGAGCACTTCAGCTGAGTCTCCTCTGCTCTCTGCGTGAGGTCCCAATAATAGCACCTACCTGGCACAGCCCTGGGCACATTGTTGGCACTCAACAAAAGGTACAGCCTCTTTTCCCTCTCTCACAAAACCTGGGGAAGTCAAATTTGGGGTGAGCTTGCCCCTGGACTATTTGACTTTGAGCAATAGCCATGAACAAGCATGATATCAGGCTCCAAAGGGCCTTCTACTAGCGACAGGTGGTTGTAAGTAAAGGTGTAAATTGCTAAATAAGCATTGAATGAATGATTAAACTATTAATAGTCAAAGTTCAGCATGCCTGTGACTGTTTTACCTTTAAATTCTTATAATTTCACCCAGATTATGGTATCATTATAATAGTCACTTAATTTAAATGCACTTCTTACATGGGGTATAAAAATAGGAAGTGGCATCTAGAATGTGGAAACCCTAATATCTGTCTTAGCAAAACCACAGACACAGAGTTTCATGGTACAAAAAAATAATGCAACCTTTTTTTCTGACAAAATCTTTACTGGATCAGACCCCAATCCTGAAAAGTGAAGTGTTTTCTGCAAAAAGGCCAGCTGATGTGTGGGGAAAGGGGAAGGGAGAACGCTTCTCTGAAATCCAGTGTCCTGGGTCTAATCCCACCACTGCACAAACTTATAGTGTGACCAGAGTCCAGTCCTTGGTAAAAACTTTCTATTGGGTTACAGTGTTTGCCAAAATGTGGGACACATAAGAATTAAATCATTTAATGAAAAAAAAAAAGAATGTTCTAGTTTTCTTTCAGTCCTTCAAATTCAGCCATGAGAATGGCTTGGCTCAGAGCTGATACTCTTGACGATTCTGTCACATTTGCCAACCTTCCCTCTTTCAAAGAGACAAACCCAAGCTCCGGCTCCGAACCTTCCAGAGGCAACAGCATCCATCTAGAATTATATAAAGTTGTTTGGTTTCTATCGTATTGATTTTTAGAGCTGTCATCTATTATGGCAAGTAATCCTGGTTTTCCGTTTACTGGCAGTGATATAAATTTCCCTTTGTAGTCATTGATTTAACTGAAAATAAAAATAATGAAAAAGAAATGAGTCAATTTCAGGGAGAACACATTAGGTTAATAATAATCCAGGCACGACAAAAACTGTGAGGCTGGCGCTGGAACGAGGGCCGGGAGAAACTGTGCTTGAAGAAATTGCAGGGGCCATCAGGGAAGAGAGCTCTGAGATTTCAGGGTGAGCGCTTCAAACACTGAGACTGCCAGCCAGAATATTCTTAAGGGGATCAAACGCGCTCTGGTTTTCAGGGAAACCAGGTTTGGGTTTCCAGGAGAACTAACTTGTATACAGTGATACCCAGATGTGCAGGAGTATTTATTCTCCTCGACCAGTTGCCCGTAAAGATGAGAAGCAGGGCCACAGAGACTTGGGGAAAAGTTAGTGCACTTTAACTACAGAGGCCACAGAAAACAGCCCATAGCTGCCCAGCGGCCACCCCAGCAAGAGGCCGAGGCCCTGTGATTTCTCCAAGCTCCCCAGCCTGGGCCTCTCTGCTCCCTGGCCAAGAAGGGAGGCGAGGCCAGCTGCGCAGGCCGGCCCACTCATGTGCAGCTGGAATCTCTGCGCCAAAGCTAGTCAGGGCCCAGATGCAGGCCCCTTCTTCTGCAGCCTCCTCCTCCCCACCCTGGGCTGAAACAGAACAGATCAAGAGGGTGAAACCAGGACAACCCAAACTGCAGGATTTAGGTGGGATGGGATAGGCTTTCCTCTCTTCATTCAGTTTGCTCTAGCTCCTGCCCTTAGCCCCCAGCCCATCAGAGCTCACCAAGACCTCCAGGACAGCTACTGCACTGTGCTCTGCAGGCACCAGCGAGGAAGAGGTCCCAAGCTCTGGATGGGGAGGAGAGGGAGGGAGACGCGTGTCTCCATGGATTCAATACTCACTGAACAATAAATGGAGTCAACTGACTTACAAAACAAAACAAAAATTCAACTGTGAACCTGACAGCCAAATGACAGGAGCTCCTGGCTGTGGACTAAGGAAAGGCCTCAGGGAGTAGGGGCTGTGAGTTGGGCAGGTTGTGGCGGGGAGTCAATGATTATTCAGGATAATTAGCATCTTGAGTTAGGGGCTGCTAGTTCTGCGAGTTCTGTGGATACATCATAAACTCACAGCATGGCAGCCCGCTGGCTGGGCAGAAAGAATCTACTGAGTTCATCCATCTGCTCATCCACTCAGCAACACCCTATTCAACACCTATCAGGTGGGTGACTCAGACCAGGTGTGAAAGGACAGTAGAGAACCGTCCTGATGCTGTCTCTGTCCTCCAGGCCCTTACTTTCCATCAGCAAATATAGAAAACTGGAATGAATAATTACAATAAAGGGTGAAGAGAGGTCTTAGATGAGTGCTTGAATTCTACCTCACCCCTGCTAAGAAGTTTCTGAGAGACTTGGAGAAGTGTCTTTGCATCCCTGGTCTTGTGTTGCCTCACTGGTGACAAGTGTGGAGGCCTACGTGCATGGTTTTTCAGGCACAGGGCTCTTTAGGAGCACCTGTGGGCACTGGAAAGGAGGCTTCAGCCTGGGTCCCTCAGCCACTCACTTTCCTAAATTGTTTGACAATGCATTCTGCTGGCATTAAAAGAAGAAGGAGGAGGAGAAGAAGAAGGGTGAGAGAGAGGGAGAGAGAGAAAGAGAGGAGAGAGGGAGAAGAGAAAGAGAGGCAGGGTGGGAAGGGGAAAGGAGAGAAAGAAAGAGGTTGATAACTATTAAATGATCAACAAGATTCCTTCCAGCCTTGGCTTTCTAGAACTGTGCCCCAGTCCCAGACACAAATCTCCCCAAATTTAACCCAGTCACTCTGGGTCATAAAAAAATATATACCTATGACCACATTTACATGTTGAGATAATTTTTCCCACTTTGTTTCCCATTTGTTTTCCTATAAGCACCTGGAGAGCTGAAGTCATTAATGTGTATGTACATACACATATGTACATGTGCATATTATAATTATAGTGTATGCACAATATATATAAATATATATACAGAAAATGTAGATGAAGAGATATGTTAATATTGGCATCACTGGGTGCCCCGAAGGGTTGTGCCAGTCAGCGATGCAATGGTTGAAGGCCCAGTGTTCTCAGTCTACATGACTACTATTCCCTGGATATGTGGTGTGTGTTGGGGTGGGTGGGTACTAACTTAACTTCTCTAAGTCTCAGTCTCTCATTCTGTGAAATGGGAAGCATGATACCTAACTCTGCAGTATTTGGGGGTGAATTACATGAGAGTGTAATTATGGCATTCGGCATGGTGGGTAGCAAGTAATAGGAGCCCATAAATAATATTTTCTTCCCCCTTTTTGCTGCTTCCTACATGTCTAGGCACAGATGGCCATGGCTGTTTTCTCTGTGCCCTTCTTGCCCTTCATTCAGACAGGGCCTTGCCCCTTGGAAACTGTCCTTGAAGAAACCACAGGTTGGTGAAGAAGTGGAAGAACTATAATTTGGAAGATCTCAGGCTGAGTCCCTTCACATTTCTCCATAAACTACCTAAGTAATACACGGGCCTGCACTGGGATAGTGGAAAGTATATGTAAGCAAAGAGGGGGAAAAAATTACCTGCAATCACTCCACTTCAAAATAACCACTGTTGGCATCTCAGTGTATATTTCACATGCTTTTTTCTAAGTATATATAAACAAATGTAATATTTTTATGTCTCTGAGCAATTACAAACCCCCAGGATGAAAGAAGCACAGTGACAATACAGACAAATAAAACACCATCTCTCTCTCTCTCTCTCACACACACACACACACACACACAACCCTTTCATTTTGTTCGGTTTCTTAACAGCTCTACACTTGCATTAGTTTCAAGCACTGTCCACGTTGCAAGAAACCATGATTGCATATACATTGCTGGATTTTTGTTTTTGCCGAGGTCCCATTACAGAGCTATAAGCACAGAAATAGAATGTTCATATCCAGTCTGCCACTCATCAGCCTTTCAGCAAGCAAACACTGGGCTTTCACTATGAGCCTCGTCCTATGTGATGGGGACCGGGATGGAGGACACTGTCCCCATCCTCACAGGGCTCTCAGAGTACTGTCACCTCACAGTCCCCATTCCTCTTGGGCCCCAAATTCAGCCCATGATGCGGTAAACCAGCTGAAGGTCTTCAGATAAAACAACAGCACACACAGCAACAGTAGAGGCAGCTACCACACAGGAAGGCTTATTCACGTAACAGAAACTGTGCTGCACACTCTGCATCTGCTGTCTCTGACTCTCTCTACACCCCTGCAAGGTAAACATGGCCACCCATTTTTAACTGTATTGGTGGAAAAAGCAAAATGTGACTTGCCTAAAGTCATGCAGTTAGTGAGCGGCTGAGCCTGAATTACATAACAAGGTGCCCTCCTTCTCTTCCGTGGTGCAAGAAAGCTTATGACAGGACACAGACCACTTCTCTGCAGGATCAGAGCCCACAGTCACAGGCCAATGACTCGGCCTTGCTTTGGCTCAGGACATTCAGCTCAGGGAAGTGGACCCAAGCAGCGCAGGGATATTAGGTCTGAGAAAGTCATACCTGCTCGACTTGGTTGAGCCATGGGTTCTGATCGGGCAGGACTCTCTCAGACCACCCAGCTAAGCATCCATCTCCATCCTGAACCCACCTGCCCCACCTTGGTCTGCTCTGGTTGAAAGGCGGCCAGATACTAGGTTAGCCTATCTCTCACTAGGCACCTGGTATGTCGGGGCACAGAAGAAAGAGCCAGGGCTGAGGCCAAGATGTGGATCCTGCTGATGGAAGCTTGCCTGAGCCTCAGTTTCCTCAGATGTAAAACAGATGAGGACATTACCTACTACATAAGATTCCTAAGAGAATTGGAGAAATTATGTAAAATTTTTGGCACCTGGTAGATATTTAATAAATGCTCATTCATATTCACTTTTTTTATTGATTTAATAAATGTTTACTATCTACTACAGGCCAATAATTCTTCTTAAAATTCTTTTTCAAACAGTTTACAGTCAGTATTTTTAGCATTAGTTGCAGGTATATAGATAGCATAGTGGTTAGACAATCATATACTTTACAAAGTGCTCATGCCCCTCCCTCCCCAACCCTCCACCCCCATGTGGGCCAGTCATTTTGTGCTTACAACAGACCAGTCAACAAAATGAAAAAACAATATATTGTTGCCTTTGTGGAGGTTACATCTGGAGAGTAGAGGAAACAGTTCTCCCGCCACAGAAACTGACTTCTTCCTTGCCAGCCAGTGACAAAGGAGCATGCGCCCTGTGGAAGGCCAAGCCCTGGGGGGCTGTAGGAGACCTCCGTAGCTCCTCCCCCAATTGTTAAATGCTGCACGCACAAGAACCATTGGAAATGCCACACTGGGCCTTTGCTCCAGTATAAATTCTTTGCCCTAACCTTACTCCAACTGATGGACCAATTCAGAAGGCTGACTTGACACCTTGGGAATCTCATCAGACCAGCTAGACAAGAACATAATTTAAGGAGAGGAAATTCAACAGAAGCATGGTGAATAAATATATCTCTATACCGGCTTCTATGCTACTGGTGCAGAGAATCAGGACGGAGAGCACAGCCAGATTTTCTCACCATTTAATTAGCAGCAAATTCTGATCTCCCATCACTGTGAGCTTTCCGTGGCTTTTTTTTCTTTAACTCCACTGAGTGTTGTGTAAGCAATGTACAGCTGCAGAAAAAATGTTTGATACGGAAGGCGCTGTCCAGGAGCCCAGCGGCATGTCACAAAACGTACGGCATGTGCGCTGCGTTATCTTCCTAAAAACTTACAAAACCAATTCTGAGTCCGGAAACACACTTAGTATCACGGACTTTTGAAAAGGAATTGGGGGTTGAGCTGCAGGGAACTTAAGGAACTTGTTCAAGGTTACACAGCTAGTAACAGAATCATGATTTGAACCTTGGAAATCTGACTTAAGAACCTGCGTTCTTGGCCTCTACACTACTCTATTTTTCTTACTCTATGAACTGTTACTGGGTGCCAGGCACTTTTTATATTCTTTAAAAAAAATTAATCTTCATAAGAATCAAACAAGTAGTATTATTGTCCCTATTTTGTTGATAAAGAAAAAATTGCTAAAATCAACATACTTAAGCCTATGCTGCTTAGCAGGTAGCAGGACTGAGGTTTGAACCCAGGCTTGTCTGACTCCAGTGACCTCACTCTTAGTCACTGTACAATGTAGATTGCTACAGCCCAGTGAGATCCAAAATGGGCTGCAATTACACATGAATTACATGTTTCTTTGGCCCGTGTACATTCTTTCTCTTACCTTCTTGCAATTCATTCTCCACATAACAGCACAGTGATATTTGTAAAATAGAATCTGCTCATATCACTAACTCACTCACTCACTCACTCACTAAACATATTTTGAGTACCTTCATGGCAGGTATCTTTCTGGTCATCAAGAATGTAGTGATTTTCTTAAAAAAAGGAGTCTAGCACCTTATGGAGCATCCAACTCTTCTCCGTATCTCCATTCTATTTAGCATAAACACTGGAAGCCCTAACAACAGACCCAGGTGCTCTGAACCTCCCATCCTTCCTCCTCTTCTCACCCCCAGCATTTTCCCTGCTGTCACAGTAATCTTAGGTGTGATTACAGCATTCCAGCTTCACTACAGTCTCAAGTCCTCAGCACAAGAGAGTTCCATTTTCAGAAATAGTTTCCCTTGTAAAGCAGCCCCTTATCCATGGGGGATATGTTTCGAGACGCCCAGTGGATGCTGAAACCACAGATAGTATGGAGCCTCATGGAACAGTGTGTTTTTCCCTACACAGGCAAACCTTTCCACCTAGAGGACACACTTCACAGCTTCTCTTCGGCATGTCTGAATTTCTGGCATCACTGCTCTTGGCTTTTCGGCCATTATGAAATAAAGTAAGGGCGACTTGAACACAAGCACTGTGATACTGCAATAGTTGATCTGATAACCGAGACAGCTACTAAGTGACTAATTGGCAGGGAGAATCTATAGCAGGAATATGCTGGACAATGGGATGAGTCACAGCCCGGCAGGACAGAGCTGGATGGCCCAAGATTTCATCACACTGCTCAGAATGGCACACACTTAAAAAACTAATGAATTGTTTATTTCTAGAATTTTCCATTAAATATTTTTGATCTGTGATTGGCTACAGGTAACTGAAACCACAGAAAGCAAAACTGTGTGTGGTGGGGTACTACTGCACATTAATTAATTTTATAATTCAGTCAATGTATTCGTCTTCCTGTAGGCCTTTGCTTATTGACACAGACATTTCCAAACTCTACAAAATGTTTTTGGGGCCCAGGGGCCATTCAAGGAATATTTTTTGAGTAAGTGAAGATACAAATACATACTATGTTAGAGCACAGTTTCTTTCGTGTTAAGCCAGTGGTATACTATTATAACATTTATTTTCTTGTACAACTTTTGGTTTCTTGGGGCTAATTACTGATTATTTCTCCCACCTCACTAGCTTTATTGAAATATTACTGACATAAACCTACGTAAGTTGAAAGTGTACAACACGCTGATTTGACACATGTATTGATAGAGGTTGTGAGATTACCACAGTAAGGTTAGCTAACACCTCTGCCTCCTCTTATAATTGACTCTGGTGTGTGTGCTGATAAGATTTAAAGTCTACTCTCTTAAAATCCTTCTAGCATATAACACGGCATTGTTAACGATAGTCATCATGGTGCAGAGTGTATCCTAAGAACTTACTTATTTTATAGCTGGACATTGATACTTTTTAACCAGCATGTTCCCATTTCTTTCAACCACAGCCTCTGGCAACCACCATTCTACTCTCTATTTCTTTGAGTTCACATCTAAGTGACATCATACAATATGTGTCACTCTCTGTCTGACTTATTTCACTTAGCATAAGGCCCTCAAGGTTCATCCTTGTTGTCGCAAAAAGCAGGATTCCATAATTTTTATGGCTGGATAATATTCAAACCACGCACACACACACACACACACACATACACACACACACACAATTTTATCATGGATCCACTGATGGAAATTTAGATTGTTTTTAAGGCACAGAACTTAATAAATATTAATATTTGGGGGCAGATGGGAGGCACATAATAAGAAAGCTACTCAGAAAAAGTGAGAGTAACTTCAACTCAGCATCATGAATGGCATTTAAAGGGAACCACTGGAGGAAGGAGCAATCCATGCTTGTGCTAGGAGGGCTGGACAGAGACATGTGTAGGTGAACCCTGAATAAAGCTGAGAGAGTTGAGGGAAATAAGTCTAGAGATAGCACACATGTTAAAAACCAATGCTCTGAGAGAGTGAGAGAGAGAGAGAGAGACCTTGCTTCAAGCCATCCCATGAGCACAAACCCTCAAACACTTCCCACCTGCGTCCCCTCTCTCCTTCGACCCTCCAATCCAGTGAGCATCACCACACATTGGTTCACCTTTCTGTGTGAGTCTCCTTACTAGGCTGGGAAGTTCTCATGGTGGCTGTCTATTATGGGAGCCCTGGGAGAAGTTCAAGAAATGCCCATTGCCTTAAACTGAACTGTAGTAAAATAAAATAAGCTGAGGCACAATCCGTTGCATTGTCCTCATCTCTTTCCTGCTCCCATTATCAACTTGCACATCTTAAAGTTTAGCTGGATCATCGGGTTCCAGATCAGAAAAAGTCACTCCGACTTTATGAGACAAAGGAGACCACCAAAAGGAAAAACAGAAACAGAGAATGACTTGGAGACACATACAAAATGAGACGGAGAAAAACTAACAGCTTCCTTGTCAAAATCTGGAGGGACCTGTTGGCTCCCACAAGTGCCAGGGAGTGAAGATAAAGATCCCATCCCTCTGGGTATCAAGCTGCATCCATTACATAGCACCACTAATTCAATTTTTACGGCATGAACTGACCTGCCAAACTTCCACTGTTGAGACTGTTTGAGAAGGTAGCTATGGAGGGTAAGAAGGAAAAAACCATGCCCTCTTCTTCCATGGTCTGGGTCAAGGGTGTCCCCTTTTCATTCCCTTGGCTTTCTCCCAATTCTCGTAATTGTGAGTCTTTCTGTTGCATTAGGGGTTCCCTACTGGCCAGCAAAATTTTAAAGTCTGAGGTCATTTCTCTTCACAAGCAGCCTTTTTCTCAGCAGGCAAGCAGGAGGTAGAAACCAAAGCCAAGGTACTGCCTTGGGCCATGCAGCTGGAATGCCATTGGTGGGCTGAGGTTAAACCGAAGAATATTCCAAAAGCTGGGAGAGTCCCGGTGGAGTTTCAACATTGCATTTCCCAGAGAGGGCTCTGACCAATTGATCCTTTGGGAAAAGGTGCATTGTAGTCAAAGACATCTAGAAACATTCTGCAGGAATCCCTCTGTGAGGTTCACAATGCCCTTTACCATATCAAAGTCTGAGAAGTCACTGAATAAAGAAACCCACTTAGATTTCATTAGCCAACAACTTCCCAAGTTAATTGATCTCAGAACTCTTTTTTATGTTCCATGGCTCACACATTAGAATCCCACAGGACTCATGTTCTTCTGTGAAGAATTTGGAGTTCAGGTCAAGAAGATGGAAGCATGACCTTGTTAAGTTAAAGAGTGATTCTTAGAGAATACAGTCTTATGTAGGACCTAGAAGGATGGAGGAATGAGGAGGTGCTGATAAGGCAGACATGAGAAAGGGGGTTCAGAAGGCTCATTCATTCATTTAACAATGCATTTGCCCATTCAGTGCCCATTCTCCCAGAGATGACCCAGAAATGCATGAACCTTGACTTCATGGAATCTCTATTCTGCAAGGAGAGGACAGATGTAAGCAGATCATCCCAGAGTGGCCCAGGTACCCAAGGAAAAAGAGTGGGGCCTGCAGGCTAACTAAGAACTCCCCTAGCAGAGCGGCAGGGAAAGGAATGTGAACGAGAGAGCAACATGAACAACAGTTCCCTTGCCATCCTGTAAACACAGCAGACGCACTCACACCTCAGGGCCTTTGCACTTGCTCTTCCCCCTGCTAGGGACACTCTTCCCCCAGGACCCTCATCTCCTTCAGGTTGTTCAATCATGTTTTTCTGTTTGTTTTTTAATCTGTTTCCTCCTACTACTAGAGGTATCCTTCAGCGCTGCGTAAGTGCTGTCCCCGGAGTTACACGACACTGTGACCCCACCCTCCAGAATGTTGGCTCTATAAAATCACGGATTTTGTCCCTCTGTTTCACTCTTGTGTCCCCAGCACTGGGTGCTTTGCACACAATGAGCACTCAAGAGGTTTGTATTGAATTATTGAATTAACAAGAGAATAAAATGTGTAGGAAATTTGAAGGACAAAGCAGGGAGGAAAAGAATAAATATTTATTTAGCATAAAGTCTTTGCAAAGCACACGGATCATAGAAACGTGATTGATCAATATTATGCCCACTTTGTAGGTGAGGAAACTGAAGCTCAGGAGGTAAAGTGAATTATCCAGCGAATAAATAGAGGAGCTCAGATCCAAACCTGGATCTGATTGAAATAGTTAAAATGACTTAGGATTGGTTAACTTTTAGTGATCTCAGGTGGCTTTCTGGGTTCTTGCTCTTCACCTTAATGCACTTCTCCCCTGAAGTAGACGTGCAGCTTCTGTGGTGGCCCCAGAGTGCATGGAACTGGTTAGCTCCTAGCCATAGGACTGATGAAGAATGTCACGGCAGCTCCCAAAGCTGGGGATGACTCAGCAGACCAGAGCTGGGGAAAAGAGCCCATCTCTCCCCACCCCAAACACCTCATTCATCCTCTGATGTCAGGCGCCTGACTGCCCCCATGCTCTGCCAGTTAATAGCTCACCCTGTAAACGGGCACGTAACAAAGTCTACTGCAAGGCCATCATCACTTGGTCAAGTTTGGCCGATCTCTGTGCTGACCACAGGATTAATTCCAACTGGCTGTGGTCCCCTGCCTGGGGTCATTCAGAAATCCTTCACTCCTTGGCTGAGAATCTACAAGCTCAGTGTTTGTGAGGGGATTTGAGACTTTCCTTCCTCCCTCCCTACTTGCCTTTTTCCCCTCTCACCTTTCTTTTCTTCCTTTGTGAATTTGTTCACCCAGTTTTTCATAGTTACACAGTCATTTAATTATTCATTCATAAATTCATCTATTCATTCATTCACTTATTCAGGTCTTGCTATTACATTCATTTATAATCTGTATTCATTCATAAAGGCATATTGATCCACTCATTTCTCTTACTGAAACCAGGCATTGTAAAAGATATTATGAGGATTATCTGATCTTGGAAAAATCACTTAACTTCTCCAACCATCACTTTCCAACTGAAAGAGGCAGAGTGGGGGAATCTTGAAAGGCACAGAGCTTCTAAGTCAGTTAGAACCAAAGACCTCTTCCAATTCTATAATTCCTTCAGTTAAGATTTCTAAGATATAATACCTGACCTACAAGAGTTCATAGCCTAAGAAAGTGTCTTTCAATTTTTTTTTTTACCGTGATTCATATATTTTACATTCCAACCTAGTATACACACACAGGTACATATGATGAAACAAATTTTATGAAATAACACTTACCCTTGCTACATGTAATAGAATCTGATATATTCTGTTCTATTTATTTTTTTCAAATGTTGGTCATAATCCAGTAAATTAACTTCATGACCCACTAATATGTCATGAGCTAAAGTTCAAAAGCTATGATCTAGACTCTAGACCATCTACAGAGAGACTCGATTACAAGTATGGATTACACAAGTTAGCTTCTTGGACATCATCATATACTCTACACTCTCACATTCTTTCAAATCCAACAGCCATCTACTCGTGGAAACTCGACATGCCACTTGATTGGATTTCCTTCTCACGCTCACTGTCCCCGCCATCTCCCTCCCGCATGGGCTACGCTTCTGCTCTGACTTCCTGCCTCCTATCTCACTCATCCAGTCCACCCTCCATGCCGCGGCCAGTGATCATCCTAAAACATGCATTCAAAGAAAAGTCTGTAATGCTCCTTACTTATCTTTAGTCTACAAAATAAATAAATGTATCCTGTTCCTTAGCCTTGTCTGGTTTTTATTCCTTCCTCAGGGTCATTTCTCACTAATTCCACTCTTATATCTTATGTTGAAACTATGTTGAATCACACTTAAGCCCTTGAATCTTCTCTCCTCTTTGAAAACTTTTCTGTCTAGAATTCCCATTCTACCAATACTGGACTCATTCAAAGATCATCAAACCACTTAATTTTCTACACAATCTTTACTGGCAGGCTTCTTCACCATCCTGTCACTCTTCACATGGCCCTGAGCATATTCATTTACTTGTCAGTCTCTGTTGTATGGGTCCCCCAAGGTCAAGGACCATGTTTCAAACCTCTTCATCCCTTGGTCTCAGCACAGTATTTGGCACCGATTTGGGTGCTTGGAAAATATTTTTTTAAAGGTGTACGATGTGATCTGGATGTGATACATCCAGTGGAATTTGATGTGTTATCTCTGGCCATGAGAATACATCTTGGGAATCCAGCTCTAGGGGTTCAAGGAGCCAAGAGCCCTAGTCTGAGTGCTCCAGATTCCATCCCCCACTTTGCACACGGTGGCCATGCTTCCTACAAGTGACTCCCAGCCAGTTCCTGCGCTCAGCAGGGATAAGGAGGCAGGCCTGCTCCTGGGAGGCACAGGACTCCTCAGATGGAAGACTGTCTTGAGGACTTCTCAATGGCTCTGCCAACTTCCCTTAAACCCTCTTGCTCCCTCTCCTTCACTCAGGAGAAGATGTGCACCACAGTCTGATGGATCCCCCAGCCTTCACACACCTCACAGCTTCTCTCACATAGGTGTCCCCCCAAATAACACCCTTGAATGTTTCATCCCCTCTCAGCATCTACTTCTCAGAGGAGGCAAACTCACACACTACTCACTCACACTATCCTCAATGTATCTGCGAGGGAACTGAGGGTCAAAGAGCTCACATGACTTGTGAACAGCTGAGGCGACTGAGGTTCAGCAGAGTCCTGGCAAATGTTTAACCACTGGCTCTCTGGAGACAAAAAGGGTGGGGGGCAGTGCTGATCTGTAGCTCTGTATGATTTCCATGGTGTGAACACTTCCACCACAATTCCACTTCCAAGTTTACACCACCCAGGTGACAACAGTGAGCATGGCACTGGGAAGAGGGGTGCACAGTTGCCCTCAGGACCCTGTGCAAACCGGCTCTAGCACACCTGCATGAGGCTGCAAGCCTAGGTTTCTGTCTGTCTGCTAGGCATCTTCTGACAGCCCTCCCTGTCTGCTTCACTCCTGAGTGCTCTTCTCACGAGGGTGCCCTGCACTCACTCTGTCCCAGGAAGTCTCTGCCAGGTCACTGGGCTGGACACTTTGTGCGTCAGTGGCTTCTCCATGGGTCCAGGAGGGAGGTGGGGACTCTCATGTTTCTAGAAATATAGGCTCTGCTACATGAGCGTGGTCATTTGCTATATTCTTAGAAAAGACCTGTGATACCAAAATGGCTTTGGGTGAACTTTCTGGCTGTAATGTGGAAGATGGATTGAAGTAAAGGCAAAAAATAGCAAGACCAGTAAGAGGTGGTTTAAATAGAAGTAGTAACACCTGAATGAAAGATGGTGCTATGGGGATTATCTCAAGAAAAGAAGGAAGCAAGGAAGGGAGGGAGGGAGGGAGGGAATAAAGAGCATAGTTACTAGTTATTGAGCCTTTACTCCCTACCACATCTATAGTAAGCACTTTCTCATTTCACACTCCCAAATACCAAGGTGAGAATTATGGTCTTCCTATTGCAGGTGAGGAAACTAAGCCTCAGAGAGGCTGCACCTTTAATAATAATAATAATAATAATAATAACAACAACAACAATAACAACAATAACAAAAGAGGCCTCAAAAGTAGTAGCTAGCATTCATTGAGATGTTGTTTTATACTATATTCCCCAGCAACCCCACGAGGTATCATTATCATCCCATCTTTTTTTTAAGATTTTTATTTATTTATTCATTTTTAGAGAGGTGAAGGGAGGGAGAGAGGGAAACATCAATGTGTGGTTGCCTCTATCACACCCCCTACTGAGGACCTGGCCCGCAACCCAGGCATGTGCCCTGACTTGGAACCGAACCAGTGACCCTTTGGTTCACAGGCCAATGCTCAATCCACTGAGCCACACCAGCCAGGGCTTATCATTCCATTTTAAAGATGGAATTAAACTACTAACAAATGGTGGAGCTAAAACTATAATTCAGGCACTTTGTCTCTTGATCAAGATCTAAGCATCTTGCTCTAAATGCCATTGATAACTCAGATTAAGTCCCCAAAGGCAGGAAAAGCTCTTTTTCACTTCTCCTTCCCAAATGGGGACAGAGATTAGGAAGTGCTTAATGGGAAATATGGGGTGCCTTCCCTGTTGGTATGAAGATGCTTGGAATTTCAGCCCAGGACTATACCAGTGGACAAGCCCACAGTGAACTCATCACACGGGTGGAGTTTGGGAGGTGTTTTATGCTAAGAAGACCCAAGACCAAGGAGAGTAAAGGAGAAAATTAAATATATTTGAGAACAAAAGCAGCCATTGACCTCCTCATTCTGGGGATTCTGAGACTGCAGCCACGTCGCTGCAGACACAGCTGACTCCAATGTAAATCCCCTTGCTGAGTAAGAGACAGATCCCACCAGAATAAACAATGATATCTGAACACAGTGGCCTCCTGACTTCACCACACTGCCCTCCATTCTCAATACAGATCGTCTTTGTGGGGAGATTCTCAGAAGGGTATTTCACCAGCCTGAGTTTGGTTCCTCTCTAGGCCTAGGGCCAACTATCACATACACAGACAGAGCCAGATCTGAAATACAGAGAGCTAATGTCACCTAAGTTGGAACAAGAACTTGACCAACTTGAGCCAGGTGAGATTCAAGGGTTTGAGAGGTGGAGGGTTCCTCTTCACAAAGGAACCAACTGAAACACAGTTAGCAATGGGGTGACATGCTAAAATGCCCAGGACAGAGAAATACCACTCTCTAGTATTCCAAAAGCACCCTCCGTAGGTAAGGGGAGGCCTTTTTGACCCTGGCATTAACTGCTCTACTGACTCAGAAAGAGAATGATGGAGACACACTGGGTCCAGGGAGCAGTAGGAAGGGGAGCAGATGAGAAGTCAGGGTCTCTGAGTGTTGATAATTGCCTCTGTGACATTGAACGAGATAGTCCTCCTCTGACCTGAGTGCTCTCTAAATAGGGAGTAATGGCCCTTGCTCTAGTCTTTAGGTTGCTCAGGGAGGCCACAGCCCAGAGCATTTAGGAGTGATTGCTGAGAGTCAAACAGGCCGGGTTTGCATCTTAATAATGTCTTTGATGAGCTGTGCAACCCACGGTAAGCCACTGCATGTCTCTGGGCCTTGGTTTCCTCACGTGTGAAAATGACACATATTGTGCCTGCCTTACATGAGCACTGTAAACATTTGGTAACACATGCAAAGCACTTTGCACAGTTCCTGACACAATATTGAGTATTTAATTAGTAGTGACTAATGTGGTTATTAATCAAAACCTAATGGTCATAATCTAAGGCACATTACTAGACCTTAGCTTTCCTGCCTGTAAAAATGGCCAGGTGACCTCAAATGTTCCTTCCACCTCTGCCCTTATGTAATGAACCCCAAAGGACAGTCAGGGACACAGAAAAGGAAGATGTGCTTCAGACCACAGGAACAGGAGGACAGCACTCAGATCTCTTCGGCCTCTTTCCTCATTTGGGCTCGCCTGTTTTCCTGCCATTTCTTCTTTTCTTGGCCTATCACACCTAAGAAACCCAAGAAACCAGAGATGTGTCCCTGACCCCCAGCTCTCACATGAGGCAGTGTGACAGTGGAGCTGAGGGCTGAACCGTACAAGGACACAGGACCTTGCTGGGACCTGACGCCAGCCCCAGAGAATGGGGAGCATCAGCCCCCGGGAGATGACCAGCACCTTCACAAACCAAGGTTTCTTCCTGTGGGAGGGGGATTCCAAAGTATGTCCCCCCCAACACAGAGTCCCTTCGAAGTGAATTTCTCCCCTTTCTATTGGCTCTTGCTCAAGATCTGAAAAGCGAGAGGAAATACTTAATTATTACCATGTCGTAGAAAAGACAGGGGGCTTTGAAGTCAGACTGCTTGGTTTGAACCTGGACTTCCTAATGGAGCTGCCTTGGAAAGGTGGCTTAGCATTTTCAGCCTTGGTTTCTTCATCGATAGCCTTGGAGCTTTTAACCCCTATGTTCCAGAGTTTGCATTATGAGCCCAGATAATGAGTAGACAGTACTTGACAGACTACTTGTTGTATACTTTCAATTAGTGTTCACTCTTTCGGGCCCCCTGTTTCTTTATCAATACAAAATGAACCGAATTCTATATACCAAGGTGGGCAGCAGTAGGTTTGCAGTGGCAAGTACACGGAACACAGAGATTATTCTTGTATTATTATTTATTTATGAATTATTGTATTAATTATTATTAGTAACCTACTTTTGTTCACCTCTGTATTTACATAACCCCTCAGCCCTCGTTTTGTAAGCTTTGCATTCTATGTTCCTATTCTCTCGTTAGACTGTATATTCTGGAAGGTGGGTTTTGAGTCTCTCATGTCCATATCCCAGCACTGGGCATCAGTCTGGACCAGGATGGTTGCTGAACAAGATTTGCTGATCTGAATCTGCTTCACTGGAAACCCTGTGATTCCAGGAAGTGAGTTTTATTTGCTTAGTTACATAATAAGCAAGCTTTGCCAATTTCTTTACCATCCTGACCTGTCCTGTCTCCTTTGGAGCGACATCCTTCTTAGGATCACTCAAGTGATCCTTTTATTTTAAAAAAAGTACACTTTAAAAGGGGTAAAAAATATATCCTAAGAGTTTGGGTATGTTTCTTTCGATGCTGCTGCCTGGGGAGAGTCAGACCATGGACCACAAGCCACTCTCGGGTCAGGATGAAATGAGATGCAGCGGGGCTGGTGCTGGGGACGGATGGGAGGTGCAGGGACCTACAGAGAGGAAACTGTGGTCCCTGCTGAAACAGAGGCCCGAGCCCTGGGCCCAGGCTGCTGGCCCACTTTCCTGGTGGCACCACTGCCCCAGCTGTAGCCACCAAATCTGTGTGACCTCCAAGGGCATCACCTGAAACCAGAGAGAGGAGACGAGGCCAGCTGATTTGGTCTCCAGGCTCCTCCCCGGGGATCTTCCTCTTTCTCCCTCGTTTCCCTGTCCTCTTTTCCATTTCTCAACCTCCTTTCTCTTCTCCCTCCCCGTTTCTGGCCTCCTTCTCTTTCCTCTCATAGAAACATGTACTGAATTCCAAGTGCTTTGGATGCATGTGGACCTGTGCCCATACAGTGAGTGTGAGCATTGTGTGGTGTGTGGTGTGCGAGTGGATGATGTCTAACGTGTTATATGCGCCTGTTTGTTGGGTAGATCAACGTGGCGTATGTCTTTGCATATGCACATAACATATGCTTTTGCATATGCCTGTGCAGAGCTGGCTGCGACTGCTTCTGTTGCTCGCTACGATATGCCTCTGGAGGCGTCTGTTGTGTGTGGTGTGTTATCCTGAAGCTGGGTGTCTCTGAATGTGTTGTGGGTCCACTGTGCGTGCCTGTGTGCTTACCACGTGTGTCTTTGTTATCTGCCTTTGTACACTGTACATGGCTGGAATGTCCCTGTAGGCTGGTGTGTTTACTGATGTGTGCGTTTCTGCGTGTTGTCTTTTTTGTTGCTTAGCTGGGTGAGATGACTGTGTCGTGTGTATCTGTGTGCAATGGATGGCATGTGTGTTGTGGTCCCACATCCTGTGATTTTTTTTAAAAAACCTCTTAGTTGTATGCTGTGTCCGTGTTGGGTGTACTGCATTTGTTGTGTTTGTAGGTACAATGTGCATATGCTGTCTGCTTCCTGTGTCTCTGTCTCTGTGAAATGTTTGTCTGTGTTTCCCCTGTCAGCTCTTCCTCCCCTTCGGGTGCCCCAGCCTCCCTCCTTCCCCTCTCCTCCCTAGGCTGTGACCGTTCTCAGCTGACACTTCTGCTGCTCTGGCAACAGAAGAACAGCCTGGAGAAAGGTCAGCTGGCCGCCTTCTCCCAGGGCCTGCCCAGAACCAAGGCGCCAGTGTTGTGTGGTGTGGGAGCGCCCTCTGTTGGCCACATGCGCCATGAACAGCTCTTACAACGGGGGCTTCTTCCTATCCACATCCCCCTTGAGACTCCAGCTTGGTTAGCAAAGGGCCTTAGAAAGGGAAGTGACCAAGTAGCTTCTCATTCAAAGTGAGAAGCTTTTGAGAGAGAAAGAGGGGGTTATTAAGTGCACTGAGACACGCAGCACACACCAGGTACATCCTGAATAGATGGTAAGGAAGACTTCTCTGACCACTACTCAGGTCCCAGCTCCACTGAAATGAGACTACAAAATGTGAGCTGGCCCTTGCGTAATGGTTACTCCCCATTTATATTTGGGCAAGTTAGAATCTCAAACCCACGTTTCCCTGATGACTTCATGCTCCCCCTGCCCCCCTGACATAATTCCCCAAAGCTGAGACCCAAGCATTCCAGTTCACACAGAGGGGTCAGCTGTGCAAAATGCCCACTGACAAGTTTCCAGTGGATTAACATAAGGAAGTCAAAGGCACCCTTGTGAGAGGGTTTCACTTAGTGGAAGAAAAGAGAGTAGTTGTGGATGCACCCAGCACTTGCAATGTCCAGCTTTGTGATTCCAAGGGCCTCAAGAGTTGACCCAAAATGCGGAACTCTCCAAAAGTCTCTGTGGCAAATATCCATGAGTTTTGGGGGCAGGCAATTGACTACTTCTTGACTTATAGAACAAACAGGCCTCAGTGGCACTATCTTATGCAAAAAAAAAAAAAAGTAGATTTTCATTGCATTCCTTCTGCTGGTGATTAAAAATAGGTTGAGAAGCAATGGCTGTTTCAGTATACTTGGTAAGACAGAGTTGCAGGAACCACTAGGGACCACCTGGCCCAGCAGGTCTAAAGTGTGCTTTTTCAGAACATCAGTTCTCATGAGACATTACTAGTTATTTCAAGGTGTGGCCAAATGAATTTTTAAAATACAAGGTTAAATAAAGTTAAACAAACTTGTTTCTCACAGGATGTCTCAGAGTCTTTAATATGATGATATGTCTTACAAATTTCTGAGAAAGGGAGAGATTGCATCCAGTATTTCTTGAAGGACATGAATAATAGAATTGTTTTCTCTCCCAGGAATTTATGAGAGAACACTTAAATTTATAATTGGACAAAGCAAGATCCCAACTAGTATAAGACAAGTACCATTAAATTCCCATTGCTCACAACAGTCACGTGTTTTGTTTTCATTTTGTGTGTTTGTTTCAATTTATATTTTTGTGTCTTATAATAAGAAGGATAGCTAGGTACTAGTTAAAATGCTAAATACAGAGGAAAAGAAAGGCTCAGGGGGGTGAGGTGACTCATCCCACATTCATGACGTTTTGATCAATGACACAGAAAGACTTGACACCAAGTGTGTCTCTCTCCAACACATACACACACACACTTCTACTTTGCTCACTACTGCTCAGCATAACTTGACAGGAAGTTTAAAATGGGGTCCCTGACCACAGGAGCTATACACAGTATTTAGAAAGGGCCTTTTTAAAATTCTCATGAGGGCTCTGGCTGATGCAGGTCAGTGGATCGAGTGAGGACCTGTGAACCAAAGGGTCACCAGTTCCATTCCCAGTCAAGGCACAAGCCTGGGTTGGAGGCCAGGTCCCCAGTAGGGAGTGCATGAGAGGCAACCACCCACTGACGTTTCTCTCCCTTTTTTCTCCCTCCCTTCCCCTCTCTCTAAAATTAAATAAAATCTTTAAAAAATATAAAATAAAAATAAAATTCACATGAGGGATCTCCAGTCAGGATGGCCGTATAGGCAGACATAGCTTTCCTCTTCACACAACCACATCAAAATTACAACTAAAACATAGAACAACCATCACTCAGAACCAGCAGAAATCAAGCTGGATGGAAGTCAATGTAATTTCCTTATGGAATTAAAGAAACCACATCCATCCAGACTGGTAGAAGGGGCGCAGATGCAGACGTAGAACAGGCTGGTCCCTCACCCACACATGGCAGATAAAAACTTGGGTGGGATATCTCAGAGGCAAGGAGCCCCAGCCCCACATCAGAACGCCCAGCTCAGGGTTCCAATGCCAGAAAGATAAGTCCCCACAACTTCTGGCTACAAAAGCCAGTAGAGATTGAGTCAGTGGAACAAACTCATGGAACCCAAAGCAGTTCATGTTAAAGAACCTACATATGAACTCACCTACTCAGACTCACTCCCTCTGAACTCTATCACTAGGGTAGTAGCTTCAAAGCCACCAGTGGCATACAGGGAACTGAAGTGCCTGGCATCAAGGCAAGCAGAGGCCATTATCCCTTTTCTGGGCTTTCTCCTGACAGAACCAGCAAGCTAGTGCCATATCTGAGACTCCATCAACCTGGCTAAGACTATTTGACCTGCCTTGGAGATTCTCAGAGACTCCACCCCACCCAACTATGGGCCCACTCAAACTGCTTTTCCATATGAATGGCTGGTCTTGGCACATGCCTCACAACTACCTAAATTCTAGCAAACAAGCAACAGCTGACCTCAGTGAGCCCAAGGCCCAGCACTAACATCAGCCAGCCTAGATTCACAGTTGGCTTCACCTGGGAATCTCCAAGCCCAACACAAGTAGCAACCATCTCAGATTGCTTTATAGCACAGGCCGGGTAGCCCCAATCAAAACACAGGTGGGAGCTGACCTTGACCTGCAACACCCAGGAAACACCAGGGCCAGTGCACCCATTGGACAACTACAGACCACGTCTGAGAACCACCACCCTATCTCTGCATAGCTGATTCTCCATGGAGGACAGAGGTTGGTGGTTAAGGGGTCACAGCCAGTCCTTGCAGCTGACTGGCCTGTGTAAATCTCTCCTATTGATCTGCCAACAGCAACCAAGGCTCAACTACAAGAGGAGGGTGTATTCAACTAACATGAAGGGTGCACCTTGAGTACTCAGCTTGGGTTTTAGGGGAGTCCCTGCCACTGTACCCTGTAGGATACTTATGACACTAGGCCACACTTCCAAGACATGGAGTCAAATCAGCTCTACTTAATATGTAGAAACAAACACAGGGAGGCTGCCAAAATGAGGAAACAAAGAAACATGGCCCAAATGAAAGAACAGATCAAAACTCAAAAAAAAAAAAAAGAGCTAAATTTAATGGAGATTAGCAATCTATCAGATGCAGAGTTCAAAACACTGGTTATAGGGATGCTCAAGGAATTTAGTGAGGACCTCGGCAGCATAAAAAATATCCAGTCAGAATCAAAGGATACAGTAATTGATATAAAGAACAATTTACAGTGGGAACAACAGTAGAGTGGATGAAGCTGAGAATCAAGTCAATGATTGGAATATAGGAAGCAAAAAACAACCAATCAGAACAAGAAGAAAAAAGAATAAAAAAAAAACAAGGATAGTGTAAGCAGCCTCCAGAACAATTTCAGGAGGTCCAATAGTCACATCATAGGGCTGCCAGAAGAAGAAAAAGAGCAAGAAATTGGAAATCTACTAAAAAAATAATGAAAGAAAACTTCCCTAATTAGGTAAAGGAAATAGACATGCAAGTCCAGGAAGCACAGAGTCCCAAACAAGATGGATATAATGAGACCCACTCCAAGACACATCATAATTAAAATGCCAAAGGTTAAAGATAAAGAGAGAATTTTAAAAGCAGCAAGAGAAAAAACTTAGTTGACTACAGGGGAGTTCCCATAAGACTGTCAGGTGATTTCTCAAAAGAAACTTTGCAGGCTAGAAAGGATTGGCAAGAAATATCAAAGTCATGAAAAAGCAGATAAGAAAAAACCAAAGGAGTTCATCATCACCAAACCATTATTATATGAAATGTTAAAGGGAATTATTTAAGAAAAAGAAGATCAGAACCATGAACAACAAAATGGCAATAAATACATACCTGTCAACAACTGAATCTATAAAACCGTATTTTAAGCAAATACGAAAAACAGAGATAAAATCATGGATACAGAGAGCATTTTGATGGTTGCCACAAGGGAGGGAGGTATGGAGGAATGGATGAAGAGGTAAGGGGATTAAGAAATGCAAATAGGCAGTTACAGAATAGCCTTGGGAATATAAAATACAGTATGGGAAATGAAGTAGCCAAAGAACTTATATGCATGACCCATGGACATGCACAACAGTGTGGGGAGTGCTGAGTGGAGGGGTGATGAAGGGGGGAAAATCAGGACACCTGTAAATAGCATAATCAATAAAATATAATAAAAAATACACATGGAAGAGGGAAAATATGGCACTGAAACTTAGTAAGGTAATAACCAGGATCACACATAAAAGGTAGGTAAGAACACTCACTGAGCCCTGACTGGTGTGGCTCAGTTGGTTGGGCATCATCCCACCAACCAGAAGGTTGTCAGTTCAATTCCTGGTCAGGGCACATGCCTGGGTTGCTGGCCAGGTCCCCAGTTGGGGACATGCAACAGGCAACCAATACGTGTTTCTCTCGCACATCAATGTTTTCCCCCCTCTCTTTCTCCCGCCCTTCCCTTCTCTCTAAAAATAAATAATTAAAAAAAAAGAAAAGAAAAGAAAACCCAGACCTGGGAAGGCGGGAAAGCTTCCTGGAGGAGGTGAATTTAAGCTGTAGTCTGAAGGGTGGGGAAGGTTTAGTTAGTTCAGGCATCGGTGACTTTTCAATGTGAAAGTCCGGATTGTGAATAGTTTCTGCTTATGAACCATACGGTCTCTGTTCTAAGTACTTGGCATTCCCACTGTAGCAGGAAAACAGCTATAAACAACATGTAGTTGTGTTTTGATAAAATTTTATTTATAAAATAGGCAGTCAGTCTATGGGCCCTGGCTTTCCAGCTCCTGAGTTAGATGGTGGGAGGGGACAGAGCCTTTCTGGACTAGAAGACTCTCTATACAAATGCATTGAGCAGTGTACTCAAAGGCCAGCTCAGGGCCTCAGGTGTGCTCAGAACTGTTCCCTTTGTCTCCCACTCCACCCAACCCCACCCCAAGTGCGCTCTATGCCCTGAGGGTGAGCTTACTGCAGCTCTGCAGAGAGAAAGCTACCTGCCTTTGAGATAAGCTGAATAAACAGCTCACCAGTCCCAGAGGAGGGTGCTTGTGAACACGTGCCTGGATTTAGTCTGTTGGAAAGGCAGAGTAAGACAACAAACTTAGTCCCCTCTTGAAAAAGGAACTGGCCTTGTCTCCTTCCAAGAAGTCAAGGCCAATGCTAAAATGCTGCCTGTTTCTATAAACAGGGCGTGGCCCACCTGCCCCTTTGCAGACAGCCAAGCCAATCTGCAGAAGTCCTCATACTCATCAAAAGTACTACATCAGAGCAAGCTCTCTGCTCTTCTATCTCTGGCACAGGCCCAATGGCACTCATCCTCGCACATTAAACTTCGGTAGTCTCCACATGGTACAGGACAAAAGTCAGGTGCTCCAGCCTGGCATTCAAGGCCCTGTACATCTGACCTCAATCTAAGACTCCAGCCTTGGTCTCTGGAACATCTACTCCAGCTACAGTACATTTATCTCTGTGTCCTTGGGCATGGTGTACAAGTTCCAGTCATCATGCCTTTGCACTTGCATGTGGAATGCCCTCCTTCTTCCTTCCTCTCATCCAAGTCCTATCCTGACCTTCAAGGCTCTACTCTGAATTCCTCCTGCTTGGTGAAGACGCTTGTTCTCCCTTCTAAATTGCCACAACCCAGATACTGCATTTTTTAAAACAATATTACTCTCCTGCTTGACTGTTTTGTTTTTTTTTAAAGATAGTTATTTGTTTGTTTGTTTGCTTGTTTGTTTATAGAGAAAGAGAGAGAGGGGGAAAGGAGGGAGAAGGAGAGGGAGAGAAGCATTGATGTGTGAGACGTGTAAGAGATACATCGATCTGTTGCCCCTAAATGGGGACCTGGCCTGCAATCCAGGCATGTGCCCTGACTGGGAATTGAACTAGTGACCTTTTGGTTCACAGGCTGGCACTTGATCCACCTAGCCACAGCAGCCAAGCTGTTTTTTTTTCCCCCCTTTGTTTTCCAAAGTGAAACCGTTTAAAAGACCAAAGCATTCCAGAAACTATAATACAAAAAGAGAAACTCAGAAGAGTAACAAAGTCTGAAAAGGTGAAAAGGGGTCACGGGGCTGGTGTGGCTGAGTAAAGGGCCCCTACACAGGAGTGGTGGGAGATGAGGCTGGGAAAATGCCACGAGCTCAAGCACCTGACATTCTGTAGGTTTCGTTGAGTCTTGATTTACAGATTGCCAGAGAAAAGGCAAGAAAGCAGACGGCATATCCCCACTAAGCACCTTGCCCAATTCATTGAAGGTGATTCATAAAAATGTGTTCAGTGAATATAAAGTTGGTCTTGACGTCTTAGGCTGAGAATACACTTCTAACTGGATTTCCTAACACGGCTCCTATAGGAAAGGCATTGAGTGAAAGAGTCCATAGTAGAAAGCTCAGGGGAACTGGCTCATGCAGACGGTCCTGTAAACTAACTCCTTAATCTTTTACTCTGCAAAACACTCCCCGAGTGCCTCCCCTCTACAGGGGCCTATGTGCCGAAGCTCAGTGGGAGGATGTGAGTGCTAAGTTCCCCAGTGAGCCACTTGGGAAGAGAAGAGCACACTGGCTGTCTCAACTTAGAGAGTATTTTACAGAGTAGCAGAACCACAAGCTTGGAAGAACCCTACAGGTCACTGGGCCTGGCCCCTCTGTCCACATTTGGGTGGCCCCACCTTGAACACTCCCAGTTACAGGAAACTAACTCATCCCATGTCTAGGAGGCTGGTACAGAGCTGTGCTCAGGATGCAAGTGCAGACGACGAGAAGAGGAAGGGGAACTCATCCTCATAAGAAGCATTTACTTGATGGTAGCTGCTGATGAGGCATACTACCTACATTTTTCCACCTAACCCTCCTGACAGTCTTGTGAATGAGGATTAATACCCCTGTTTTATAGGCAAGGCAACTGGGGCTCCGGGACAGTGAGTCATTGGGCCTGATTAACCATCTGGTAAGGAGGGCAGCTGGAATTCAAACTCAGGGTGGTCTACCACCTGGGCCCATGGTAGTTTAGCCAAAAAAGAAAAAAAAAAAAAAGAAAAGAGCTTCCAGTCAGACCCAGAGAAGGCAAGGTGATTTAGGGTGCTCCCATAAGAGGCCAGGTTAGAAGGGAATGGCCCTGCTGGTTGGTGGGGCTGCAGGGTCAGGAGAGGATGCCAGGCTGGGGCAGGAGTACAGGAAATGCTCCAGGACAGGATTACGGCACATTGGCAGGAACAGCCCTGTTGGCTCACGTGTCCTTGGTTCTCTGTACGTATGCCTGTGCCTGCCCCAGGATGCACATTTGGGCATCTCCCCTTCCCAAGTCTGAAACAAAAAGGGGAGAGGGGAGAGCCTGGGGGGAAAGGAGTGTCCTGGCCTCATCCCATAATCACACAAAGCAAGACCCACCCTAGATCTGTTACCAACTTCCTTTGAAAACCAGCAGAAAACTCATCCCACACTCCGCCTTGCTTAAAAAGCTCTTTCATCTTTTCAACAATCATTGTATCATCTCTGGGCCAGGCAATAGGAATAATGACAGCATTAACAGCAAACATTTATCTCGTCCTTTCTATGTGCCAGGAGCACTCACTGCTAAGTGCTTTATGTACATGTTCTTACTTAATCCTAACAACGACCTTGTGAGATGGGTGCTGTTATTGTTCCCATTTTACAGATAGGGCATAGAGGCTCAGCTGAATGCGTCCAAGCGATAAAGCTGATATTTCAAGTCAGAATCCAAGCACAGAACCACGAGGACTCCCAAGGAACTAACTCGTAGCCCAGTAAAAGAGAAAGACACAGGACAGGTTTGTGTTGGGCGCTGAGCTTGTGAGAACACAGTCTGAATGGGAAGCCTCTTCCAGGAGGCAGGTGATGAGAATAAAAAAGAGGAGGGCTAACCCCGTGAAAAGTACTCAGTCTATACCTCGTACTAAACCAGGTCAGTTGTGCTGGCTGGGTCATGTAATTCCTTTTTCATCCCTGTGGAGAGATGAACATCCCCATTTTATAGAAGGGTACTTTGGAGCTTGGAGAGGTTATCACTTGACCTAAGTGATCAGTCCAATAATTAGGGAAGAGCTCTTAAGACAGTCTTAGTTGAAGGGGGCTCTTGACAAGGGGTAGGTAAGCAGGGTGGTTTAGTAGAGGGACTGTGATATACCGAGGCCAGAGGTAAGGGAGCCAGCTGGAACCAGGGAAGTGAGGAGAAATGAGGCTGGAATGACAAGAAGGGGTGAGATTTTAGAGAATCTTCAACATCACACCAAGAAATGAGGGCCGTATTCTGACGGCAAAGGAGAATTATGATGGGCTTTTCAAGCCTCCCCGTGACTGCAAAGTAAAAATCAGAGGGCCGACACAGGGGAAGGATGGATGAGGACCAGGAGAGCAGTTAGAAAAGTATTGCAATAACCCAGGAGAGAAATGGTCGGGACAGGGCCCGAGGCTAAGGAGCAGTATGCTGAGAGGACAGGAACAAGATCGTTTTATTGTTGTGAGACTGAGGCTCAGAAGGGTAAGTCCTGGTCGCT
This sequence comes from Tonatia bakeri, assembly GCA_004024845.1. NCBI lineage: Eukaryota > Metazoa > Chordata > Mammalia > Chiroptera > Phyllostomidae > Tonatia > Tonatia bakeri. The sequence continues at coordinate 197,843 of PVIA01001925.1, forward strand.
GTTAGCGCTGGGGCTTGAGCTCTCTGGCCTTCTGACTCTGAGGCACCTTTAAGGAAATGCATCCGTTTTTTTCCTTCTAAAATTCTCTCTCTCACTCACTTCTCCTATTTAACAGTGTGAATACATTTTTAATTCTCCAGGTATGCCTTTTATGTTTCTTGTTTTGAAATTACGAAATCATAAACAAGAAAAACAAAACAAAACAATTACATGTAAAATCATTTAAGTAGGAAGTAGCAGAGGTTGCATTTGAACCCAAAACCCGGGTTTCTCTTACTCTCATGCCAAACCCTGAGACAATTGCTGCTTCTTCCTCACACCCTCCCTCCCCTCCAACTTTTTTTTTTGTAGTTGGGTTTTTCAAATGGAAAAAATACTGAGGAAATAAAGTATGTAATACATTCTTAAATAAAGTTATTTTTGCCCATGAAGATTTCTCCCCTTCAGAAGAATTACAGAAGCTTCAGATCAGCAGAAAAGCAGCCTGAAATTTTCATGCTTTAACAAGTCCCAAATATTTTTGTATTATTATTTACTTATTTTCTTATGAAGTAAATTCCACATATGGAGGAAGAAGAGGCCAAGAAGTAGCCACATAGCAGGTTTTGATTCACTCTTAAGAAGGCAGGCACCTGGAAAAACCACAGCCTCCAATTATTGATCCTTAGATATGGTTCTATTATACCCATGAGCTCATTTAATTGTCCCGGCAATCCCAGGAGAGCAGTACTATTATCCCTGTTTTATAGATGGGGTAACATGCCTAGAAAGGTGAAATAGAAGGAGCTAAGGTTTGAATACAGAATCTAATCAAAAGCTTTTCTTTCCCTTCTGTGTTCTACCACATCTACCTTACTAGTCAGCCTAGCTCATCTCTGTCTCTTCCCATAACTGATTTTAGGAGAAGGAGACAGATGCCAGCATCGTCAGGGTACAGTGTGATGAACAGAGCACACCCCATCCTAGCCTGCTTCTTTCCCCCCTGCCACCTTGCTGTCTGAAACTGTACTGTCAGAGTCACCTTTAGGGAGGAGTGGTAAGACCACTGAACTGAGAGTCTGGCTCAAGGTCTGACCCTGGCTCTGTTGGGCCAGCTGTGGGTCCGCATATAAACCATGCCCTGACTGGCCCTAAATGCCACCATCCGTAAAATGCAATGTTAGAAGGCAATGAGCGGCCCCTCATGGTTCCACATTCTAGGATGTTAACACCTCAGAGGCAATGCAGGGGCAGCTCTTAGAGCAAAGGTGGACATATGCAGGACAAAGAGGCAGGATGGAGGGGGGATGGGAACTTAAATAGAGAGTAGATATTTGATACAGGGGGCAAGGGGGAGCCCAAGGTAACAACTCTGCCTTCTTCTCCAGAGCCTCACTGATCAAAGCTTCATCCTAGGTCAAGGAGCCATGGCCTTGGGTGGCCATGGCCTTTCCAAAGTGCCACTCTGATTATGTTTCTGATCATGAACACCGATTGGAGATTGACTGGACTTTAGGACAGGGGAAGGGGAGCAGAAGACAGCCAGTGACAGATCCCCCCTTCCCTCTAGGTGCCCTGTGAGACCAGGCTGTGTTCTAAAGCTGCTATTTGCTGCAGGACAGCTAAGCTGGTGGCATGGGAGGGCCAGAAGTAATTGCAAGCCAACCTGGTATTCCTCTCCTTTCCCCCCACCCCGGGCTGCCATTTTCACATGAGAACGATAAAAGATCCCAGAAATGGGAGGTGCACTTAATGGGTTTTTTTGGCACCAAGAAATTAATCTTTTTTAAACCAAGGGGATTTTTTTCTTCTTTCCTAAAGATCTTTGGCAAACAGAAGCTAAATTGCTTCCAGACCTCATGAAAGGTATTTTGTGCAAACGAGGTGTGATTTACACTTCCTTTAATTAGTCTGAACCCTGGAAAAAGAGAGAAATAATAGAAAACAAGAGCTATGTAGAAAACAAGTCCAAACAGCCCTAAAATAACAGTTTTGTAAAGGCATCAGTTGAGGGTGTTAGAAGGAGACCAATAACAACACAAAAATCCTTTTAATTCTGGGAGTGGAGCAATTACAAGTGAATTGAAGTTTTGTTGGACTCCTGTCCCTGGGGATGGGGGTGGGGAGAAAGTTTGGCAGAAAGGAGCCTTAGTGCTCTCAGAGTCAGTTTCAAGTTCTGGTTGACCTTCCTTCCTTCCGTTAAGCCTCAGTCTTTTCTGAGGGCATTTGGGGTCTAGGGAGCCAGAGTCAGGAAGGGGGAGGACAGTTCTGCTTGCAATCAGGGACATTTTACCCTCCGGTTTGTCTCACAGCTGGGTCACAATATAGCATTTTGGAAGGGGCATGGCTTTTGGAATCACAGAACTGGGTTCAAGTTCGGGATCTGCCACTGATGACTACAGTGACTCTGGGCAACTTGAGTCCTCAATTGTTCACCACTTCCTCACTCCCTGAGCCTCTCTTTTCCAAGCTGCCCAATCTCCCTAGCCTCCTTGTCCTGTCAGCTTGCTCCTTCTTAGTCTCTTTTGAAGGTTCGGGCTTATCTACTTAGAAGTTAGTTGCTGGGGTCACTCAAGACTCAGACCCAAGCCCACTTCTTTCCATCAGTTGACTTTACCAAGACGATGTTTTCCACATGAATTGTTTCACCTTTCATCTAATTAACTCTTAAAGTTCTATTGCCTGGTCATGCCTTCTCCCTTGGTTCCTGTCTTCATGACCAGTGTCTCGCTGCATCTTTATCTGAAAGTTTCCAGGCGCCTCAGATTCAACACCTCCAAAACTGAACTCAGGATCTTCTACCTTAATCAGGCCCACTTCCCAGGGAAGAACATCCCCCTCCATGCACATAATATTCTTGATCCACATCCACCTTCACCTTCTGTATCTGATCCAGGTTCAGCTGATTTTATCTGTGCACTGACACCACATGGCATGAGCCGATCTTGCTGCATTTCTGTGCAAAAAGGGAAAGTGGAGTGAGATGGTGTCTGAGCATGTCCTCGCTCTGACATTGTGTGACAACTCAGTGACGATCATCTTCCTTCACCCTCTCCTCTTTTATTCTGGATCCTTCCACAGCCTGGGCCCACAAGCCCTTAGGGAAGTTTAAGTTTATTGATACAATACAGGACCCAACAAGAGCAGCCTCTCCCTTGAATCTTATCTTTATCTTTGCTAATCCCATCCCTTCTGACTATTCATCTCCCTGGGGGAGGGGAGAGAAAAGAAAAAGGAAAAAAAAACCCCGAAAAATAAATTCATCACACCTTTTGGGTAAACGAATGGCATGCCTGAAGGAATGTACTAAGCAAGCTGAAAGAATAATTTCATTTGACTTTGTGAATGCTTAAGGGCATAAGGCTTCATTCTACCTATAGAATACTGGAAATCATAAAGCCAATTTCATTGATAATTGCACTGTCCAGATGGGAATGAAGAGAAATGAACCAGAGGACTTGGGCTATGTCCCAGCTCTGCCTCTAACTTGCGGTAGAAACTGGGATCAACCCCTTCCACTGTCCAGGGCTTGATTCTCATATCTATACAATGAAGGGGTTAGACTAGATGATTTATGTGGGCTCTGGCAGCTCTGGGATTTGCAGGGCTTTGTTATAAACTACTCAGAGAATGACAGAAGGGTCCAAGGATTCTCCTTTGCATCTTCTCATGGCAAATAAATGATAGAACTGAGATTTTAAACTTCACACCACTAATTCCAAGCCTGTGTTGGAACCGACACTCTCCGTCTACCCAGCTGGTTTTGATGTGTGCTTTTGTTTGTTCATTTATCCGTTCGTTCATGCTACAAATGTTCCCTGAGTACTTACCCTGTGTGTGGAACTGTGCTAAACACCAGAAAGCATGAGAAAAGAACCACCAGGAAGCTCACAGATTGGCTAAAGAAACAGGAAACCATGATCGGGGGTTTAGAAATGTTATCTTCCTTTCCAAAGTGCCACTCTGATCATGTTTCTGATCCTCCTCAAAAGGCTTCCAAGGCTCCCCTTTGCCTACAGGATGAAGTCCAAACAGCTTAGCCTGTTTTCTAATCCCTCTGTGATCTGGCTCCTGTCTCATCTTTTCTCAACCGCATTCATTCAACAGCATTTGTTAAGTATTAAGCATGTGCCAGACACTGTACTAGAATATCGGAATGCAATGTTGAATGACAAAGACTTGGGCCTTGCTCTCCTGGAGCTTACAGATATTAATCAAATTATCACATTAATACAGAATGAGGTATTCCCTTAAGCTTCCAGTGGTCCAGCTCCACTACATACGGTGTCTCCAAACCCCTCTGATGCTTACAGCACAGTAAATCTGCAATGATACCATTCTCCTTGGATGCACTGGACAATCATTTGATCTCTTAGCAATGTGATCTGTCCTACTAAGAAGGATCTGTCCTACTGAGATGTTTGGGGTTCCACAAATACATTCTGACTTTATTTCAAAAACAGTTCTTCAACAATAGTTTAAAACTTTTTGCTATATGCTACCATAGAATGCCACGCTCCCCTCTCCACAAAAGTCACTGTGCTTAAAGTTGATTGTATTGTTTGGCTCCCCTAGTCAACTATACATTTCAAGAAGGCTGAGTTCTTGCCTAGTCTGGTTCACCCCTGAAATCCCAGAGCTTAGCCCAGTGCTTAGCATACTGTAGACATTCAGCACACATGTCGGTTGGATTGAATCATCCTCAGTGAGCCTTAGAAGCTTCATTCAAAAGGAGAACTGTGGCAGACATAGATTCTCACCCCTCCTTTCACCCCCCACCTTTTTTTTTTTTTCAGATGGGAAAACAGCCTAAAAAAAAAAAAAAAAAAGAAGAAGAAGCAGCTTTCCAAAGGATGCAGAGAACGTTGGTAGCTTAATTGAAGTCAGAACCAAAGGGAATCTGATGTCCGGAACTCCTGCTCTACCACACCCATTCATAAACCTTGTGTCTGGAATGGCCAGGAAGATATGGCCTCAGGGAAAACCAGTACATAGCTGAGGGCATTTGCTGTGCAGGCATTTCCTTCAGAGACAGTCACTGGGTGGGTTCTTTCCAAGCTAGTGGAGCCCATCTGCGTGGGAGAAACCCTAGCCTGCCCCAGAACAAGGCCTGTAACTGAGATAAAGATTCAGTCACTCTCTCTAACCCAAACTCTCCAAAAAATACTATTTCCTATTATGTCTCAATAGCCAACTGTAACCCAACTGCACCTCAAGATTAGATCTGTGAGGTCACAATGGCTCAATCACTCAATTAAGAGGAGGGAAAATTTTATCCTCTCCAAACAAAGTGATGTGACATAAGCCAATTGCTAGGATGATGTCTCACTCAGGAAGGAGAGGAGCAGGGAGAGATGGGTGGGTTGTTCATTACAAGGAATTTTCCAGGGAAATTTCAATGGTGTGTCTCCTCCAAATTTTAATGTTCCAGTCCCCAACACAGTGCTGAAGGTGAGGTCCTGGCTGCAAGAGAGCCGCGAGGCTGAGGGTGGCTCTTCTCCCCTTGCCCTGAACCCCTGGGTAAGTGCTAGGTGTGTTCTGATTCTTCTCTGGACAACTGGCCTGGCATCAGGGAGCTTTATACTGAGGCCCAGAGAATCTGAAAGTGCCAATCTCCATGCCTACTTGTTAGACTAATGCAGAGTATGGGAAAATGCCTCTAAATGAATAATCTATTTCCTCCTTGGGCCTTAATTTGCCCACCCTTAGAAGGAAGTGGGCTAACAACTAAGGCCCCTTCCTACATCTAAGTTCAGTAATGGAAAGACAATTTGGCTCACCCAGAAAGGGCAGAGACTCTGACAGACCTTGTTCAAATACCAGTTCTGCTTCGGACAAGTGCTTTCACCTGACTGAGCACCAGTATCCTCTTCTTTAAAAAGGGAGTAAGAATTTATAGCTCACAGAATTGCTGTAAGGACTTGGGAAAGTATAGTTGATGTTCTTAGAACATGTCCAACTATATGCGGTAAACATATGCGGTAAATGTTAGTGGTCACTCTAAGGTCTTCAGACTTTGGCTAATTAAGGACTGATTTCAAGAATGAGAACTTTATGAATAAAAATCTTTGAGTTTTTCTCTGGCTGGTGTGGTTCAGTGGATTGAGTGCCTCTGGCCTGTGAACTAGAAGGTAACAGGTTCAATTCCCAGTCAGGGCACATGCCTGGGTTGCAGGCCAGGACCCTAGCTGGGAGTGTGTGAGAGGCAACCAGTAGATGTTTCTCTCCCTCTCTTTCTCCTTCCTTTTCCCTCTCTCTAGAGGTAAATAAATAAAATCTTCTAAAAAAATGATTAAGTTGATAAAGGAGCCATGGTCTCAAGTTAATGATTCTGCTAATTCATCAACACTTGCTTGTCTACTAGAAGCCACTGATTCATAGCTGGTAAACCCTGCCTTCCTAAACTCAACAGGCCATGTTAAAAAGCAAACAAATTAGAGAACAACTAGATATTAGGCCAACTTTGAAGGGAACTGTTCTTTTAATGTGGAGGGTTACTAAGAAGGCCATTGGTATAGACTCAAGTTTAGATGATCTGGGATAATGTCTGCTGGAGTCTGAGCCATCTAATTAATTTTGGGCCACCCACATTACCGTGCCCAGGTTTCAGTTTCCCCATTTTTACAGTGAGAATGATGATATAAACATCTAGGAGCTACTGAAAGAATTAACTATTGGAACCTCAAATCCTTGCAGGGTGGCTGGGTGGCAGTAAGTCCTTAGTATTCCCGCACCTCTTACTCGCTGTGTGTACTTGGTTAAATCACTTTCCCTCTCTCAGTCTCCATTTTCCGATCTGAAAAATGAGTCCAAGGATACTCCAAATCATAGGACTGTTGGAAGTCATTGATGAGACAGATGAACAGGGTTTTATAAAATAGAAGGCATTACTCAAAGGCAAGAGATACTCACACCTTGCTCAGCCTGTTTAGAGAAGCATTCAGGAATCTCTCTCTCTTATTCTTCTCATCTTAACATGACTGTACTTCCATGCAGACAAGAATTTGAAGCTCTACCTCTTCCCTGTGAAAAGGTTACCAGTTTTTTGTTTTTTTTTTTTTTTTTTGTCATTAGAGTGACCTGAGGGGAAATTGTCCAGACTGTTGTCCTGGGTCCAGAGTCTTACTACAAAACTGAAACTCCACCCAGAAACCTGAGTCAACTGAAGAATGAGGCACTGGGCCTAAATCACGCCAAAAATATCCACCCTGCACTTTCCAGGATCCCAAATGACACTGGTCATTGAAAACCCATCCCAATAACCCAGAGGGAAAATTCAACTCTGCTTAAGATAAAAATTAATGCCCAGCCGTAGTGTTAAAACTCAAAGAGGCCCTTCCAAAACTGTGACCTTCTGAAAAAAAGACTTGCTTTTGTTTGCTTGTATCTTGTAAAACACTTTAGCAGCAAATTTAGAACTTATAAAATACAGCCAACTGACAGCCTTGGGGACTGAAAAGTCTCTGTTTATTTACCAAGTCGAGACAGTGGAGGCGGACGCCACGGATGAGGTGGTGCTTGTGCCAGGATTTCTGGAGCAAAGATATCCCAGAACCCAGAGCTGCGATGTGTCCTGGGGTGGGAATCGGGAAACACCTCATGGAGAAAGGAAAGCCAATTATAACTGCTTGGGAATGAGGATGGGTGAACACTGGACACTACTTGCCTTGGATGTGCTGCTTAGCATTTCAGTAATAAAATGGGCAATACACTTACTTCATTGGTACTATTGAGTATTATTATACCAAAGGGTCAGTAAATGGTAGTTTTCTTTTCTGACATCTCACACTGACATTTTTTTATTAATTGAAGAACCTCACTTAAATACAACAAAATGCACAGATCTTAAATAGATATTTCATTATACCTCAATGTTTTTGAACAATGGCTGGTTTCTCTATTTTATATAGGAGTCTGGCCCATATCATAGAGACTTAGGCAGGATAAATAAAGGAAAAGAGGTTTACCCTCTGGCATCTGGGAAGCACAGTCCTACACAATATGTGTTTATATATGAACTGGTAGAACAATTTTCTCTTTTTCTTCCAGTGGGCAAACGGATCTAGAGAATTGATTTGGGGAAGTAGATGTGAGGGAAGGCAACAGATTTCCACAGTGACAAAATGATCCGATTAATTTGCAAATATCGATCCCGTGTTTAATTTCTCCCAGGAAGAGAACTCTCCCCACTAAATGCTTCATCATCAACCACACTGAAAGAGGTTCAGCCACAAGGAGCCTTCTAATTGTTGGTCACCATAGTAGTTACATTAAGAAAGACAGAAGGAATGGAAGAATGCTGAAGGAAGGAACAGATTGCAGTGCCAGAAATTGAATATACAGTTAACACAAACTCGGTAATTGTTGAACAAATCCATGTGTAACCTGTAGACAAACCCATCGACCTGAACTACAAACGTTCCTTCTCATGTTGGAATGAGTGTTCTCTTCATCCCACAGGCATGCACTGCTGAGTCCTCTCCCTTCGGACTGTGAGAGCATTCCAGAGGTTTTCTCAGTCACGGCTTCCCAGTGCCTCTCAGAGACAGAAGGGAGAATTACCTCAGGTCTCAAAGGGCCCTCTTTCCAATTCCCTGCCTGTCATCCCTGTCACTGCCACACGACATCACTATGGAAAACAGGCGTTGCGGATGGCGCCATGCCAGGTCACGGTGGAGGAGGAGGCTTTGGAACGTTGCCTGACCCGGACCACCGTGATTCTCCAAGGGCGGACAATCCCACTCTTTCAGCCGCAAGAGGCCCACGTGTAGGCTAGCAAGGCTGCAGATTACGTTTCATTGCTCATGCTCAGCCATTCCCACTGCACCAAGGCGGCCATGTAGACTGTGGCTTTGAGCCTGAGACACTGTCAAACTTCTCCCTCCCTCATGCTGAGTCCCCTACCCGTGGCACAACTTTAACCCACCTGAGAGGCTCTGTACTTCACAAGGGAAGGTGATAGGGATGTTCCATCCATTTGTTTCCAGCAGCTCCTGGATTTATCATCAGATTTTCATAGCTGCTACCCTTGAGCTGTATATAACAAATATTGGGGGGGGGGGGTAGCACCTTTCTCAAGCCACCAAACACCCCTATTAAATTCTTTGCCTAGAGCAATCAGTGGTTACCTACTGACCTTACCTTCACATATCGAAGAGAGGTCATTCACAGGAACTTTCCCTGACAAAAAGACTCAGATCTAAGCTAACTTGCTGTCTCCAGATATAAAAACTGCTGCCACCTTTTTAAATGGGAGCTTCACTTAGAACCAGAGGAAGAATAACAATAGAAAGTGACAACTCTCTTTTACCATATGAAAGCATGTCACAACATGGTGAACAAAAGAACCCAGGCACAACAGAATGTGTACTATCTTATAATTTCTTTTTTCCATAGAGTTTAAAAACAGGTAAAAATAGTCTCTGTTAATAGAAGCCAGGATAGTGATTTACCCTTGAGGAAGGGGCTGTGCCTGGATGGGGACGCAGGGTGAGCTCCTGGGAGGCGGGCGACATCCTGACTCTTGAGCTGGGTTCTGTTACGGGGCTGTGTTCACTTCATGAACATTCATCAAGACGCAAACTTAAGGTCATTGTCCTTTTGTGTATGAATGTCACATTTCCATAGAAATTTCAAAAAATAAAGGCGCTCTGCCAAAAATGAATGAAAGGAGAGAGAACAGTATATGCATTTAATATCCTAGAGGCTTGAGATCATAAAGCCTTAAAGACAGAGATACCTCAGAGGTGATCAGTTTCAACCACCTCATTTTGGAGAGAGAAAAGCTGAGGTCCACAGAGAATCCCAAGATCACACAGGGACTCCTGCAACCCAGCCCTTCCTAATGTCGCTCCCCTGCCTCAGGTGATAAAGCAGAGATGGGGCTGAAGCCGAAAGATAAGCCACGCATCAGGATATTCAGGTATAAAATGTTTTCAGACACCAATTAATCTGCTGCGCACATGGCCTGGGCAGCTGAGACAAGGCAGATGTGGCCACATAAATGTGTTGCCCATGACACATGGGTTGGAGGAGTGAGGCAGAGGCAGCTCTAAAGGAACAAAAGGAGAGCTTGTCTGCCAGGAATGCATTGGGAATGAGGATTCCAAAGAGGTCATCCAGGGAGAAGCTGTGCCTGAACCCCAGAGAAGGCTGGGTACATTTACTGACATTCCAAACATCTGTGCTCTTGCAAGGGAGATAAAAGGGAATCCGCTTCCCTGCCTCGACCATGATATATGGGCTTCCGAGGCACTGGGTGTGGGCCGCTGTTGAAGGCATGATGCAGTGTTTGATGGATGAAGGCTGAGGAAACTCACTAGGCCACACATTAATTAAAAATTATCAAACTGTCCTGGTTGGCGGAATAGAATGCTAATGCCATTCTCCATGTGGACGTCAAAGGCAGAGAATGTCTGGAGGGAGCTAACCTGCTTTATATCTTTACCTTGATCCCACTTGTCTAAATTAGAGCCTCTGTTCTGCTGCCAAGGCCCTACATAAGCCAAGGCTGGCGGGGCCTGCTCCATGCTGCAACCACCATGATCCTCACTTGCATTTAGCCACATTCAGGATGTGAAGGTATATTCTAATCACAGCCTAGGCCTATGAATATGGTCTGTGACTCTCCATGGCCCAGAGAACAGGTCCAAATACCTTATTTCGGCATTCAAGGCTCTGGTCCACTTGACCACAAACTCCAGTCTCTCTTGTGTTATGTTCCTCCAGGTACTTTTCTCTTCTGTCTTCATGGCTTTCTTGGTGGATGTTCTTTCCTCTGTCTGAATTTCCTCTTGCTCATTTCTGCTAATGAAATTCTTTTCATCCTTCCAGGCTGGGGTCAAAGGCCACTTTCTTTAAAAAGGCCTCCTTGGTCACCACTACCCCAATTCAAACTAATCTTTCTTCCATTGTAAGTTTTTATATCTCTGTAGTCATATTTCATTTTTACTATATTGTCATGCAGTTGTCTATTTTTCATTTCTCTCTCCCTAGAATGAGTGCTCTAAGAGAGAAGGGATAGTATTTATCATGTTCTCCATTTGTTTCCAAGAACACAGCAATATGCTTGGCATGTGTTGTAAGTTGTTCCGTGTACTGTACACATTTTCTAATGAGTATGTAAGGGAACCCTTGGGGTGGCCGCACATACCTAGTTTCTGATTTCAGCCTCGATTGCAGTGGACAGTTCCAGCATGAGCTGAGGCTCACATTGTGCTGTTCCAGCAACCTCCACTTCCAGCGCATGCCAGGTACCTCTCTGCTTTCAGCCCTGAGGCCTCCCCTGATGCCATGGGAGCTCTCAGCTCACGCGGGCAAGCAGAGCTCAGAAGTGCAGGGAGCCAGAGGGGACACACTCCAGCTTCACACACTCAGGCAATAATGCTGGAGGCACTTGTCTCCTTCGCAGATGGTGCCAGTGGAATCAAGCCCATGTTAGCTCAGGAGGGTCCTTGTGAGCACAACCCCCGTATTGGCTTTCTCTCCAGGTGTCACTGCCCAAGCTCCCTCAAAACTGTTTCCTGTGTGCACCTACCATGTACACTACCTGCTCCCAATCCTTGCTCAGACTGTTTTAAGTTAATCAACATGAAAAACAAAACAAAAACCAAAAGCAGAACGAATACATGTCCTCTACTTTTAATTGTAGTTAGATAATTCAGCTAACTGCCTCTGGCATTTCCCCTGGGCCTGGAACCAACTCTGGTACAGAGTAGATAGTCTGTGATTGTTTGTCAGCTCGAAATGACTTAAAAAATATGAGCCACTAGTCTCAACTTAGTGTGTGGAGAAAAGCCCCACTTATAAACTACATAATCATCGAGACGGTTGTCCAAACATTCCAGACATAGCTGAGACTAGGTGAGAAACGTTAGGAGAGCCCAGTCTCACTGACATTTGATTTTGTTCCGTCACTTCAGGTTCAGCCAGCTGAGCGTATTTGTCGAATAGGCCTCCCTCCGCTATGGGCCTGGAACTCCCCTGAGAAGCTCAGCTGCTGCAGAACAGCCAGAGCTGACCTTCCTCAGGTGTGATTCATCATGCACATGATGACAGCACATCTGTACCCAATGCATGAAACATAGAGACGTGCAATCCCTGGCCCAGGATGTGACCCAAGTGGCTCAGAGCTTAAGTTTCCCCATGATTTTTCTGCCTTGAAAACAAGTCCCAACTCCCCCCATGCTCCCAATCAAAAACACCCCTTAAAATTTGATTTATTTTTCATTATATTCTCCTCTCTTTCATTAAAAAAAATAATCCTTTTCCCTTTAGGAATTCCTTGGAAGCTATCAGAAGTAAGGGTAAAGAACACAGACTTCTGAGTGAGAAATAATTGGCTTCAAATCCTGACTCTGTCACTTAATAACTATGTGTCCCTAGGAAAGTGACTCTGCCTCTCTAAACCTCAGCTTTCCCATCTGTAAAATAAAGATAATGGCAACTACTTTCCAGAATAATACTGATGATTAAACATTACACAGAAGCACCTGGTAAATAAGTGCTCGATAAACAATGGTTCTCTTTGCTCTCCTTTTCATTAGCTTTGCACTTTTTCTATAATGTTTGTGAAGTTCCTGGGATGGAGCAGGTAATCAACAAGTACTACTCCTTTTGCTTCAGGTGCACTTTGGCTCTCTAGATTGGCTTCTTAACTTGGGGGTTCACTGCCAGGTTTCATGACCTCTGACAATAGCAGAGGTCTGTGTCCCTCTTCTCCCCATGAGATACATTCCAAGACTCCTAGTGGATGCTGGAAACCTGGGACAGTATTGGACCTTATAGATACTATGTTTTTTCCCCATATATACATACCTATGATAAAGTTGAATTTATAAATTAGGCACAGTAGAAGATGAACAACAATAACTAATAGTAAAGTCAAACAATTATAACAATATAACATAATAAAAGTTATTTGAATGTGGTCTGTCTCTCAAAACACATCATTGTATTGTACTTACCCTTCTTCTTGTGATGATATACAATGATCAAATGCCTCATTAAGTCAAAAACTTTCACCTTTTTGCTTAAAGGAAGCACTTTACAACTTTGTCATAGCTGCACTGCCAGCATCAATACTCTAGAGCACTGGGGCCACTCTGAAGCAGAATAAGGATGGCTTACACATGAGCACTGGGATACAGCAGCGGTGGATCTGATCACTGAGACAGCTACTCAGTGACTGATGGGAGGCTAGCACACATACAGCCTGGGCACACTAGACAAAGGGAAGAGTCACATCCCAGGTGGGACAGAGCTGGACATCAGGAGATTTCATCACGTTACTCAAGACAATGCAAAACTTAAACCTATGACTTACTTATTTCTGGAATTTTCCCCTTAATATTTTTGGACCTTGGTTGACCACAGGTAACTGAAACCATGGAAAGTGAAACCATGGATGAGGGCGGGGAGACTCCTGTAATTCATATTTTTGGTACTTGGGATATAGCATGGAGAGATGGATGAGGTCCTTCCTCATTTCTATAGAGCTTACATTAAAAAGCAGGAGAACAAAAAATAAACAGGCAAAAACATGAATAAATGATATTTTTCAGAGAATGATAAGTGATGTGAGGGCAGTAATACTGGAGGATGTGACAAGGAGTGGCAGAGACGTGACCTTGTATAGATGGGGGTCAGGGAGGCCTCTAAGTGAAGATAACATTGGGATGAAGAAACCAAATGCTCTGAAGGAGCTCATAATCCCAACACCTGAGGGCAGAAGGTTCTACCAGGGGGAAGCAGGTATGAAGTAACCAGCTTGATGTGTCTGAGGATGAGAAAGAGGCTAATGTGGTTACTGCCCTTCTGTGTTGTCATCAGCTTCCCAAGAGACAGCTCAAAAAGGGAAACAGCTTGGGTCGTATTGTTTTTTTCCAAACATAAAGCAAATGTCTCTCGAGGATGGTTAGATAAAGAAATTTATTCTCTCACCTACTAGAATGTATGGCTTCCATCTTTCTGGACTTCGAAAATGACATGCTACTTTCTCAGAAGTTAATCTCCCCAGAACTCAGACTCCTCCAGAGGATGACTGCTGCCCAGGGGTCTGAAATAATATGTGAGTGAACCTGAATCCACTGGTTTTGTGACTGAACTCTCTGGCACTTGAATTGTCAGTATTGAGGGCAGGAATTATTCCAGAACTCTTGATGTGTCTCCTAGGACCTGCAGAATTATATTCGTGAACTTTGAGTGACCTAAGTCAAGTCACTTTTCTGAGTCTTATTTCCTCACCAGTGATTAAGTGAGGGGTGAGGGGTTGGGGGGGCCAGGGGTAGAGGTTTATCCATGAACTCCGTGGTTCTTCCAGATTTCCTGTGATTCTGAAAGGCCCTTTGCAATCATGAAGTGAACACTCAGATGTGGTGGAAAGCACTCCTACGTCATTGATGACTTCCGTGCCTGAGGCTTTGAAATGGGTCAGTGGTCTCCAAAGAAGAGCTGGAGAGCAACCGGGCCATTGTGGATTAAAGGGCAATTACAGTGGGGCCCACACTCTTCTCTTATAAGCTGGTCTTTCTTCATTGTTGGTTATAACAAAATTCCCTCTTTTCAGGGGACTCCACCCTTACCTTTCCCTACTGGGGTGGGTGAAGCCAGACCAGGGCAGGGCAACTGAATTATCCCTGAGGAGTTGGAGGTCAGGTAAACACAACTCCTTGATCTCATCTCAAATGACTTCGGGGATGTCCCCAAAATCTCTCCCTTGGGAGGCAGGACAGGATGACTCAAGGAGAGGGAAGCTAATTCCAGGAAGTTTTTGAAGACTGGGAATGGAATTTGTGGAAAGATCCAACCTGGACACTCCTAAGGGCACATGGTATGGGAACCAATGCTGGGCTGGCAGCCAGAAGATCCTGCTTACTGTGCTAGCCCAATCTAACTCACTAGGAGAATGACGGGTAGTGACTTGACTTCTGAGATTCAGGTTCTTCATCTGAATTGAGGGGGCTGGCTTAACTGATCTATAAGGATCGGGTGTGGTATTTTAGGAGTCTGAAGTATGCGACCCAGTGGGCTACTTCTGAGCCTCGGTTTCTGCTTTTGAGAAAGTGAGACTATCAATGGTGACTTCATTATAGAGTTATTGCAGGATTAAATGAGCTTATCACTCCACCACTACTGGGTTCATTCAGTGCACTCCTTCAGTGGCTACCCATTAGGCTTCTGCTGTGCTCCAAACTCTGCTGGGAGAGGATGAACAAACAAATACTGTGATGAACTAGAGAGATATATGCTCATGGAGCTAGAAGTCTTGGGGGGAACAGAGCAAACACTCAAACACAGAAGCAATTTTAAAAAGACATTTGTGTTATTACCCAACAGTCAGCTCAACACCTCTGCCCTTGTTATAAGCAAACAGCAGACAAAGATAGCCCAAGACATGGTGAATACAAAAACTCTTAAAGAAAGGTGTTCTCAGACCCTGGCCAAAGTTAGAGATGTCACATGGTTCAAATATCTACAGGGGTGAAGCAGGTAAGGCAAATTCATGCAGTGAGTTGGATGTCAGACTACCTGGAACAGAGGAACAAACTAAAGCTCACATGTGTTCTCTAAAGTGGGTAGCTGCAGCTCACCTCTGCTACCTACTACTTCCATCTGGGGATGTGAGAAATCCAGAATTTCATGTAAAAATAGTCCACATTTCAAATTACTGCAACTTGTTAAAAAATTAAATATACTATGTAGCCATCCGTCTGCTACCTCTAGCTTCAAGGCAGTTCTTACAGATAAGTAATTGTGTCTGCTTTCAAAGAGGAAGGTAAGGACAAAGGAAGAAGGATGCGGGGTTACTGTATGTCTTCCATGTGCCGGGCATCCCACATGCACCATACATTGTTTCATTTACTGTTCACAGTAATGCTGGGAATTGCTGGTGGTTAGTCCTCATTTTTGCCCCCTAATACATTCACATATGGGGCATGTGTTTTGAGAAACACTGGTACAGATAGATAAGATTCCGGCAGAATGAGGGAAATTAAATAGAAGGGCAGAACTAGAGGCAAGGAAGCCCGGGGAAAATGTTATATTGGAAATATCTAGAGTGGGCTCGTGGAGAAGTAAAAGAGGGCAGATTCAAGGTATGAGGGAGAATTAATTTACAAATATTTGTAAAAAGTCAATCAGAAATGTCTTAGAGGTGAATCCTACTTCCCTCTCACCTTCCATATCCTAGGGAAAGGGAAGGGACCTGGTGGCTGTATAATTGGCCCTGCGTATCCATGGTTTCCACATCCACAGAGGTAACCAACCACAGACTGAAAATACTGGGGAAATAATGTCATGCTGTTGCTGACATGTCCTCTACCATTAGGCCTACGAGGACCATGTCTGCTGAACATGTACAAGCTTTATCTCTTTATTCTCTAAATGCTGCAGTATAACAAATATTTACATAGCATTTATATTGTGTTAGGTATAAGTAATCTAGAAATGATTTCAAGTACACGGGAGGATGTACATGGGCAATATGTGTATACTACACCATTCTACGTAAGGGACTTGAGTATCAGCGATTTTCATATCTGCAGAAGTCCTGAAACCAACACCCCCCCATTCCATAATACGGAAGGACGGGAGGAACTGTACTCCTTTTCTCATTTTCACTTTTCACCTTCAGGCTATCTCTTTGATGCTTCTGCTTAGCCCCTTGTCAGCCATCCCTCCAGCTGGACAATGGAAGCTGCACCTTGGCCTACAGACTGGAACTTAGACTACAGACTGGGCTACCCAGTCTAAGCCATGATGCTGCACAGAATCCTTTCTTAGAGAATTGAAGTTTTGCAGAAAAGACCACTCAGCTATTCTAGATTCCCACATCTAGGAGCTTCTTGCCACTGGCTGGGATTACACTGGCAATACAAAATGGAAAATAATGTAGATTAAAGAGTCAGGGGGCCCAAATTCAATTCCTGACCTTACTCTTCTTAGAAGTGTGACCTTCAACCAAACACTTCACAAAACTGCCCTTCAACTCCCTCATCTGTAAAATGGAGATGATAATTATCTCCTACTTGGGAGGATTAATTTGTGAATAAAGTGAGATAATAGGTTCAAAGGTCCTTCAATTAATCTTCAATAGAGCAGCCAGGGTGATAAAAGTTTTCATCTTCAGCATTCCTTAAACATCACTATAACCGCCTCCCTTCTATAGTCCTTTCCTGCAGCCACACTGCCCTTTTATTTTGTAAGGCCACTGCTTATGCTCATCCCTCTACCTGACATACTCCCCACTCTCATCCACCCCTCAGTCCTCGCTCCATCTCACTAGTCCCTGCTCACACTTCATGTCTTTACCTACTACATGCCAGGAATTCTGCTATGCACTGGGGATAGAGTGATGGAAAGGATGAACACAACTCCACCTTGGAGGGGCTAATATTTTAGTGAGTCCAGCAAATGCTACACCCCTCTCCCCGCCAAATCAAAGTGCATTCATCAAAACTGCAATAAGTGCTACCAAGTGAGTACTAAATGCTATCAATTTACATGATCAATGAGAGGCCAAATCTAATCTAAAGATTCAGATAAGTGACATTTGAGCTGAGACCTAAGTTTATAGACCCACATAGCACAGAAAATTGGTGATTCAAGAGTAGATAAAAGGATGGAAAAGAAGGCAATGACAAAAATTCATAACTTTGTAGGCCATGTCATTTTTTTCCATTTAGTTAGAAGATTTATAAAAATCTCCCAAAGGGTTTCAATTAGGCAAGGGATACTTATAAATCAGATATATTCATCAAATATTTATTGAGTATCCAAGGTATTCCAGGCACTGGATATAATCAAAAGTTATATTTTGAAGGGTAACTGTGGCTTTGGAATTGAGAATAGAAAGGGGGAAAAAGTGGCTGATTGGAAACAAATTACAAGGTGATTGCAAGAGATGAATGCTGGCTTAGGCTAAACAAATGAAAATGGAAATAAAGAAGTAGGTTTATGAGACAATGTTATATGTCAATTATATCTTAATAACACTGAAAAAGAAGGGATAATAAAGATCAAAGCAAAATAACTTGGTTATGAATTGAATATGAGGATCAACAAGAGAAAAAAGCTAATAAACTTTGGGGTTTTGCTCCAAGGAACAGAATTTATAGTAGTACCAGTTATAGAGGGAGTAAATAAACACGTGGATAGAAGTGTGTTTATGGGGAGATGGTAACAAGTTTAGTTTGGGAGGTGTTGAGTTTGAATTACGTGTGAGACATCAGATTGCACATGATTATCGTCGGTGGGATGTGGGTGGAGAGCTCAGAATAATGAAGTGGAAATATAAATGTCAGGGCAGTGAATATATTGATTGCCACCATGGGAGTAGATGTGGTGGCACATAAACAGTTTAAATTGAGAAAAAAAGAAGAAGATACAAGACTAACATCTAAGGAGGCTTAAGAGTTAAAGAACAGATCGAAAGACCCAACAAGGGAGGCTGAGCTGGAGGGGCAGGTGGTAAACCAGGGGAGAGTGGTGTTAAAGAAACCAAGAGCAGCTAAGTTTTCAGAAGAGAATGGTCGGCCCTGAAGAATGCTTGAAGGTATCCAGTAAGTTTATAACAAAAAAAGTCACGTGAGGTAACATATTTATGGAGATAAAATGTTAGTAACTTGGTGGGAGCAGGAGACAGTGAAATAAGCTCAGGAATGAATAGAAAATGAAGAAATGAAGTGAGCCGCTGAAGACTTGGCTTTTGAAAGTGTGTTTATAAAGAGAGAGAAATCACTATGGTGGTGAGATGAAATGTTTTTTTGTTTCAAAAAGGAATACTTATGAGCATATTTAAATGATGATAAAAATAATCTACTACAGAAGGAGAGATTAAATATACATAATATAGGGAGAAAACTGATAGGCTAAGTTTCCTGAGAATTTAGGAAGGTATACAGAACAATGCAAGACAGGATTTAATGTTACAGAGAAGAAAGGGCACCTCCTACCCACCATCAGAAGGGAAGGGAAAGAGCGTGCATACAGAAGCACACGGATTTAAAATAGTTACATAGTGAAGTTGAACTATTCTCATACCACTCTCCTGTGTATGATAAGGCAAGGCTACCTGCTGAGAAAGAAGGAAGGATGGGGTTTTAGGAGTTTAATGACAATGAAGGAGAAAGGAAATTGGTAAGCCTCAGAGGGTTACTGGGAAAGCCTATTTGACTGGTGACCGATGATCTATTGGTGTCAAATGCTCTCATCTGTGTGCTTTTCTCCAGCTGACTATCTGCACTGGCACAGAAGATGGAGAGCTGCATGTATCCAAGGGTCTGGGTAACTGAAGGGCAGAAAGGCAAGGGAGATCAGGAGGCCGTTAACGGTGATTAAAATATGAAGCAAGGACTCCACGATGTTGTCAGTCCATTTAGGCTGCTATAACAAAACACCACAGTTGGGTGGTGATACCAAGGGGCTGGAAGTCCTATCGAATTTAAATGTGCACAGCAGGAGTGGGAGATCAATACAATTGACAGGATAAAAGATTATGCTCAGAGAATGGGATGTTGAAACTAACAGTTTTCAGTGGGACAACATCATGTGAGGACCAAGTCCAGGGTGTGACCTGAGATTGGTGGCTGAGGGGGAGTGAAGGAAAGTCCCCTGGAGATGAGCAGAGTAAGGAAATGAGAGAGTGGACTGTTGGACAGGGCCTCCAGGTGGACTTGAACTCATCTGTTGTGATGACAAGGGCACAGACAAAGAGAAAGCTCCAAACCAACAGCTTAGGTACTTAAACAATCAGTTTTAGTAGAGGCAAGATTCGATAAAGTCTGGATTCTATTTTACATTACCTTTTGAGGAATAACTGAGTTTCATGAACATAAAAGCAGGATGCATTAGTACTGACAAAGACTTTGGATGGAAGGCAGGCACTCTCCTACTGTAATTCTTCCCTGGCCTTGAAGGAGGTTCTGGAGGATTCAGAGGAAAAGGGAACTTTTCTTTTCTTGGCATCTGTAATGGGCAGCTGCCTCTAAGATCATGTATGGCAACAGGTGGCAGCAGAAAGGAAGTGAGAACTGAAGGGCAGTTTTTGTTTTTTTGTTTTGTTTTGTTTTTTCAGCTAAAGGGGTGAGCTCCACATGAAGGCTAGTGGTCTTGAATAAGAAGGCTTGATCAGTATGATTAATTATAGGGACCAGAATCTCAGTCACCTCTCTTCCTCTAAGTAGCCTTTACTAACCCTAACAGACTGTGTAAGGAGACCCTATGCTGTGCTCTTACAGCATCTGAATTAGCTCAAAAACCTATCATGCTGTAGAGTAACTCCTTGCTGAATTACACCTTTCTCCTACCAGACCACAAACTCCATGAGGACAGGAATCATGCCTGTCTTGTTACCAGGCCTTGCCCAGCATGTTCTTCAATGTCAGGACCATAGTAAGAGCTCCATACACATTAATGGCATGAATGAGTATGCTTTGTGAACCATAATAAAAAAATACTCTGTGACAGAGAGGGCAGGTTGGGTGGCATGGGGGAAGGGAGAGAATTAAGACCCTCCCAGTACCTTTTCCCTTGCCTTTCAAAGTCTCTCACCCGAGGAGCAGCTGGAGTGACAGAAACATTTTCTGAGGACCTAAGATCAGTTCCAGATGTCTGCAGTCATGTTGGTTTGTACCTCACCCTGTAAAACATATTTTCCTCACCACCCCGCCTCCACTCTGGCTGAGGGAGTGGGGCCCAGTCTCCAATGACATCACCTCCATCAAGCTGGTCCAGCACAGGCAGACAGCAGGCGGGTGAGGGCCCCTCTAACTTCTTAGACAAAGCATAGGGTTCAGCCATGGCCCATGCTGCTTGAGGAGCTGTGCATAATTCCCACAGGATTTCATGCACAGCTCCCATGTCATTGGTCCTTCACAGCCGCTGCTACCACCATCTATCCTCTCAGCTCCTGGGGGAAGCACAGTGTTGCTGTCCCTCACCTTAAATTATTCCCCACACAAATTTACCTCCATAACTGCTCCCCTTCACTTGAGAAGGTCTTCAGTCAAATGTCTAAGATGGGATGGTGGGCCAGGGGTGTCTTTTCAGTTGTAAATTAGACTTAATGAAAACAAGGAGAAAGAGGATATAAAATGGGGATGGGGGTGGTTAGAGATGTCCTCTGATCATTCTGGACATGATTCATGACCTAGATCTAAATGAGTCTACACGAGCAACTTATACCTGAGCCAGCCTGGGAAGACAAAAACAAGAACAGATAGGCTGTGACTTGGGCAGAAGGTGATATGGAGTGAAAAAGACAAAAGAAGAGACAGAGAGAAAGATATAAAGAGACACACAAAGAAAGAAAAGAAGGAGGTGGTGGGAAATCAGGAAAGGGTAGAGGAAGGAAGAAAGAGAGACAAGAGCTGAGAACTGGCAGCAGAAGAGCCTGGTGCTGATCATCTGGGGAGCAGACCATCCGGCTCCCAGATGCCAGGACAGAGAGGGGCACTGACCAGCTCCAGATGTTGCTGCCTTTCATGAGGAGGGTGGGGAGATGGTGGGGAGGCCAACAGAGCCAGCTGGC
Source organism: Tonatia bakeri (assembly GCA_004024845.1). Classification (NCBI taxonomy): domain Eukaryota; kingdom Metazoa; phylum Chordata; class Mammalia; order Chiroptera; family Phyllostomidae; genus Tonatia; species Tonatia bakeri. Next base: position 219,351 of record PVIA01001925.1, read on the forward strand.
CTCCTATCCCTGAACCAAACAAGCTAAAGCTTGAAATCCCATGGTGAGAGAAATCTCTGATTTTTAAAAGGCTAAGAAAAATCCAGTAGATGATGAAGAAAATGCAGAGGAGTGCAGTGGGAGATAATGACGTTGGCTAAGACCCTTCCCTTTCTTGTCTTCATTCTTCTGATCCTTCCAAGGAGGGAACTGAACCCTAGTCCTTCTGCTTCCTCAGCCTTATTCTCCACAGGTCAAACAGGAGATGTGGAGTCATTAAACCTCAAGGTCCTTCTGTTCTAAGCTTTAGGGGTTCTCAGAAGCTGGCATATATAAAAGTAGTGATGACAAGAAGCGAGGGGTCTCAAAGGCTACATTTCTTACTAGGTCAGAGCCTTTTAGCTGGCATCAGGTGCCTCTATATCCCATCCTGTCCACTAATTTCCATCTGCCTCTCAGTTTATTCTCAACCACAGCAAACCACATCAAGGGTAATCGGACTTGGTGAAGAGAAGTTTGGATTTAGTGGGAAGAGCAGGTCAAGAAACCAGAGCTCCTCTTCTAGCCCCTACTCTCTCACTCAGTCATTACGTGTGTAACCACTGAACAAGTCCCTCCCCTTACTCAGCCTTTCCCTCTGTAGGTCAAACAGGAGATGTGGAGTCATTAAATCTGCTTGTGCCTCAGCCCCCTTCTTATTCCCACCTTCCTGCATCTTCCCCTGCCCAAGAGGCTGAAATCCATGCCAACTGCTCTGATGCGGCCACACAAAAGAACCAAACGTCTGTTTTTAATACTGATGACAGATTAGCACGTGGGGAATTTAGCCACCCCTCAAAACAAGCCTCATTCTGCTCCAAATAAATGGAATAGGAGAGTACTTACGCTTCAATTTTCCAGTAGGGTCACAGAACCAACAGACGCATGGTTTCTCTGAAGGAAACAAAAAGGGCACCAAACCAAGGGATTGCAGGCAGGGGAAGTATACAAGGAGAGAGCCTAAGCATTTCGGCAGCTAGTTCAAAAGGGTGTTGAACAGATGGTAGCCATAAAGTGTGCCTGTGTGTGTATGTGTGTGAGAGAGAGAAAGAGAGAGACAGAATTGTGTATGCATGTATATCTGTGCACACACACGCATGAGCTCACAAATAAATAAACAATTCCAGTGCTGCATTCGGCTGCCAGCAAACATCCAGAGAGATCACAGGAGAAAGGCCACATTTCCCTATTCTGGCCTCACCTGGCCAAATGTGTGAGTAATCCTAATTCTCTATCCAAAACAAGTCTTAAACCTTATTTTGTTGTTTTCTTCCTAACATGTAACTCTCCTTTTCATCTTTTTAATTCATGAAAATGAGAAGCAATTAAAATTTATTAGTAACTACTATGTGTCAAGAACTGTGCTACATTTGACTTTCAAAGTGGCTTGTGAAGTAGGTGGTATTTTCCCTGTTCCACAGGGAGGGAGACAGAGACCTGGAAAGGATGTTGACTGGCCCTAGATTTCTCAGTGAGATATGGTGAAAACTGAAAGCAGAAGCCAGGTTTTCTCAAGTCCATAGTCCTTCATTAGGTTTATATGCTCCAAGAAAAAAAAAACAAACCTCAATCAGATGAGCTGAAGTCTTCAATTTAGGGCCAGGTTCAGTTTCCAGATGGTTGAGATGTTAGAAATGTGGCATAGAGGCAAAGAAATGAGTTTTTTGCCTCATATTCCACCTATAGCATCAACTGATCATGACAGTTTAGAAGGCCTACTATGTACTAAGGTAGTCTCTAAAACTATATAAGACATTATAGCACTCAAGGAATTAATGTCAGGGCTGAAAAGTTAAGACAGGTATATGTCTACCCATATAAAGTTCAATTCAGGGAACATCGAACATCTTTGCATATTGGGCACTGTGGGAAGATCCCAAATTATAAAGACACAAGAGTCAGTATCTTGTTTCTTTAAAAACAATTGCCCACTGAAATACCAGATAGTGGGGAGAATGAATGGCAAGTTGCACGAGGAAGGACTAGAAGAACCTTTAAAGTGGAGCAAATACTGTGTCATTACCTTCAAACTTCTGAGTGGTAGCAGGAAAGAAAAGGTAATGTCTGTGTGAGGTGACTCCAGGCCAACTAACTAAAAGGAAGAAAGTTTTGCCTGCAATAAAAAAAAAAAATAAGGGGACTCTTGGATCAGAGCAACTGGTTTTTGGACTATAAAGAGAATGAATCTTGGATTTCCATTTCTGGACTAGATGGAGAAATGGGGACTAGAATTATTTACCCTACTGTCTAAAACATTAAGAAATACTTTAAAAATAAAAGAAATGTACATAACACAAGTTTTCAAACTGGAAATCAAGCAGCAAAGACAGAGATCCTGAATGATAAAAAACACTTATGTGAACCCTAAAACTTCCTCAAATTACTGTCTTTAGAGAGTTTCCAGGTAAATGTACAAAGAGAAGTGTGCCTGGTAGATTCCCTTAACTGAGAAGGCAGAGTTTTCAGTCCCAGATCCCAAGTGACTAGAGTTTCTAGGGTACAGCAAGGAAGAGGAGAAAACTGTACTGAGAGAAAATTAAAGAGATCTGTGGAGGGGACCCTTTGGGCGGAATTGTGATAGATGAATGTATGTCAGGAACCTACCAATCTAAGAAGATTAGATGGAACCGTGCTCAGTGCTCACACATGGGCCAGAATTAGTGTCTGTCCCTACCAGCAACACTGAAAAATCTCATAATTTGTGGGCCATCGTATAGAGGACATAGAAGGGTCTGGCCTCAGTAGTAGGAATAATTAGCTCTAGACTACACACTGCTCTGGTTCAGTTCTACCTAACAAATCTTAAAAGCAAGATCCAAAAGAATCAAACTGTTTCCAAGTAAATGTTTCCCAGAACAGAGTTCAAAAATACAGGGTGGGGCAAAGTAGGTTTACAGTTATGAGTACGTAAAACATAGAGTTTATCCTTGTATTGTAGTTTTCCATATGAACAACTGTAAACCTACTTTTGCCCCACCCTATATTTATAGGAATAAAAATATTCAGCAACCAACGAGACAAAATCACAATGTCTGGCATTCAATCAAAAATCACCTAGCATATAAAGAAGAAGGAAAATGCAACCCATAATGAGGAGAGAAATCAATCCATTTAAACTGATCCAGAATTGACACAGATGTTAGGATGAGCAAACATTAACACAGTTATAACTCTGTTCCATATGTTGAAAATGCTAAGATATGAAATATAATAACAAGACACAAACTGAATAAAAGGTGAAAATTACAAAACCTGATTTTTTTTTAAATTTAATTCACTAGATGAGATTAACAACAGATTAGACTTTGAGGATGGTATTGAAGATATAGCACTAGAAACTATCTAAAATGAAACAAAGAGAAGAATTTTTATAAATGAAACAAAGGTCCACTTCATGTGGCTAACTACATATGCAATTAGAGTCACTAAAGGAGAAAAAGGAAGAACAGAGAAAAATATATATTTTAAAAATAATGGCTCCAGATTTTCCAAATGTGAAAAAACTGTAAACTCACTCACAGATCCAAGAAGCTCAATGAACTACAAGCACAATACATGGTAAGTTTGTTCAAAACCATGAATAAGGAGAAATCTTAGAAGCAACTAGATAAACAAAGATAGGAATATACACAGATTTCTCACTGGGAAAATGTAAATAAGAAAACAGAGGAGCAACACTTTAAAATTCTTTTCTTAAATCTGTCAATTAAGAATTCTGTACCCGGCAACACTATCTTACAAAAAAAAGAAAGCAGGAATAATTTATCACTAATAGACCTGAAATCAAAGAAAAAGTAAAAGACAATGTTCAGGCAGAAGGACAATGAAACCAGATGAAAACATGGATATATGAAAATAAAAAAGAAAACAAATAAAGAGTACCCAAAATAGTAACTACATTAATAAACATATAAAATTATTTTCTTATTATATGAATGTATGTATAAGATAATTTACCGCGTATGGAAAATAACGATGAATTACAGAATGTATAACGTGAACACCAGTTAAATGTTCAACAACAGAGCAGAAAGACTTGGAGGGGAGAAGACAAAGTACAGTATTACACGGTTCCTGTGACACATACGAGAGTCGTGTGACAGCACTCGAGGGCACACTGCGATGTGTTACATATGCACGTGCACCTAAAGTAACCACTACAACAACGAAGGACGCTTACGGCTTACAAGTCAACAAAGGAGATAAAACAGAATCATAAAACTACTCAATCCAAAAGATTAAAAAAAAAAAAAAGAAAGGGAACGAAGAAAGACGGGACAATAGAAAACAAAGAGCAAAGATGATACATTTAAACCTCACCACAACATCATATTAAATATAAATGGTCTAAATGCACCAATTTAAAGATAACAATGTCAGATTAAGTTTTTAAAGAAAACACCCAACTATATGCTATCTTACAAGAAACACATTTTAAATGTAATGTCATAAATGATATAAAAGTAAAAGAAGGGGAAATGGTAGACCATTCTAACAATAATCAGAAGGAAGCTGGAGTATTTATATAAATATCAAACAAAGTAGATTTTAGAGCAAAACATATTACAGGAATACAGGTGACCATTTCAGGATGATAAAGGGATCCATTTATCAAGAGGATATAACAATTCTAAATGTTTATACATCTAGTAACAGAGCCCGTGGTACCCCACTCAGGACACAGACAGTATGTAGGTGGCAGGAATAAAAGCAGGTTCATTACCTCCTCCCCAATAAAGCCATGTTCTCCTTTCCAGTCTGGGGGGACATGACGCCTCCTCCTCTGGTCTATCCCCTGCCCCCACAACTCCCTCGCAGCGATCAGAAGCAGCTGGGAGGAAGTAGCGGCACTGTCTCCCTCCACCAAACCCCTGTACATACCTGGGGTGTGTTACCTTCAACATGCTCAGATCACTTATTATTAGCCTACACCTAGGCAAAATCATCTAACACAAAGCCTATTTATAATAAAGTGTTGGATATTTCATGTAATTTATTATACATATCACTTTTGCATCATTGTAAAGTTGAAAAAGTGTAAGTTGAACATCATAAATTGGGGACCATCTATAATTCTGGGCTAGGAGCTTTTCTTAAAGATTTTAATTACTAATTTAATTCTTTAATATCTAGGGGTTATTCAGTTATCTATTTCTTATTGAGTAATCTTTGGTAGCTTGTGGATTCAAGGAACTTGTCCATTTCCATGTAAGTTATAAAATTTACTGGCAAAAAGTTGTTCATGACTTTCTATTATTTTCTATTCTGGAATTTATAGTGATATCACTCTCTCATTCTTGATATTAGTATTTTTATCTCATCTCTCTCTTTTTCTGATCAATATGGATAGAGGGTTATGTAATTTATATTCTTAGAGAATCGGCTTTGGTTTCATCTGTTTTCTCCACTGTTTTTTATGTCATCGATTTCTGTCCTGATCTTTGTTATTTCCTTCCAATTATGTCCATAGACACAGAAAATTAAATAAACATTTCTAATTAAAACAACACACAGCAAAACTCCCTCAGCAAACTAGCATTTAGTCTTCCACTTTCAGTGGGACGTTACCTGAAGAAGGAGCACTGGGCTGGGAGGGCAATGGGCCTGGTTGGAAAGCCTGGCTCTGCCACCTACTGGCTGTAGGGACAGTCACATACCTGTCTTGAACTCATTTATCTGATCACGAAACAAGATTGGTACTCAGTCATTCAGAGGGTGATATTAGCAAAATGGCAGCATAGAAATTACTAGCACTCATCCCCACTTCCTGCCTCCTCTAACCATCTCACCATGCCCCAGAAAGATCCACTCGAACCACTATCCATGCCCAAAAATACTTTCACAAGAACTAAGGTTTCCAGGTGAAGGGTGATAGCACCCAGGTAAAGTGCAAAAATAAGAAAATTTCAGGAGGATAGGAAAGAGAAATCCACATTACTCCCATAACCCCTCCCCCAAGCTTAGGCAGCCCAGTGCAGAGACAGAAACTCTCTCTGTGGAAGAAGGGGAGAGAAGTGAGCACCCAACTTCACCAAAGACCCAGAGCAGCCCACCCCAGCCCCATGGCTATAGGTGGCTCCTCTATGGGCTAGGCTTCTGTGAACCCAAGTCCCTGGCTCACCCCAGGGGCCGCTGACTCTTGCGGCCCCAGAAGCTCCCATGGCACCAGGTTCCCAGAGGCTGCCCACAAACACAGGCCCCAACCTCCCGTGGTGCCATCCAGTTTCCATGGCCTCAGGAGGCTCCTGTGACCCAGTCTGCTACCCAGCTCCCATAAATCCTGGCTCCAAACAAGCACCCTTGAACCCAGGTTCTTGGCTGGGCCCAACACCAGCCTCACTACCACAGACCCAGGCTTTTGACCCAACTTACCACCAGACCAACACCCATGGACACCTGAGCACCAAGCCCGCCCTCATGTCCTCAGCTGCAAGACCAGCTCCCATGGACCCAGGCCCCCAACTTGCCCCAGAGCCAGACCTGCCTGGGCAGACCCAAACTCCAGCATGACACAGCTTCTCGGCTGAGTCCGACATGTAGAAGAGCTTAGAGAGCACTCTCAGTTACAACCAAATGTCACACGCCTAAGGGCCACTTCGCTCATCTTCTCCTGCGTGTCTGAATCTTTTCCAAACTCCTCCTCCCCAGCACTAAAGACAACTACCTCAGTACTCTCACTAGAGAAGACAATTCCTTGAATTTCTTTATCTCAGTCCCAGAGATAATACATTTACAGAAAAGGTCAAATCCCCTTCTGAATTAACTAACCATTTGATATATGACTTTGAGGATCCAACTCAGAGAATCAGTTCTTTCTAAATACAATTTGCTATCCTTCCCTTCTGAAATCATACCAAAAAGCACACAGGTGTGGGTGCCAGGTGCCAATCACCAAACGATGAAACCTCCCAATGTCTTCTCAGGTCAGATGACACCAAGTCTCCAGAGGCATTAGAAATTCCCAGTTTCCCTCCTTTGTCCCATTATCCTGACATTGGGGAAAACCATGAGCTTTCTCCTTACCTGTGTAGAGGTCTGTATCTGTGTATTCATCCACTTTCTTGTGCTGCAGAATATAATCAGACACCTTGGTCCCAATAGCTGGCTGAACGTCCACCCACTCCAGGGAGACCACAGTGCTGGAGGGCTCCACCGTTGGGGACAGCCGCAACCTAGAGGGAGTGACAGGGAAGGGTGTTTGTTTGTCAGCCAAGATGGGCTGAGCCCCAAAACAGTCTGCACGTGTCAAGATTAAAAGCATGGGATTCAGCCTGGGTTCAAACTCTGATTCAACCCACCCCCCACCACCTTGTATGAACTTGGGCAGTTGTTAGAACCCTTGCAATCTCAATTTCCTGGTCCATAAAATGGTAGTAAGAAGAGCTACCTTTCAGAATCGATTTGGAATCCAGTAAATAAATCCAAGCACACAAAATGTGCTTATGGAAAGTTCATTAGTTTTCTATTTATTTAAACTATATTCTCAATGATGCCTCCTTATCAATTCAACTGGCAGCACCTTCAAACAGTAGCTTTCAACCTCTCGGCCATTTTTAATTCTCCAATACATAGTCAATTCTTTAATATTCTGAAATCAATATTCCCTTACAGAGGGCAGAAATTCTGGTAAATCCTTTTATGAAGCAAAATAATAATAATAATAATAATAATAAATAATAATAATAATAAAATAAAATAACAGAATGATTAGAGGTTGAAACTGACAGGCTCCTGAGAGAGAGGGAAGTGTAATCCCCCCTCTGACAGGTGGGGAGAGTAAGGCCCAGAAAAGGGAAATGATGTGCACCAAGTCACACAGCTAGGTGGGCACAGAACCATGATGGTAACTTTGCCTGTCCTCAGTCCAGTTTCCTTCTGTCTCGCCAATACACTGCACTATCTCTTTCATGTCATTCTTTTCACCCTTCAGAGGGGTGGTATGGGACTCTGGTTCCCCAATATCAGCTCCTGCTCAGCTCACCTATGTTCCTTGCACCACTCTCCCTCCCAATCACAGTTCTCCACTGGTGCTGACCTTCCTCGACTTCCTCCATGTGGACTTCCTGCATCAGGCATTCACGTGTGCTCTTCCTTTTCCCAAAATGGGACTCTCGCCCCCCATCCGGGCTTCCCTGACAACCTCACTCCCTCTACTAGAGCAGCCCCACACAACTATCTCCATTAGCCCCTCTTTGGTTTTATTACTTAATTTTTTAACTGTATATTATTTTCCTGTTTTGGCTTTGACATCTGTCCCCCTTACTAAACAGTCAGCTCCCTAAGTTCACAGACTGTGCCTGATTCATTTATTGATGAATTCCCAGTGTCCAACATACAACAGGTGTTCAAAAATTATTTATGGAATGAATGAGTAAAATGACCTTTCTTAGAGAAGGTTCTACACTTTCTTGCTCTCGGTAGCCCCAGTGTCCAACACAGGAACCACCAAAGCAGCAGTCAATGCCATGTGAACCTTGGCTGAATGGAAGAGTCAAGGAAGTAATGATGGACCAAGTGATATCATTACAACAGCACAATACTTCAGACGCTGAAGTATCAGTGTCTACCCTTGAGCCGGTTGCTGTCCTAACAAAGTTCCCAGCTTTCTTAAAGAAAGAGGCAGGCCCCAGAGACCACAGTGAACTCTTGATAAACCCTGAGAACAGAAGCAAGTCATAGCCTGGACTCGCAGGTCAGGAGTGTGAGTCCATGGAAAGGGGTGGCCAGAGGAGGAGGGCCCATACATACGTACACCGGCTGCGGGAGGGGGCTGCAGTTGGGGAGCCCACTGGTATCAAAGGCGCTGAGGTCACACCTGCACCAGTCGTCGATCACGTCCCCTTTTCCTGAACACCAGTAGGAGCTCATCAGTGCACTCTTGAAGGCCTGCAATGGAAGATGACAGAAGAAATGATGATGGCAATGGTGGAGAGACTGAACATGAAGATGCCAGTGGCTGTGATAGTAGCTGGCCAAAATTTAAGAGCAACCTTTCTAGGCACGGGAAACTATCTGGCGTCTAAATCCCTACCTGGCACTCTTCCACCAGGTTTTCCCATTCTGAGCCATTCTCTACCCAACAAGCCAAAACAATCGCTGAGCCAGGACAGTAACAGTACCCACTGAGAACCTCCTCTGGACCTGGCACTGCACCTGCCTTCACTTATTTCATCTTCACCACCACACACAATAATTCTATATCAGTGTAATTATCATTGTTATCATTTCACATTCTGCAAATTGGAAAACTGAGTCACAAAGGAGGTAAGTAACTTGACTGAGGTTCAAAGCTAATAAGAAAGGTGCTGGGATCTGATCCAAGGCTGTCTGGCTCCAGACCCTGCCTTCTTAAACATCTTGCTACACTGCTTTGTGTAGAAGTCTGACCTCCCTGCTTAGAAACCTTCAGAGGCTCCCCATGGCCATCAGGATAAAGTCACAACTCCCTGCTCTAGCTCCTGAGCACCTGCCCAGGGTCATTTGTCACCACTCCTCTGGCATTCCTCTGCACACTACCATCCACCTTCCTGCAACCACTAATATTTGCACCAGCAGTGAATTCCTGCTCATGTAAAGTATGCTCTAAATCAGGAGGCAGCAAATTGTTTCTGTAATGGGTCAGACAGTAAATATTTTTGGCTTTGTGGCTAGGTAGCCTCTGCCGCAATTACTTAACACTGCCTTTGCAATACAGATGCGACACAAGCGATACTTTAAATAAATGGGCATGATTGTGTTCTGATAAAACTTTATTTACAAAGACAGGCAACTCACTAAACTTGGCTTGAGCGCCACAGCTTGACAACTCTTGTTCTCCATGATGACCAGTGTTCTATTTAATCGCAATGTGCTAATTCACAGCCTCTGTTGGCACATTCTTTTCTCTCTGCTGGAATTTTGCCCAAACCCCCACCTCCTCCCCAGCCCCTTGTACTCCTACAGCTCACTCTTTTGGTCTAAAGTGGTACATTCCTTTTTCTGGGGACCCCACTTTGGCTTTCTTCAGACTGGGACCATGCTCCTCTCCTGGCCACCGTAACACACTAGACCACACCCAGCCACCACACTGCCTGGCTTGCGTCACCCAATCCATTCTGGTCCTGCCAAGGTCATGGGCCACGCCCAATTCCCGTTAGTGTTCTCGGAGGACAGAACGCAGTCATTCAGTCAATATTCACTGAATAAGTGAATGGACACTGAAACACTAACCAGGAGGCCCAGGCTTAGATGTGCTTCACGCTTTAGTCACCCCATGTACACTGACATTTCAAGGCACTGGGGATTCAGAGTGTTTCACCGCTCCTTTTGGAAATGTAGGGCATCCAGAGAATGCTGATCTCACACCTTTGTGAGGTAACAAACTACGTGCTTCCTTTCTTTTTATTTGTACTTTCTGTACACTTTTAAAATGAAAACTTCACACTGCCTATCACCAAGGACATCTGATTACGCAGGTGTCAGTTTTTTCATTCTACATTGTTCCAAAGACTCCAATACAGCATGTTTGAATAAAGTGAGTTGGGGGTCTGCCTACTCAGCTACCCAGAACACAGATCTGGAAGGAGAAGGCATGCACAAGAACGCTCTCGTGTAACCCCCCCTCAAACTTCTCCCCATGCCAATGATGGGGAGGCTCTGATTACTCGTGCCATATGTTCATCCCCCTATCCTTTCCTCGGGTATGAACAAATGATTTAATTTTTCTCGAATTAAGAGTAGTAACCCAAACAAATAAAAAGAATTATAATAAAAGCGAATGTTCACAGAACACCTAATTACAGACTAAGGTGCTTTAAGGGCATTACAAAATGTAATCCTCACAATGGTACTGAGATACAGATATTATGATCCTCATTTACAGTTGAGAGAACCAGGAATCAGCACAATGAAGAAGTTTTCCCAGATCACACAGCAAGTACATGGTAGAAGTAGAATCCCAGCCCAGAACTCTGACTTCCACACTCAGATCTTTTTTATTTAACCCTACAGGCCAGTGTAGATTAACCCCAAGTAGGAATGCCAGATTTAGTAAATAAAAATAGGATGCCCAGTTAAATTTGAATTTAAGATAAACAACTTTTATAAATATACCCCACCCTATGTGTGCATACCAAGTATGTGAGCCAGGGTCTGGCACATAGTTAACAGCACTGTTCCTACTGCAAGTCAGAACCTATGCTGGGAACAAATACCTCTTCTCCTAACAGCATCAGAGGGGGCATTCTTCTGAGGACAGAAACCAGATGGGATGGCATGAAGTCATGGTGACTGACAGGCTGTTTTCTCCCTCCATTTGCAGGTTCCCCCTTGCTGAAATTAGCATGCACAACTGCTCATGACTCAGGATTCTCTAACATCTCCAGCCAGCAGGAAGGGCTTAATTACCATAATGGTGCAATCCAGGGCCATCGGTGAAAGTGACGCAGATGGTAAGTGATTGCCTTAGACTCCTGCAAGGGGAGGAGAGAGAACATCCTGTTTTGTTTGTGTATGTGTTTTGGGGTTTTGCATGTGTGTGTATGTGTTTTCTGTAATCAATAGTCATTTGAGCTTGTGGAAAACAAAACAGAAAATCTCTCTGGACTTTGTGAGTTTCACCATCCAAGCAGCTCTTGGGAAGAAATCCTGTCTGCGAGTCTCCACATCCACTGGCTCTTTCCCAGATCTTGAGGAACAGTGTGGGGACTGGTGCAATGGCCAGGCAAACCCTGGACAGAGCACAAATGCACCCTGATAAAAGGCCTACATCAAACAGGGAGCCCCAGCAAGGCAGCAGAGGCCAGCACTGTGTCAGCAAAAGATCACTCCTTCTTTACGTCTTCAGTCCTTGCAACACTCCATTCTGAATCCAGTTAGCTCTCAAGGGAACACAATCATAGAATGTTCCAGTTTCAAGGGTTCTGTAAATCATCTAATCTAACGCATTTTACCAATGCAGATACAGTGGCTCAGAAAGACTCAATGGCTGGTCCAAGGTAATAGAGCAACTGTGTGATGAAATGACTCTTCCCCCTTTTAATCCTCAAAATTATCCTTTGAGATGGGAGTCATGTCCATTCGCAGATGAGCATGGAGGAGTGAGAACTTGAACTGAAGTCCATCTGATTCCTGGCACTTTTGACTTTCCCAGGTCGCACAGGAACAATAAATGCCAAGATTTCATCCAAAACATCCTTTTCAGCTGCTCTGCTTGAATCATGTGCTTATGTGTTGTTTGTGTGTGCATCTGTGTGTGTTCTCTGAGGGAGATGAAACCTTACACTGGAGGCATTGTTGACTCCTGGCTTTTGAGTAAGTAAAGGGACTTCAGAAACAAATCCTGTACTTAATACAGGGCTAAGGGCTATATTTGCATGGCCATTGGTTTTCATAACAAAGAAGGTTTGCATTTCCACTACTTGCAAAGGCTTCCAACTTCTGGCTAATTAGCTAGCAAACCAAGCCGGGCAGGAGGAGAAAACAGCCACAAAAATGTTAAGCAATCAAAATAAACTAGGATTTATTTTTCACTCTATTGTTACTTTCATATTTGAACTTGGATAAATTATTTGTCTCTTTAAGCCTCAATTTCTCCATCTGCAAAATGAGGACACAGAAGACATATTTTTTAAGATTTAATTAAGTTTAGTAAACATTCACTGCAGACCACGTGCTGTGTAAATGCTAAGAAAGGAGATGAAAAGCCCCAGTTGCTGACTTCAAAGGACTCAGAGTTTAATGGTGAAGACAAACACGATTACAATTAATATGGTTCAAGTGCGGTGAAGTAATACACACAAGAGGCTGGGAGATAGACAGGAAGTGACTCTTCCAGCTCCAAGAAGTTTGACAATGCCTTAGGCATCTTAAACTATAAGTAAACATTCCATACTTCATTAAGGTACTTGGGACCATCTACATAGAATGTCATGAGTTAAATTTCATACTCTATGTTTACAATAAGTGTATTTTTTACACTAAAAATTATCCTCAGGGTTGACACCAAGTCAGCTATTTTTGATTATCAAGATGGTTCTGGTCTGTCTGACCAAAATGATGGCTTAAAGTCCTTACTCACAGCTTAAAGGATTTTATTAGCTCCACAAGATTGGTGTTATGGCTGCCCAACCCATTGCAATCGAGGTGAAAGGCCTTCTAGAGACAAAATAACTACTACCTTTTTTTTTTTTATCTCTGGCTCCCCTTTTAGTGCCTAACACACTACCCAGCAGAAAACAAGTCAGTCAGTATTTGTCAAATTGAACTAAAAGTTCACAAAGAATGCTGAATGAAAGAAACCGACATATAAATGAAAAAAAGCCAAGAGAATGTGTGCGTGAGATCCTCCTCTTCTCCAAAATTACTTGCATCTCCAATGTCAGTAAACAGCACGCCCATCAGTTTCGTGCCTCGAGCCAAAAACGGAGGGTCAGCCCGGGCTCCTCCCTTTTCTCATAACATGTCCCAAAACCAATTTCCCTTCCCTGGTCCCACAGATGCTTCCCTGGTACAGGTTAGCAATGCTTCTTTAGGCAACAGTCACAGTCTCTGGCCTGGCCTTCCAGCTCCAATGCCACTGTCCCCAGCTTTCTAAAACACGATTGCTTGCTTACTCCACCCTTTTGCTTGGGCCCCTTCGAAAATTCCACCACCACCTGAACAATACCTCCAATTCTTTACCCTGACTTTCAAAGTCCTTCGTTGTTCATCCGGTGGCTCATCTTCGTCTCCTCCTTGCTGTGCCCACTCTGATCCAGACATACAGTCTTCTTAGAGTAATGCATTGTTCATACCAAGCCTCATGTCATGTTCTGTCTCCAGTATAAAATGCCTATTCTCCACTCATTTCTCCTTGCTGAACTCCAGAAAACTTTTCCACCAGGACCCAGCCACACTTGGGAAGTTTGTCTCTCCCTCCTCTCATTCCATTTTTTGCACATTTCACATTTCCTTGCCATTTGCTTATTGATGGGCCCTTCTTGCTTATCATACTGTGAACTGTTTTGGGCCAAGGTACTATATGGCTTTATCTCCATGTTCCCAGCTGCAGGCAAAAGCCAACACATAGTAGGGTCCCAAAAATGTGTGTGGAATTCCAGAGACAAGTAATAGGATGCTTGGCCAGGGGTTAAACTTATACACTTGCTGTTGTTTCTCTCTTCTAGCAAAAGTGATGACAAAAAAGCAACTGGTCACCATAAAAAGACTACATTTCCATGAAGCCATTGAAATGGGGTTTGAGGTGGGATATAGAAGTGGAATCCCTTTTGAAGACGTTTGAAATCATTGCTCAGGAGAGTGGGTTGATATTTTTTGCTAAGAAAGTGTTTTAAGGTCTAAAATAAGAACCTCTTGGATAATGGAGAGAGATGGAGGGGAAGTGGTTGACATCCTAGCTTTGTAGGGAGACTAATTCCTAAGCCCATGATGACCACATGTTTGATTGGTCAGAAGGCACTGGGATTGATGAGCACAGGAAGGACTGAAGAGGACTTTGTAGCAATGCTTTGCAGAGGCGGACACAGTCTAGCCTAAACCTCTGGGACGGGACCTACCTGGGCCATCTGCCATTCAGTCATCAGCACAGCCTGTAGTAATGACTGCAGGAGGTGCCAGTAACTCATTTCCCTGGTAGTCATAGGAGGTGGAGACCAGGGACTGGAACCCCCATTCTTTGGGAACGGAATAACAAATGCCGATGTGCCCTGACAATCAGGAGACTGTAACTGGTCATCTTGTTACAAACTGATGCCTGCATAATTAAGCAGCAGTATGAGAACACATTTGGGAAGGGAAGTAGGTAATGTTAATTGATTTAAGTTGTCTTTTTCCCAAACAGAGCAGACAGGCAAGTGTGGTGACCTTAAAACATAACCCTAAATATCTTTGACATGTCTTTCATCATGAGGTGGAATCTAGGTTCCCACCCCTGAGTCTGGGCTCTACAATTGCTTGAACAACAACAAAAATGTTGCCATTTTAATTTCTGGGTCCAGACCTTAGGACACTGGCAGCTTCCACATGTCTCCTGGGATGCTTGTTCTTTGAACCCAAACACCATGCTGTGAGGAAGTCCAGGCCACATGGAGAGGCCACATGTAGGTATTCCAGACAGCAGACCCAGCTGAGGTCCTAGCCAACCACCAGGTCATCTGCTGGACATGTGAATGGGGAAGCCTTTGAGATGGCTCCAGCCAAAGCCACCAAGCTGACTGCAACCACATGAGAGAGCTGCGTAAGAACTGCCCAGCTCAGTCTACTCAGTCCAGTCAGCCCCCAGAATGACAGACAGAATAATAAAATAGTCATTGTTGTTTTAATGGAGCTGTGGTTGGGAGGATTATATAGCAATAAATGCCGAACAGCAGGTTATTCACCTCTGAACAATGCTAAAAGATTGCTTGGAGGATGTAGCAACTGAGGGGCAGCTGAGGAAAGGATAGTAAAAACCTCAAGTTCATGCATATCCCAGGAGATGGGGAGCTCTGAAGTGCATAAATGCATACTCATCATTACAGGTTCCTGTCATGTCAGATCTAGAAGAGCCCTGAAAGGCGAATGCTTCCAATTCCCCTCGCAACTTCGCAAACAAAGAAGCCCAAAGAGGGGAAGGGACTTGTGTCTATGTTTACATCACAAGAATCTGGCAGAAACCACCCAAGATTTTCATACCAACTAACATTAACAGCATGAGGCTGCCTATCTTTGGACTGGATTTAAGCCTCTAATCTGCTGTGCTATTGGAGAGGAAACACACACAATAACAACATTTACTGAAAGTGTGCTAAGCATGCTAATATACATTATGTCATTAAATCCTGCCAACAGTCTTATGAGTCAGGTTCTGCTGAAACTATCCCCAATTTTATAGATGTGGAAACTGAGGTTCCATGGGTTAAAAAAAGCCTGCTCAAAGTCACTCAGTTAAAAGTGGAAGAACAGCCCTGGCTGGTGTAGCTCAGTGGATTGAGCATGGGCTGCAAACCAAAGGGTTGCCAATTCAATTCCCAGTCACGACACATGCCTGGGTTGCAGGCCAGGTCCCCAGTGGGGGCCACCTGAGAGTCAACCACACACTGATATTTCTCTCCCTCTCTCTTTCCCTCCCTTCCCTTCTCTCTAAAAATAAATAAATAAAATTAAGAAAAATAAATAAACTTTATTCTTAAAAAAAAAAAGCGGAAGCCCAAGAACTTGAGCTCAGGTCATTAGATCCTGAAGCCAATTCTCGCATCCACTCCTGTCATGAGCAATAGTCTCACTGACTGGAGGGTGTCAGTAATAGCGTCTAACTGCACGTTTGATCCATCAGGAGGGACTGGGACTGAGGGACGAGGATATGAAGAGGGCAGCACAGCAGAGCTCAGGCAGAGGCAGAAGCAGAGGATACTCTGGGTGCTCACTACAAGCGATGCACTGTTCTCTCCATGCTTTGCGCGTGTCCACTCCTGACAACAACCCAAAGTACGTTACATATACTAACTCATTTAATTTCCCTAACAACCTGAGAGGTAGGTATGGTTATGATGTCCACTTTACATTTGTGTCCAGGGTCCTAGAGCCAGTAAGTGGCACCACCAGAATTTGAACCCAGGTTCCAGATTTGATCTGGCTCTAGAGCCGGTGCTCTGCTTTGAAATATAAAATCTCCAAATAAACTCTCTGATGAAGACAATTCATTTTTTACAAAATATAACACATTGCTGATTCCCCCCACCTTTAGCATGCACTGTGGTTTTTCACTGTGCCCACGGGAATGGACCATTGGAGATGCCATAGTTAATTGCCACTTTTTGTAGGTCAAATGTCACCGATTACATATGGTTCAATATACTAGAATCCACAGGAGTGAATAAAATCCCAGAAGAGGAGGATATAGAGCATGAAAAGAGTAGAGTGATTGACATACGAAAATCCCAGGAAACTCAAACATTTTCTGACTAGCTTGCTGTGTGACCTCAGTAAGTCCCTCACTGACACCTGTAATTTCTTCAATTGGACATTTAGTCCAGAGCATTGCTGGTTCTGATCACTTTCTGATGTGTCCTAGATTTTTGCTTTTTCTTGAAGCTGCCCATAATTTTCCCTCCTGGAATCCTTCAAAATTCCTGCCCAGCAAGGGGTGGAAGGGAGGGGTGAACAGGTGGGGCACAAAGGATTTTAGGGTGATTAAACTATTCTGCATGATACTATCACGGCGGATACATGCATTATGCCTTTGCCAAAGCTCACAGGATGCACACCTAGAGTGAGCCTTCAGGCAAACCACGGACTTTGAGGGATAACGATGAGTCGGTGCAGCATCGTCGATTGTAACAACCTCTGGGGCGGGATGTTGACGGTGGAGGGTTGGTGTCCGTGTTTGCTGCGGGGAGTGCAGGGAGGATATAAGAATGTGATACTTAACAGTCAGATCTTTTTGAATAAACAGGGTTGACCACTTTGATCTCTTCTTTTTGGAGCATCAGAAGCAGTCAGATCGTGGACAGCGGTGGTGGCTTCTAACTCAGGGAGCAGTCTCTCTTTCTCTCTTTCTCCTCACCCCCCTTTCTTTCTTCTTTTATTTATTTCACATCCTAAGCCTTACTACAGTGTAAAACAGTCAAAACACTATGTCATACATCTGAAACTAATATACTATCATATGCCAATTATACTTTAACACAAAAGTTTAAAAGTAAACAAACAAACTCAGTCTTGTCTGGAACCTAAAACTGCTCTAAAAAATAAAGCCTTTTTAATTGCCAGCCAACACCCTCTCTATAGAGGAAGTCACACAGATGACAAGCATGCCACTGATGGTTTTGAAGGAAGGGAGGAGTGGCACGAAGCGATGAGACACTTATTAGCACCTCCTTACTCTAGGCCTGGTGCTGGGCATCTATTAGCTCCTATGAGCCTCAGCAACCTGTGTAGCAGCGACTCTTGCTGTCCACAATACTTGTCACAGATAAACAAGTGCAGGGTTAGAGAACAGACAATACTGGCACAGGGTCCCCCAGATATAACACATTGAAGGGGCTCTAACTCCAAGCCCAAGCTTTCTTCCCAGATCTCCCTTGCCCCATGCCCTATTTTCAGCCTCAGAGTCAGACCCCCCTCCCACCCCCAATCACAAGGCCATACACCTAAGGAATACTAACTGGCAAGGACCCATTTCCTATATGAGAAATTGTGCAGCTTAATCTATGGCTCTATAAATCACATAAACGACACCTAATTTCCTCTGTCAGGATGAACTTGGCTTTTCAAACCATTCTCCCCTGAATGATGAGAGCCTGACAGAACAGCTTGTTAATCTGGATGACAGGGGGAAGACATTTAGAGCCAGCCAAACCCCGGCTCTTGCCACACTTACCTCTGCTAATGAAAAAATATTAGAGAAATAAATACACAACCCACTGAGACGCTCCTGCATGGGGCTCTGTCAGCTGCCTGTTTCACAAGATGTACACATACAAGATGATAGGGTTCTATGATCCTCAGACAAGGAGTTATTTTTCTTGTCACTTCACCCCATATTTCAGCTCTCATCCATCTTGTGTAGAAGATGAAGTGCTAGGTTTTAATGCATTAACAATAACAGCGAGCATTTTTTAGCATATACATGTCAGACACAAGGCTCCATGTTTGCCCTGAAGAGAGTCAATTCATTTCCACAGTTACACTGGGTACTCCTAACACTCCCATTAAACAGAGGATGAGACTGGGGCCCCAGTGAGTTTGGGGTCCTTTCTTATGCCACATAGCCAGTATTTGGCAGAGCAAAACTCGAATTCAAGGTCTTCAAATTCCAAACCCTAAAGCTTCACCACTATGAGCTGATTTAATCCTCATAGGAAGCTTGTATATTAGGTTGCATTGCCTCCCTGCAGTGTTTGAAAAAGTTAAAATTTAGAAAAATTTGGCACTCGTGTGACCCACTACTTGAAATATGTCACGAATCTATGATGATTCGGAGTTAGCATTCAAACACAAGACTGATTCCAAAGGCTGAATCCTCTTCTCTGCCTTGGTCATTTTTCCTACCAACAAAGAGGTAGGAGTTGAGGTACATGACATATTCTCAGGAGGAGAAAGGGTGACCAGTTAACCTCGTTCTGGTCAGTTCCAAGTCCTTATACCCCAGAACAACACTGCAAAGTGTGCCTCCAGAAACAGGAGTTCAATGGGATATTAACTGATTTGAGTTAAAAAAAAAAATCGGGGGTAGGGTGGGGAAGGTTGTCTCTGTGGTCAAATAAATGTAAAAGACTAGATAAAACAAAACCAAATAAATTGCTCCATGTAGAACCTTCAGAGTCATTCATATGCTAATTGTCATCAGGAAGCCCTAAGAAGGTAATGTATAAAACCAAGCATTTCCCAAATATACTAGTACTTGTCCCTGGAATTTTACCACAACGTGGCACCTGAGGATCTGGCACTCTGCAGAGTTTTCTCCAGGTTGTGTTAATCCAGATTCTAGGCTGGATACAAGGTCCTCTGCCAGCCAAGAGCTACTCAGGAAAGAGAGCTCATGCCATCTCTGCCAGTAATTGTGCAATGCTGGCCAAGTCCGCCTTCCTCTCAGGGACTTGGTTATCTCATCTGTAAAATAAGGGTGTTGAATGTTCTTAGTTCTGAGACCCTGACCTTCTGGCAACACCATGCATGCAAGAAGTGCGTGAAGCTCCCGCTGATGCTTCCCAACTTCTATTGAATCTTACCCAGGCAGCCAGCTCAGGTGCCTGCTCTGGCTTCCAACGAGACCCTGGGTTACCCTGAAGACCTGGGTCTACCTGGTCACAGACTTCTGCCACTTCTTACTGGATAGCTATGAGTCATTTGAATGCCTTTGTGTTAATGTCAGGACCCCCAAATCTCTGGCCTCTGCTTCTCCCTCCAGCATCACCTCTTGCCAATACCCTTTTAATGCTCTGTTCTCTAGCCAGGCTTTGTCACCTCTAACTTTTTACATGCTATTTCCTCTCCTTGGCATCTCCTCCTCCACTCAATAATTTCCCCAGTGACTATGCCATCGGCTTTCAGCTAGGTAGGCTGTAGAGCGCTCTCCCTAACCTTCTAAAGCCAGGACAAGTACCTTTCTTTATAACCCTTCTTCCCCCACCTTTTGTTATAGCAAAACTTATTTTACTATGTTATATGTTATTGTCCATTTCACTGCTCCTCTGTCTCTCCTAATAGACTATGTACAAATTGAGGCTGGGGCCCTGTCTGCTTTGTTTACTATTCAATCCCTACTGCCTGACATAGAGTAGGGGCCCAGTAACTGACTAATCAATGGGTCCATCATAAGTTAATTAACATTAAGAATCTTAATTTTCTGGACTTCCTGGGAAGTCCAGGAAGCTCAGAGAGTCCCAAAGAGGTTGGACCCAAGGAGGAACACAACAAGGCACATCATAATTACATTAGCCAAGGTAAAAATGAAGGAGAGAATCCTAGAAGCAGCAAGAGACAAGGAGACAGTAACCTACAAAGGAGTTCTCATCAGACTGTCAGCTGATTTCTCAAAAGAGACCTTACAGGCTAGAAGGGGCTGGCAAGAAGTATTCCAAGTCATGAAAGGCAAGGATCTACATCCCAGATTGCTCTATCCAGCAAAGCTTTCATTTAGAATGGAAGGGCAGATAAAGTGCTTCTCAGACAAGGCCGAGTTAAAGGAGTTCATCATCACCAAGCCCTTATTATATGAAATGTTAAAGGGACTTACCTAAGAAAAAGAAGATTAAAAATATGAACAGTAAAAAAAAGTCATCAAATGGAGGGTTAGCA